>JAHIAL010000014.1:4236747-4821602 GCA_021605145.1 Aegilops bicornis | reverse complement strand
AGAGGCCCCACCTACCCATCTTCCCACAGTTTCACTGAGGTTTTCATGCCTGTGACTCACGTAGCACCATAGCAACGAATTTGACATCCGTGTAATCACGTAACTTCATCTCTGTGCCTCCCGTAGCACCGTACATGTGCCTCTAGCTGCGCATCTTGTTGTATAAGTGCTTCTTGCAGCTGCATGTCCACGCCCCTCGTTGCTTCTCGTTCTTTACGCCCATCTAAATGGCGTCGGTTGCAACGCTTGAGACACACATGATGCCTCTGATAAAGCACAACAATTATACAACGAGAGTGCAAAAAGTTAACATTTGACAGCAAACTGAATGTATCACTGAAAACAATTGCCACGAGACCAGTGAATGTACCACGCCCGTGTGTCTAAGAGTTAAACCAGCAACTTCAAGCATGCTTCTCTTGGTGCGAGACTTGTGCGAGATAAAGCGTAAAGTTAACATTTGACAAAGAAACCACGCAAGACAACGATCATCTCCCCGACTTGCTGGAGATTAGACGGTTGTTCAAAACATAACTGCTGATTTTATTTTAATTTTTTATAAAGAAAAACCTTGATCAAAAACCCAGGATGTGCACAACCGCACCGTCAGGGAGACGAAACCACGATGGAGAACCCACGATGTGCACAACCGCATCGACAGTGAGATCGTGCGCTCCTTTGCCGCTTCCCCGCCCTTAAATTTAGACTTCCGCTGCGGAGTTGTCTTCCACAAACAACAAAAATCGCCATTGCGCTCCGACTCACTGTTCCCCACGAAATACCAGGTTGCAGGAGGATGAACTGCTCCAGGCCATGGGATTCACCAAGGAATTGGAGGTGCAGGCCCACGACAACACCAAGGTGCAAGTGATCCACAACAACGAGTTGCACAATGCGGCCACCATCATCGAAAGACTGGCGACACCTCGAATTTGAGCGCCACAAGATCGTCGGAGTTGATGTGGAGTACACCAACGACGTTGGCCAAGATCAGAAACCAGCCCTCGTCCAGCTCTCCGTCGGCAAGGATCATCCGGTGATGCTCTTTCAACTGAGCGCCGCCGACAATAATCGCACCGGTTCGACAACTTCCTCGCCGACCCGGTACACGCTTGCTGGCTTCTCCATCGACGGCGACATAGAGATGCTTAGCAGCGTCGGATCGAAATCGCCCACTTCGCCGTCGACATCCGAAAAGAATGGAGGTGCCTACAGCTACCAAGCCTCTACGGACTCCGTTGGCGATGTCTCGGGCATCCTTGTCCACGACTACTACAAGGACATGAAGAAGAAGATCACCAACGCTGAGCACCAGCTGGCCAAGCGCATGCCCACGACCATGAGGCACATCGAGTGCAGCGGCAAAAGATGCTTACGCTGCGTCACGAGATATGGAGCCGCCACACCACTTCACTATCCGGGAAGAAGGGCTCCACTAGGCAAAACTCCTCGAGAAGGAGTAGTCGAAGCGCCCAAGGTCACAGGGCGACTACGACCTCTTGAAGCAGGTGGTCCCGGCCAAGAAAAGTATCTAGAAGATTGCTCATGCCATTCTAGATTTCCCGTTAGATTTGCTTTCTCTCAAAACTACCATTTGCTTGTTCCAAATTTAGATTTGCTTGTGTCGCAGTTAACCTTGTAGTTTGCTTCCAGTTTACATATGTTCTGAACAAGTTTATTTCCAATACAATGTTGGAGTTTTCTATTATTAGAATATATTGGCGTGAACTAAAAAATATAAACACAGTAGAGATGCTATACGATTAACGTAACGCACATGCACTAGTATGTTTGTGGATGCAGCGTCGAAATGCAGAGACAACAATTACAAAATGCTACTAAACGCAGTGCACAATGTTCTAACAAACCATTGCACACACAATATTAAAAATAGTTCGTATGCAACATTTTAGAACAACATTTTGAATACAAAGGTAGTTAGGTGTTTATTCTCCTTGCAAAACATTGCTTACGCCCGTGACCCTCAAAGAAGAACACTACAGAGGCACGGTTGTCCGTCAATAACACCAACTACTTAAAACACCCACGGAGGCACTTCTATGCCTCCACTCCTATGGGGACTGCGGCGTAAATTGGCTTCAGTGCATTAATGAGGCCGAATGCCTTCGAAGACACATGGAACTCATAGGCCATGGCCCCCACAATGAAAACGTGCTAATGAAAGCTTCTTGAAAACAGAGGCACACCTCACGTGCTTGCATCACGATTCTTCACGTCCGTACCTCCCTTAGAATCACGTCCGTGCCTTACGGCGAGATTCCGATGTATCGGGTCTATGAAGATTTGCTTCCTTCTTCATATGGGACGTGAGTATCGCAGAGGCATAGGCTCCATCCTAATCCTCCATGCCTCAACAAGTAGGACGACTGTGCTTGTAACTGTGAAGTGTATAGGACACCTTATGGATGACCTTGCAACTATTTCAGACATATCCGTGCATGTTCCGTCAACACATGCATGCCTCTCAAATTTAACTAAAAAACATTCCGGAAAAACAGTAACGGACGCCTATTGTCAAACCTCACGTCACGTACATTCAACGTGCATTCCTTTGTCACACAAGTAATAGCCGTGCCTCTGCCATAGAACATATAAGTGAAAAACGATTCTTCCTACACTTGTAAAACCCGGAATGCCCTGGATAAACGTCGAATCCCACCTTGCGGTAAAACCACAGAGGCCAGTGCTTCTCAAAAACACATATGTGGTTTTTTGCGTATGTAGTTGAGTGCACGGCTATTTGTTCGTGCCCGTGCCTCACGTCGCACCATAGCACGAATTGACGTCCGTGAAATCACGTAGCATCATTTCTGTGCCTCTTGTTGCGCCTCTCGTTGTATGAGTGCTTCTTGAAGCTGCATGTCCACGCCTCTCGTTGCTTCTCGTTCTTTCTGTCCATCTGGTAGCGTCTGTTGCAACACGAACACACAATAGTGCCTCTGAAGAAACACTGACCTTTGCTCCTCCCAAATGAATGTATGAAGAAAACATTTGCCACTCCCAATGAATGTACCATGCCTGTGTGTCTAGGAGTTAAACCAGCCACTTCAAGCATGCTTTTCTAGGTCAGAGACTTGTGCCTCTACATACTGCCCCTGCATGCCTCACTAGATAAATTGTAAAAGTTAACGTTTGACAGCAAACCACGCAACATAGCTATCATCTCCACGTCTTGTTGGAGATACGACGGTTGTTAAAAACATAACTGCTAATTTTATTTTTATTTTTTATAAAGAAAAACCACGATGGAGAACCCACTATGTGCACAACCGCATCGACAGTGAGATCGTGCACTCCATTGCCGTTTCCCCGCCCTTAAATTTACACTTCCGTTGCGGACTTATCTCCCACAAACAACAGAAATCACCATTGCGCTCCCACTCACTGTTCCCCACGAAATACCAGGTTGCAGGAGGATGAACTGCTCCAGGCCATGGGATTCACCAAGGAATTCGAGGTGCAGGTCCACGGCAACAACAAGTTGCAAGTGATCCACAACAATGAGTTGCACAAGGCAGCCACCATCATCGAGCAGTACGAGCGACACCTCGAATTCGAGCGCCACAAGATCGTCGGAGTTGATGTGGAGTACACCAACGACGTTGGCGAAGATCAGAAACCAGCCCTCGTCATGCTCTCCGTCGGCAAGGATCATCCAGTGCTACTCTTTCACTGAGCGCCGCCGACAAGAACTGCACCATGTTCGACCCCAGGTACACGTTTGTTGGCTTCTCCATCGACGGCGACATAGAGATGCTCGGCCGCGTCGGACTGGACATCGCCCACTTCGTTGACATCCAGAAAGAATGGAGGGTGCCTACAGCTACCAAGCCTCTGGACTCCCTTGGGGACGCATCAGGCATCCTTGTGCACGACGTAGAGCTCACCAACGCATAGAGCCATCGCTGGGCGCGCATGCCCCTGTCCATGAGGCACATCGGGTACGCCGCAAAGTACGCTTACGCTGCGTACGAGATATGGAGCCGCCTCACCATCATCCGGGAAGGGATTTGCCGGAAAAAATCGACAAGAAGCGGACTCAGGAAGCTGCGCTAGGTCTGTAGCGACTACGACTACTGAAGCAGGTGGTCCCGGCCAACAAAAGTATCTAGAACATTGCTGATGCCATTCTCGATTTCTCATTAGATTTGCTTTCTCTCAAGACTACCGTTTTCTTGTTATAAATTTAGGTTTGCTTGTGTCGTAGTTAACCTTGTAGTTTGCTTGCAGTTTACATGTCTTTTGCACAAGTTTATTTCCAGTGCACCACATAGGCACTTATGTGCCTCTGGTACCAAGGGGGTCGTGCGTATCTTGGCTTCAAGTTGTTTTACGCGACATTCTAGACGTCAACCAAAAGATTCACCTTCTCTCTGATAAGTTCATTAACGAGGTCTAATGCCTTCGAAAACACATGTAGCTCATAGTCCATGCCCCGCGCAACGAAAACGTGTGAATGAAAGCTTCTTTGAAGCAAAGGCACACATTCACATCCTTGCATCACGATCCTTTTGCGTTCATACCTCCATTAAAATCACGTCCGTGCCTCCTGTTCGTTACGTGCGTGCCTCTACGTCGGGTAAAACCGTACCTCTGTCGTGCGTAACATGTTAAGAAAGTTGCTGATAACAAAAACATTATCAAACAGCGTTACATCCACCCAACGTAGAGGCACTAAATGTGACGTCATCGAAAACGCAGAGGCAGGAGCGTGCCTTACGGCCAACTTCCGACGTATTGGGTCTGAAGATTTGCTTCCTTCTGAACATGGGACGTGACTATTACCGAGGCAAAGGATCCATCCTTCACCTCCGTGCCTCGACAAGAACGACGATCGTGCTTGTAATAGTGGAGTGTATAGATGATACATTAAGGAGACATTAGGGACCACCTTGCACCTATTTCATCTTGAAACAATTCTTATAAAACCTGGAATGTCCTGCATAAATGTCGGATCCCATCTTGCGGCAAAACCATGCAAGACGGTGCTTCTCAGAAGCACATACAGTAGCTTTGGGCATGTTGTTGAATGCCTCTCTAAAATATAACCATGTTGAAACCATATTCAAATCTAACCACAATGAAATCTCTAGAATAAAATATGTGCCCCGGTGGAGACGTTTATTTTGTTCTACTTGAAACTGCAATCTATAATAAAACAATATAGTGTAATAAAACACACGCCTTCCGACCCAAATATGCTACTGGAAACTGAAATTTCTAATAAAACATACACCTTCTGTCACAAATTAATTGGCTCAACCTTGTACTAACCAATACAACAAAGTTACTGCAAAGTTGACACATTTATTTTGGGACGGGGTAGTACTACTACTTAAGAACAAAACATGATTGCTTGACATGGAAATGAAACTGTCTCCATTCTGACAACAACGATTGCTTGACATTGTTAAACCTTTACAGTCATACGAGACATGGAAGGCATAAAAACCATGGAAAAGCAAACATCTACCAACAAAACTACACTACTCCCCGTCATCGGAGATGTCCACTATCTCCATTGTGACATCGACGTCGTTGGCCTCCGCCTCCTGCTCCGCATCCAGCTCGTCGAAGAGAACATCTGTCTTCGCTTGTTCTTCCCGGAGGAAGCGCCGGTTGGACTCCACATACGCCTCATCTTGGATGGACTCCAGGATAGCGGTCTGCTCCGCCATCAAGGCCGACTCACCGAGATAGAACACTGCCTCGTCTTCCTCGTCCACGCCTTCCTCGTCGTCCTCGTCATCCTCGTCCACACCTTCCTCGTCGTCCTCTTCATCCTCGTCCATGCCTTCTTCGTCGTCCTCTTCATCCTCGTCCACGCCTTCTTCGTCGTCCTCGCCTTCCTCGTCCACGCCTTCATCGTCGTCATCGTCATCCTCCTCATCCTCGTCCATGCTTTCCTCGTTGTCCTCTTCATCCTCGTCCACGCCTTCCTCGTCGTCCTCGTTATCCTCGTCACCCACCTCCTCTTCCTCCATCAGATCTCCGCCCACTGGATCACCCCCCTCCTCTTCCTCCATGACATCTCCGCCCACTGGATCAACTCCCTGCATGAGCTCTGACGCACCCCCCCCCTCCACTTCCTGCACCTCCCAAATCTCCTCCGGCCCCGGTGAGTTCAGATACATGCCGGCTGCGGCCCGAGCGGCGCGCCTCGAACGCATGTCCTCCTGCATCTGAAAGCGGCGCTCGGGAGTAAGCATCATGTAAGTAGTTATCTTGTGCCGAACCATGGTGGGGAACGTCACAAACGAAAAGAGGAAGATGGATGATTTCCTAGGATTGCCGGCGAAAGAAGGAGAAGCAGGATGATGTCTAGTGGTGGCGCACGCCGCTCGGCTTAAATAACTGCTCCTTGACCTCGGACGAGGAGCCGGAACAATGACACGCGGCTTTCACTACGCCGACGGATGAGACGGCCGTCGGTCCTTTTGGATTCCGCAACATCGACACATGGCGTTCACTCTATTAAATACCTCCACCTCCTCCAGAGCAGCATCACCGAAGGAAACTGTCGTGGAATTGTCACGGCAGATGTCCTCATGAAAGGACTTAGTCATGGAGCCATCGCTACGGTTTAACTTGAAGGGGTTAAAGCGGACGCAAGGACACAAGAGTTATACTAGTTCAGCCCCTTCGATGAAGGTAAAAGCCTACGTCTAGTTGTGATGGGATTGATATAGTCTCGATGGCTAGGGAGCAAATAAGCTTCTCCTAGGCCTCGAGTTGTTCTCCTTTGAACCGCCCCGGGTCGTCCCCTTATATACACGGTGACACCCGTCGGTCCAGAGAGTCCCAATCTCCGGTTCATACTTGTATCCGGGTTGGTCTCTCTCTATTCCTAACTTACAGTACAAGTTTACATACCAAGCCGGTTTACAATTTGCAGGTTCTAAACCGACTACAGAGCCTTGGGCCCTTACTTTCATGCCTCTTGAGGCGTTTACCTTTGTTGATCTCTTGGCGAAGTTAACCCGGCCCAGATAGGCCGGTTTACGCCCAGTAGTAATATCCCCAACATTAGGCCCCAGATTGATTTGAACAGGTTCATGTCAATCCTTGATAGAAACCTTCAACTTCAAATACTTTCTTGAAATCGTTGAACCGCCATGACGTCACCTTCTCCAGGTGCTGTAAACCGGCATGACGTCTCCATAAAGATAGCATTCATGATATCTTCTTTATTTAACAGATCCGCAATAATCGAGGCGACAGCTCCGCTTCCTAGATTTGTGGTTCCTTGATTCACGCGCCTGACGCAGGTGTCTTGCCTTATAAATAGGACCGAAGGGTCATTCCTTTTATCCCCACATCCTCTTTCTCTTCGTCTTCCTCGCGTCACTGCGCCTCGGAGCTCCTTCGCCGCCCGTCGACCTCTGCATCGTCTTGAGTCAGCTGCATCAGCTTTGAGCAGCACCCGGAGAGAGGCGCACTCCTCCGCATCTCCTCGACTTCGTAAGTCTTTGGTTCCCCTCGACCTAGATCCGTTCTAGGGTTTCTGTTATTGCCGTGCTCCATGAACTGCTCATGCTCATACTCAGGACTCGGGCTAGTTACATGATGCCTTGCTCTGATTAATAGTAGCTTTTAGCATCCGCCTGTAGCCTTGTGCCCACGTTTATAGATCTCACACATAATCTCCAGTTCATGGCATCAAAACTGTTCTGCTTTATTCCTTCTTTTTGATCGGCTCCGGATCGCCGTTTATA
The DNA here is from genome assembly GCA_021605145.1 of Aegilops bicornis. NCBI lineage: Eukaryota > Viridiplantae > Streptophyta > Magnoliopsida > Poales > Poaceae > Aegilops > Aegilops bicornis. The sequence continues at coordinate 4,813,866 of JAHIAL010000014.1, read as the reverse complement.
AAGAAATCTTGTGAAACCTGTTTCTGCATACTTAGCTATTCACAACCTTAGTTGCTTTCAATATTTAGACCAGGCGGTTTAACTTGACATAGAAAAATTAAGCAAACGGTATACACCATTAGTCCACTTGTTGAACCGCGAACTCCTTAACCAGAATCATCGTCGCTTCATAGAACTCCGGTTTAGATGTATTTGCCTCCGATTTAGCATGGTACACGGTTCTCTCTTTGTCCCAACACATTCCTTGAACCGGATTCATATTTTTTGTAGATGGCCAAACAAGTGTATGAATGCAACTGGGCGCCTTCCCGTGTCACCGAAACTCAGCTAAACAATCTTGTACTAACTGGCACTTTAAGCAACAAAAATGCTATCCATTGGAGGGTTCCTGGCAACGAATGTCCACCCACACCTCAAGAGGGAGAAATTGTAGTTTTCGCAGATCACTTAGCCCGGGGTTTAATCCGCCCGGTTCAAAATTTTACTGGGATGTGTTAGCCAATTTTCAACTCCGTCCGCAAGAATCACGGGCCCCAACTCATTACCAACATTTGTCACTTCCAAGTGCTCTTGTGAGGCATACTTTCAAGAAGAACCCACAGTTGAACTGTTTAGAGGCTGCTTTCATCTAAACCGCCGCACAGAATTCACCGGACGGGCCCAACACAGAATTGGGTGGTGTGGCGATTCAAAAAATAAAGGAGGTCACTTATCCTCATGTGAAACTGCACAGCCACCCCAAGGAATGGAATCAAACATGGTCTTATTGCAGAGACACCTCACCTGCGAATGAGAATCCTTTGCCCGGTTTTCGTCCTGAGTGACTCAGTAATACGCATCCCTTCCCGCAAAGGTTAACCGCTAATGAGAGAAGTAAATACGCTCCTCAACTCTCCAAGCTCAGAGCCTTCATGGCCAATGGTATAACCGGAATCGATCTACGCCTTGTTGGATATCATGGAGCATACGCCTCTCTCGATGCTCCGGTTTAATGTGTGAATACTCTGGTAGTGTCGATGACCCCCTCCGACACATTAATATCCAGCTCACCGATGATGAGGTCACTGAAGCGGTGAAGAAAATGTTGAATGAACAGGAACACCTTTGTGCCCGAACCGGTCTGCTCCCCTTCTATGCTATCAACAAACCACCATCTGTAAGACTTCTGACCAATTCTTACTGAACATATTTCTGGCATCATTTTTAACATCAACTGCTGCGTAATCAGGGTGATGATCCGTTTTGGAGCAAGAAACGTCCACAAGAGAAACCGGAGAAGCCGGACAAACCGAAAAACCAACCCGGCGTAAGACCAAAGCTGTCAAGAAAACTGTTTATAAGAGGAAGAAAACTGCATCTTGATCCAGCTATGGATGATGATGTGGGTAATCTGGACCTTGAGGTAGAACTTGACTCCCTTGGATTACTTTTCACACGCCCTAATTAATGATGATATTTGTCGGGATGATGTCAAGCCCGATAATGCTTGATGATGTAGAGGTAATCATTCTCTCCTCGACTCCGATCCTTTGCCTTCATTAAAAATCCGTCGGCAAACCGGAAAGTTAAATTTTCTCATCCCCTTGCTTATTTGGATCCCGAATTTCTTATGAAGACTTCGGCAACATGAAGTTCGCCAGACAACTCGGGACAGCGGCCAGGTAGTTACCTCCGGGTTTACCAAAGCAGTCCGGTTCGGAAGCGCTGCTCAAATGGTCTCTAATTTGCTTGTCGTTGCTTACCCTAAAAGCGGGCTGGTTTCGGCTAACCCCTTAATCCATCGACTCTGATTATCGGGTCACTTCCCATTCCTCATCCGGGCGGAGTCATCGGCTACTCGGTACGCCACCGCTGTAAAAGGGTGCTTGGGTAAGTTATACATTTCATTATGTTTCTCTTGCATCAATACATAGTATATGCCGTATTTGGCTGTTATTATGCTTTTCGGGGGCCAAGCCTAGGCCAAGCAAAAGGCTCGTGCAGACAAAACAGCCGTGAAGAAAGCGCCCCGAACGGACATCGCCCCAAATCACGGGCGGCTATCTGCGAAGACACGCCCAATGATCCGCCATTGCAAGATGTTGATTTACTGGCGAAGAAAGGCACGTAAACACCTCCCTTCTGCTGACCAGCCCGTAAGCCCAACCCGGATTGAAAAATCCACCAGTCCAATCCGCTCGCCGACAAAACGACCATCCTTGGTCAAACCGGTGATAGCAAGGATGATGACGCTAGGATTATCGGCTTTGGCTATAGTGAACCGGTAATCCGGTTGCTTTTAGCCAAACACTCTGCCATGGAAGAAACTGCCGCCATGAGCAAGGGCAAGTAGGATGTTGATCTCGGCAACTTACGCGGCTCTGAACCCCAAGACCTTCATTACGGCTACAGAACCGGTGTATACCGCCGTGATTATGAAGCTGGCACAGTGAAGATGATGAAAGAAAATTCGAGGTAACCTCCATGTTCTTTCCACTAGGAATTTTCAATTTGGATTAACTCTCCTAGCCCCAAGGGCCGGTTCAACTTTAGTATAGTTAGCGAGGGACTTAACATAAACTCAATGCTTGAATCCAGATGTAGCCCCCAAGGTCGGTTCAACTTTAGCGTAGTTAAACCGGGACTGTAATGCATGTCGCCGCATCAGAACATGTTCGAGCAAATAGCCATTAGCCCCCAAGTGCCAAGTTAAATACCTGTATTGAGCTTGGGACTTTGTGATTCCGATGATAGATGAGGATCAAATATGATTAGCCCCCAAGTACCAAGTGTATGACTGGTTATGCACTTGGGACTTGTAATGAAGATACTTAACATGCTCCTTGTTGTTGCGTAAGAATGACATACGCCAACAAAGCCACACACAAATCAATGATCCGCAAGAAAATCTGAAAACTCAACAGTGAAACCTCCAAGGCCAAGGATGAGTTGAAAACCGCCTTTGACTACTATGGAGCAGCTCAAGGAGTGGTTCAAGTATGAGCAGGCCGAGTGGGATACGAAAAGGCCGCTTTAACTTAAGGGCGGAAAATGCTGAGGCTGCCCTTAAACCGGTGGTGGATGAGCTGACCAGCGTGAAGCGGCAAGTGCACGGCATGACTGCTGCTATCTTTGGTAAGCTTCTTTTGACTTCTATAATAACTTGGCCTTTCTTATGATAAGTCCGGTTTGTGATTGCTCTTGTATTGCCGTAGGCACACGTATCGATCACTTGAAGGGTCAGATGTTGGATGAAATTGAAAGCTGCCTACACCTTAATAGAAAATTGTATACGGTGAGAACCTGGCCGGATCATCTCCTTGCATCACATAACAATCCAGCACCTCCTTAATTCAAGATACCCTTAAGAGGTTGTCAATGCTTCCTGCCCGGATTGAAGAGCTGAAGAAATCTGCTGCTCGAACCGGCGCTATTAATGCCTTAATCCGGGCCAAAGCATGGGTGCCAGACTTCGATCCTGTGGAGGCAGCTCAGGGCTATCCCAGCTTGAAGGAAGACGGTTCAGAGTTCAACGAGGATGATCTGAGAGCGATAAACCGGGCGGTGCGTCCTCTGGCTTGCCAATTAGTCGAAGAGGCAAATTTGTCCCATTACCAAGCTCAATATGACGACCGTAACAAGAGTAATTGCACTTGTTCCTGGCGGAGAACCCGATCCCCGATCCGTAAGCACACTTACGCTCCTAATATTGGAACCATCTTCTGATCCATGAGGAGGCTGTCTTTCAAGCTTTAATGGGAATCGATTGGACCCTTTGTTGACTTCCACCGGCTGGCGGAGATGAAGAAGTCAAGCGGTGCAGACGACCCACAACCATCGTGCCGGGCGGCGAAAGTATGAACCGGAAGCCGGTTTAAATAGCTGCTTCATTATTTTCCGCCAAAAAACAATGATCTTATTTGGGCACCATGTTGCCTTGTAATAGGATAGCCAATACTCTTGCCTTGAATATGCCTTCGTGCATAGGTACTGATACCTTTGCGTGAATGATCGAAATTTTCAATCTACATTGCCTGCAGTCACAAAATCAGAAACCGCCATGGCGGTTTGTACCGCCGATTGGCTTGTGATGTTCATATATATATGAGATGAAATATGGAGGTATACAATCAAAATTGTGATACAAAATACCTGCCATCGCTGGGCATAAAGTTGGTTTAACCAATATTGAAGCGGAGGTTGTATAAACCCTTACCGTGGCCAAAGGAGAAAACAGCTCATGTATTTATGATGCGGTTTACGGCGTAAACCGTGCGGGTCATGACAAGCCCCTGTTACTCCATAATGGGATGTTAGCAGAACAAACCAAACCCGGTGAAACTATCTCCGATTTGAAATGGACCGAATTTCGTCAATTGACAGTTTGAACCGGTTTAAAAATGTTGTCGGTTTAAGAAACACAACAATAATCAAAATAATAGTTATATAAAAAAATCATGGAGGCAAAGGCAATGATAAACCGTTTGTAAAAAAGAAGGCTTTACTGAGCCGATCAGATGGTGTTACCATGGTCGGACACGATCAAGCTCCCTATAAGGTGTAGCTATGATTCAAGTCAGCCAGGTCCCCAACTGAAACCGTGGCATTATGCCGATCAAGTGGCAATGGTTCGGGTTCGACCAAGCCCCCAACTGACTCTATGGCCTTAGGCCGATCAAGATGCGGATTGGTTCAGACTTGACCATGTCCCAAGTGACACAGTGGCTTTCGCCTATTAAAAGGTGTTGCATTGGTTCGGACATGACCAAGCCCCCAAGTAATATCACAAAGCTTTTGAAAAGCAAACTCGGGGGTAAACCGGAGGCCGCTTTTAAAATAGAACAACTCCATGTAACCACACGTGATGTAATGAGCAGACCCCGCTTTAGCCGAGGCTCGGTTTATTACTTTATTCATGATATATACCTTTGTCATAGTATGTACATAGGCGGAGCCGATGGCTCGGTATAATAGGGCGAAGATGAGCTATGTTCCACGGCCTGTTGGTCTCCTCCTCCGACGTGCGTGAGTCTTTATGCTCTCGAATGTCGATCGTAGTACGAATCTGCGTTTTGCAGATTCTTGCTAATCACGAAAGGCCCCTCCCAAGGTGGGGATAACTTGTGCATATCAGTCTGGTCTTGGATGAGCCGAAGCACCAAATCTCCTTCTTGAAAAGTTCTGGTTCTGACCCGGCGACTATGGTAGCGACGAAGATTCTGTTGGTAAATCACCGAGCGGGCAGCTGCTATATCACGCTCTTCATCCAACCGATCCAAAGCTGCCCGTTGCGGCCGTCTCGTTGTCCGGCTTCAACATAAGCTGCCACACGAGGTGAGTCATGACGGATGTCATCGGGAGAACCGCCTCCGCTCCATAAACCATAAAGAACGGTGTGTATCCCGTGGACCTGTTAGGCGTAGTGTTGATACTCCATAACACAGACGGTAGCTCTTCTACCCAACAACCCGGTGTCCTCTGCAAAGGGACCATAAGCTGGGGCTTGATGCCTCTTAAGATCTCTTGATTAGCTCTTTCTGCTTGACCATTGGACTGTGGGTGTGCTACTGAAGAAACATCTAGCCGGATGTGCTCACGTTCGCAAAACTCTTTCATGGCACCTTTGCACAAGTTGGTACCATTATCTGTGATGATACTGTGTGGAAAGCCAAACCGGAAAATCACCTTTTTGATGAACTGAACCGCCGTAGCTGCATCACACTTCCTAACAGGTTCTGCCTCCACCCACTTCGTAAATTTGTCAACCGCTACCAAGAGGTGGGTCTTTTTGTCCTTGGACCTTTTAAAAGGTCCAACCATATCCAGCCCCCAACTTGCAAATGGCCAAGTAATTGGAATCATCCTCAATTCTTGGGCGGTACATGAGCACGCCTCGAAAACTTTTGGCAACCCGTCACATCGTGTGACCAGATCTTCCAGATCGGCATGAGCAGTCAACCAATAGAAACCGTGGCGGAATGCTTTAGCCACCAAGGATTTTGAACCGGCGTGGTGGCCACCATCTCCTTCGTGGATCTCACACAATATTTCATAGCCTTCCTCAGGGGACACACAGCGCTGAAATGCCCCGGATACGCTGCAATGATGCAATTCACCATTAACAATGGTCATAGATTTAGATCGGGACTATCTGCCAAGCCAACGTCTCATCTTACGGTAACTCGCCCGGTTCATGTCGCAAGATAAGGGAGTGTCCAATCCGGAGTGGTGTGAAGAGCTGCCACCAATTGAGCCTCCGGATCAGGAATAGCCAAATCCGCTTCACCAGGAGCTTAACCGACGGGTTATGCGAGACGTCGAGAAAAACATTTGGCGGACCGTTTATGCGTTGAGAGCCCACCCGCTTAAAGCGTCCGCCGCTTCATTCTTCTCGATGATCCACGTGGGTCCACTGATAGCCCTTGAAATGACCAGCTGACGTTATCCACTTCACGATGATATGCAGCCAAGAGTGGGTCCTTGGAATCCCAAGTGCCGGACACCTGTTGAGCCACTAGGTCCGAGTCACCGAAGCACTTAACCCGGCTTAGGTTCATCTCTTTAGCCATCCGGAGACCATGGAGCAAGGCTTCATACTCAGCTGCATTGTTAGTACAAGGGAACATTAAGCGAAGAACGTAACAAAACTTGTCACCTCGTGGGGAAGTTAGTACGACTCCAGCCCCCGATCCCTCCAATTGCCTGGATCCGTCAAAATGGATGGTCCAATATGTGTGATTCGGCTTTTCTTCAGGTGCTTGCAACTCTGTCCATTCATTAATGAAATCCACAAGTGCTTGAGACTTTACCGCCCGTCAAAGGCACGTACTTGAACCGTCGTGCCCAAGCTCTATAGCCCACTTAGCAATCCGGCCAGTCGCTTCCCGGTTTTGTATGATATCGCCTAAGGGAGCAGAACTGACCACCGTGATGGGGTGCCCTTGGAAATATTGCTTCAGCTTCCGGCTTGCCATAAAAACCCCATATACCAGCTTCTGCCAATGCGGATACCTTTGCTTAGATTCAATAAGTACCTCGCTGATATAATAAACCGGACGTTGAACCAGATGCTCCTTCCCTGCCTCCTTCCGCTCCACCACAATGGCCACGCTAACCGCCCTGGCATTAGCAGCAACATATCATGACGGCTCCTTCCTTGTAACCGGGAGCGGCGAGCACAAAGGAGTTGGCCAATTGCCGCTTTAAGTCCTCCAATGCTTCATCGGCGGTGGACTCTGCACAAACCGATCTGTTTTTTCAAAGATCTGGTACAAAGGGATGGCCTTCTCTCCGAGGCGGCTGATAAACCGGCTCAGTGCGGCAATCCGGCCTGCCAAACGCTGGACGTCATTAATGCACTTCGGTTTAGCTAGGGAAGTAATAGCCGTAATCTTCTCCGGATTAGCTTCAATTCCCCTGTTGGACACGAAAACCCAATAACTTGCTTCGCCGGAACACCAAAGACACATTTGGCCGGGTTGAGCATCATCTTGTAAACCGCAGCTGTCAAAGGTTTCCTTCAAATAAATCAATTAGTGTCTCCTTCTCCCTTGACTTGACCACAATATCATCCACATAGGCGTGTACATTACGGCCCGATCTGTCTATGCGAGCAATTCTGTACCACGAGTTGATAAGTTGCTTGGGCGCTCTTGAGCCCAAAAGGCATAGATACATAGTAAGGCTCCAAAGGAGTGATAAACGTTGTCTTCTCCTGGTCCTTAACTGCCATCTTGATCTGATGATACCCAGAATATGCATCCAAAAAGCTCAAACGCTCACAACCCGCAGTGGCATCAATAATCTGGTCAATGCGGGGGAGGGCAAAAGGATCTGCCGGACAAGCTTTGTTAAGATCTATGTAATCCACACACATGCGCCAAGTGCCGTTTTTCTTAAGAACCAGCACCGGATTAGCAAGCCACTCTGGATGGAAGACTTCAACGATGAAACCAGCTGCTAAGAGCCTGGCCACCTCCTCTCCAATGGCCTTGCGCCTTTCTTCGTTAAGCTGGCGGGCCGCTTCACCGGTTTGTACTTGGGATCAATATTAAGAGTGTGCTCGGCGAGTTCCCACGGTACACCGGCATGTCGAAGGCTTCCAGGCAAAAATGTCCCATTCTCACGGATGAACTTCGATGAGCGCGCTTTCCTATTTCGGATCCAGGTTGGCGGCGATCTTTGAATCGCTTGGACGAATCGCCCGAGCACGAAGTCAACAAGCTTAGTCTCAGCTGCCGATTTGAATTTCAGGGCCGGATCATGCTCGCGGGTTGGCTTCTTCAATGGAGTCATGTCCGTCGGATCAACTTTGTCATTATAATAATTCAGCTCCTCGGTGGCACAAACCGACTCTGCGTAAGCCGCGTCACCTTCCTCACATTCCAAAGCGATCTTGCGGCTCCCGTGCATCGTTATTGTCCCCTTATGACCCAGCATCTTGAGCTGCAAATAGATATAACAAGGTCGTGCCATGAATTTGGCATAAGCCGGCCGCCCAAATAGGGCGTGATATGGACTTTGTATTTTTACCACTTCAAACGTCAATGTTTCCGATGCGGAATCATACTCATCTCCGAAGGCCACTTCCAAGGCTATCTTACCAACCGGATATGCCGACTTGCCGGTACCACACCATGGAACCTTGTATTAGACGGTTTGAGATGTTTATCTCGTTAACCTGACTCTGACGGAAGGTCTCATAGTACAGGATGTTAATACTGCTCCCTCCGTCCATGAGTACCTTGGTAAACTTATAACCTCCCACCGAGGTGCCACTACCAGGGCTAGTCGGCCCGGATTGTCCACCGGGAGGATGATCCTCTCTACTCCATACAATGGGCTGCTCGACCAGCGTGAGGTAATGAGGCACGGCCGGTTCAGCAGTGTTGTTGACCGCCTTCTAAAGCTTCGGTCTCGCTTGTCTAAGCCGGTGGTGAAGACATGGTACTGCCCACTATTCAACCGCTTTAGGTGGCTCTGATAACCCGATCGTTGCTGTTGCTGGTTTGTAACCTCCTTGGCTATTCCGATTATTACGATTGCTATGTTCCGCTCAAGTACCATTAAATCTGAACCAGAATTTCCTCCACGAAACCCGCCCGGATCTGAACCGCCGCCAAAACCTTGATCATACCGAAAGCGTTGGAATTCTTGAACTCCTGCATAATGTAGCAATCCTTCGGAGGTGGTTTCTTTGGCGTCTCCGTCGTCCCGTGCTTCGACGGGCTGATTCAATAGATAGTTCAAGCGGTCCGGATTAGGATTAAGCGCTACCTGCTTCGATTGACCGTTTACCCTTGCGCCCGATGGCCCTTGTCCTGTAGCGTTGGTGTTGGCCTCTGAAGTCCATGTTACCATTCGCTTTACGCTTGCCTCCACCATTACCTGTCGAATGATGTTCTTTGGCCCTTGGAGCTGTTGTTCTTCTTTCCCTTCCCTATCTCGTCATCGTCAGACTCGGGATCCTTGGTACTATCAGAATCAGCATACTTCACTAAAGCGCCCATGAGAGTGCCCATGTCATTACAAAACCGCTTCATGCGTCCCAACTTCAACTTTAAAGGCGTGAACCGGCAATTGCCCTCCAGGGTTATGATCGCAGAGTCAGCGTTGATCCGGTCTGATGAATGCAGGATTTCCGAAATGCGACGTACCCAGTGGGTTGTTGACTCTCCTTCCCCCTGGACGCAAGCCGCTAAGTCCACTATGGACATGGGCTGCTTACAGGTATCTTTGAAATTCTGGATAAAAGCGGGTCCGCAATCGGGCCCATGAATTGATAAATTGGGTGGCAAGCTCTTCAACCAAGTTCGGGCGTGCCTTCGAGCATCATGGTGAAGTACTTTGCACACGCAGCCTCGCCCACATCCAGCATCTCCATGGCCATCTCATAACTTTCTACCCACGCAGGAGCTAAATCGGCGGTGTAATTTGGCACCTGCGCGGACCCTTGAAGTCTTTGGGCAGGCGCACATTGCGTAAAGCGGGACGAGACACGGCACCCCAAAGAGCTAGAGGTAACCCTGTGCTCGACGAGATGGTCAGACGAACCGGCGAGGGCTGATAAACCCGATGTTGTGTCGCTAACTCAGCCTCCACCTGCGCTCGGGCCGGGTCCACCACCTCTGGGCGTTATCGACACCACACCTGTCCGGGTTATTGCCCGGGGCACACCACGCCGCGCATTACTTGAAACGGCAGGTTCATCCACGCGTTCGCTATAGCTCCAGCTTTCTGACGGGGGTAGAATGGATCGGTCGCGGCTGTATGAATACGCTTCCTGTTGAACTAAAGATGTCCTAAGGAGCTCCTTGACCCGGTAGCGTCTCACGCTGTGGTGAATCACCTTCAATTGGGATAGCTTCCAGCGTTGCGCGGCTGCAACAAGGTTATCCATCGGATTGGAGTAGTGACCGGAGGTGTTTGCACAGCTCGAGGCGTCTTGGTGTTATGGCGAAGGTATATCTATTAAACGAGGCTGAACGGCGCGCCCGTCCAGTGCTTCCGCCCGGTTTTCTGCCGGGCGGATTACTAGTTCCGCTCCCGGGTGTTGAACAGGTCCCTTCCTCCGAAACCTGAGGGCAAACGAGATCTATATTTCCTCTTCATGACTTCATGTGATGCATTCTGATCCAACATGAGTCTATAAGCCTGTGCATCTAAAGCGGCCCGCTCTGCCGTCATCCTGGCGTCTGCAGCTGCTAGATCCGCTTTAGCCTGAGCAATTTGTTCCTTCACCTTCGCAATTTCCGCGTCATGAGCATCCTGATCCGCCGGATTAGCCTCATCGCTATGAGCGCAGACCAACGCGTCGAAGAGATCTGATAAAACTTGAGCGGTGGGCGACAGGGGCCTCCTCGCCCGGCAGCCGTCGCCGCTGTTGATCCGGCCATCATTGCTGCAGCGGTCGAAGAGTGAAGCAATCGCTTGTGTACCGACCATGAATATCCCGACCCGGTTGGGCAGATCGGAGGGATCTGGAATACTGTCACCATCGGAACAACCTCCAATCCGGCCATCTTGTAGCTGATATAGAGATTCAGTTTCTCCGGTTGACGACTCGTCGTCAGAGCAGACGACGGTTTCGCCACCAGATTCTGATCCGTCCTCATAACTTCCTCCGTGGATGACTCCCACAAAGGCACGCTTCACGGCCGGTTTAGTCTGGGCAGATCTCGTACGCTGAGCCGTCTCGACGAGGTCGGTGCAGATGTCCGGCTCAGGCCCTGGCTCACCGATCTTGCCGATGAAAACGTGTATGCCACCAAAGGGGACCCGGTATCCGTACTCGATTGAACCGGTCTCGGGGCCCCATCCTGCGTCGTCGATGTAGAGTTTGCCGCGACGACTCTTGGTCATCCGGCCCACAGCATAGCCTTTGAGTCCTTCGAACTTGCCCTCCAAGATCATCAAACCATCGTGCGATAGCCCCACGGTTGGGCGCCAACCGTAAATGGAATTGTCACGGCGAGATGTCCTCATGAAAGGACTTAGTCGTGGAATTACATCGCTGCGGTTTAACTTGAAGGGGTTAAAGCGGACGCAAGGACACAAGAGTTATACTAGTTCGGCCCCTTCGATGAAGGTAAAAGCCTACGTCTAGTTGTGATGGGATTGATATAGTCTCGATGACTAGGGAGCAAATAAGCTTCTCCTAGGCCTCGAGTTGTTCTCCTTTGAACCGCCCCGGGTCGTCCCCTTATATACACGGTGACGCCCGTCGGTCCAGAGAGTCCCAATCTCCGGTTCATACTTGTATCCGAGTTGGTCTCTCTCTATTCCTAACTTACAAAGACAAGTTTACATACCAAGCGGTTTACAGTTGCGGGTTCTAAACCGACTACAGGCCTTGGGCCCTTACTTTCATGCCTCTTGGGCATTTACACTGTTGATCTACTGATGAAGTTAACCCGGCCCAGATAGGCCGGTTTACGCCCAGTAGTAATATCCCCAACAGAAACGCCTGTCGAACCCTTGGGTTTCAGGAGCGGCGTCCACCCGGCGTTCACACGACGCCCGTCGAACGGTGGGTTTTCTGCAATCAACACACGAATGTGGCACTGGGTAAACGCATAACCATGCCTGTCCTGGATTCATAATCATGCCTTTCAGTGCGAACGATTCAACAGAATCATTTGGAACACCAAGACAAACTAACGTAACTCTACACAATGCCACGTCGTGCCTTCCTGGGAGCCATGACCGTGCGAAGAATATACCACACTAGCGTCTCTCGAATAGGCCATTTCGTGCCTCACAAAGTACATAGTGGGTGTTCACATCTGAACCAATTCCGCTGGGACTCCCAAATTAAAGAAAGAACCTGACGATGCCTTTGTGCGCTGAACGCCCGTGCCTCTCCGTCTGATCAAGTCGACGGAATCATTCGAAAGTCAAACACACGGGAAAGTGACTCTATATTATACGGCAGCATGCCTTTTAACGTTCCACGCCCGTGCCTTGGCCCTTAACGCTGCCACGAACATCCACGCAATGGTCAGTGCACAAGTCACGTCACTGCCTGGTGTAGAAGCGTGGCTGTAGTCACTTCACGCCCGTGCTTCTAAGAAAAGAAGCGCCACGCAACTCAGCATAGAGCCGTGGCTTTTAAAATCAAGGAAATTACGCTTTTAAACACCTCGACTCTCGAACCGGCCACTCGCAAAGTAAACATTTAGCGTTAACATCTAAACTCATTCCGCTTTGTTTCAACAATACACTTACGAAACGTGACTCTCCGACAGACACAACCATGCCCTCATGACATTCATGTCCGTGCCTTTTCTTCTTAACGAGTAAACGGAATCATTTCAAACACAAAAACAGCCGAACATAACTCTATATAAAACCACGCCATCTGGAATACCAAGACAAACTAACGTCACTCTACACAATACCACGCCGTGCCTTCCTGGGACCCATGACCGTGTGAATAATATACCACACCAGCGTCTCTTGAATAGGCCACTCCATGCCTCACAGAGTAAACAGTGGGTGTTCACAACTGAACCAAATCCGTTGGGTCTCCCAAATTAAAGAAAGAACCTGACGATGCCTTTGTGCGCTGAACGCTCGTGCCTCTCCGTCTGAACGAGTCGACAGAATCGTTCAGAACTCAAACACATGGGAATGTGACCCTATATTATACGGCAGCATGCCTTTTAGCTCTTCACGCCCATGCCTGTGACCCTTAACACTGCCACGAACGTCCACTCCTCCGTCAGTCCACAAGTCATAGTCCGCGGCTATATTCACTTCACGCCTTGCTTCTAAAAAAAGAAGTGTGACGTAACTTTCGATGCGATGACCGTGGCTTTTAAAAACAAGGAACTTACGCTTTCAAACAACTCGACTCTCGAATCGTCCACTCACAAAATAAACAGCTAGGTTAACATCTAAACCCATTCCGCTTTCTTTCCCTGATAAACGTACGAACGTGACTATGGGAAAGACGAAACCATGCCCCCATGCGATTCACGTGTGTGCCTATTTTTCTCAACAAGTCACTGGAATCATTTCAAACACAAATACAGGCGAGCGCGACTCTATTAAAATCACACCATGAATCTGTAGGATGCAAGCCCGTGTCTGTGACCCGAAATACTACAACACAAAAAAGCCACGAACATACACGCCTTCATCAGTACACAAGTCATTACAATACTAGTTTCACAACCGTGGATGCAGAGACTTCACGTCCCGTACCTCAAAAGTAACGACGCCTAATTACAATGATACTCGAAACCAAAATACATTTTGTTAAGTAGGTAGCTGACAGCGAAATTTCACAAGACAAGGTTAGAAACTCCACTCCACTTCTTAACAAGACCAGATGCACACAACAGACAAGGACGCTATAGTATATCTAGTCCCCACCGACCTTCTTGTTGGTTTTCTCCCGGCGCAGTTCATCGATATCCTCCTTCAGCGTCTTCATATTCTCGTCATGTCGCTTCACAGCTGCGTCCGATTCCTAGAACGACCGGGTGTGCTCTTCAAGGAGATTTCTCGTCTCAGCTGTAATTTCTACGATCCTGGCATTCGCCTTCTCCAAATCTTCTATCGTTTCCTGGCAAAGCTTCTTCCACGCGTAGGTGATCTCCAGCAGCTGCTCGTACGTTTTGTCAGCCTTTGGAATTGAAACCAAAGCATTCAGCTCATCGACCAGTTTGTTGAGGATAACTAACAAGGACCTCACAGCACTTGCCGTCGCCGCCCCGCTCACCATTCCGATCTCTCTTGTGCCACAATTGCTCCCCAATTCTACAGCAGGGGGCTTCTGTTCAAGAGCATGATGGATACTAACCCCACCTCCAATTGACTGTAAATCAGTATCAGCAAGACACACCCGCATCAAATTAGGAGTCAGCTGACCACAATAAATCATGTTTCACAAACTAAATCAGAGCAGCTGAAAGAAAGAAAAAACGAATGAAGGAGAAGCAGAAATAGGGTGAACTTACAGACGAGGAACCCTCGTGAGCCGGGATCTCTTCCCGCGACAGGGCACGGCGGTCCAGAGTAGTATCCTTCTACCCAGCCATGGCGGAGATGGTCAGTGAAAAGTGATGAGAAAGAGGAAAGGAGGGCCTGGCGGCGGACGAAGGGAGGAGTAGAATGTGGCTAGGGTTCCGAGACTCCGTCCGTCCGCCTTAAATAGCTGGAGACTAGCCTCGAGCGACGTGCCAGAGCGGCGTCACCGGAGGAGACGCCCGTCGGACCATTACGTTTCTGGAGCGGCGCCACGTGGCGTTCACTCCCGAATCTGAAGAAGGCGCCCGTCGAACCGTTGGTTTCCGCGATAAGCGAACGAATGTGACTCTTGGTAAATCATAACCACGCCTCTCCGCGCTGCACGGATGTGCCTGCCGTCGCGAACAGTTCAACGAAATCATTTGGAACACGAAAACAACAAAACGTGACTCTTCACAATACCACGCCGTCACTTCCTGGGACCCACCACCGTGCAAAGAATACACCACGGCAACTTCTCTCGAACAAGCTATACCGTGCCTCACCGAGTAAACAGTGAGTGTTCACATGTGAACCTTTTCCGCTGGGTTTCCGCAATTACAGAAAGGAACGTGATTGTGAGTAAGACCAAACGGTGCCTTTCAGCTGGGTTTCCATCTGATCGAGTCAACGAAATTATTCCAAACACAAACACAGACGAGCGTGACTCTATACAATAACACACCATGCCCGTGCTTCTCCCATCTAATCGAGTCCACGCCTCTATCGAGTCCACACAAGCTTTTAAAAACAGCGTCTCTCACATAGGCATTCGATGCCTCACAGATTCAACAGCAAGTGTGGGCGTCACAACCCATCCCTCTGGGTTGAAAAAACGAACGTGACTGTGCATAACGCAAAGCTATGCCTCTGTGAACTGACCGGCCATGCCTCTCCTAATTGAGTCGACGGAAGCACTCGGAACAGAAACACAGGGGAGCATCACTCTATATTATACGGCACCATGCCTCTTAGCGCTTCACGCCCATGCTACACAACTCATGTCGCTGCCTGGTACAGAACCGCGGCTCTATTCATTTCACCCCCGTGCTTCTAATAAAAGAAGCGCGTCGCAACTCAGTACAGAACCATGGCTTTGAAAAACAAGGACCTTACGCATTCAAAGAACTCGACTCTCGAATCGGCCACTCACAAAGTAAACATCTAGCGTTAACATCTAAACCCATTCTGCTTTCTTTCCATGGTAAACGTAAGAACGTGGCCATGCGAAAGACGAAACCATGCCCCCATGGGATTCACTTGCGTGCGCGCCTATTTTTCTGAATTAGTCAACAGAATCATTTCGAACACAAATACAGGCGAACGTGACTGTATGTAAGACCACACCATGAATACATGTGAACGTGACTCTACGTAAAAGTCACGAACGTACACGCCTACATCAGTACGCAAGTCATTACAATACTAGGTTCAAAAAGTGGTTGCAGAGACTTCACCTCCCCTGCATCATAAGTAACGGCGCCTAATTATAATGATACTCAAAACCAAAATACATTTTGTTAACAAAGTAGGCGGCAATGACATTTCACAAGACAAGGTAAGAAACTCCACTCCACTGCTTAACAACACCAGGGCGACACAGACAGACGGCTGATGTATATCTAGTCCCCACCTACCTTCTTGTTGGTTTTCTCGGTAGCAGTTCATCAATCTCCTCCTTCATTCAGCCGTATTCTCTTCGAGTCGCTTCACGGTGACGTCAATCCCTCCAACGACCGAGTGTGCTTTTCAAGGAGAACGTCTAAACCCATTATGCTTTCTTTCCATGGTAAATGTAAGAACGTGGCTATGCGAAAGACGAAACCATGCCCCCATGGGATTCACTGCGTCTTGGCGCCTAATTTTCTAAACTAGTCAGCAGAATCATTTGAACACAAATACACTTGAACGTGACTCTATGTAAAAACCACACCATGAATATAGGCGAACGTGACTCTACGTAAAAACCCGCGAGCATTACTGCGCCTACATCGATCGCATAAGTCATTGCAATACTAGGTTCACAAAAAGTGGTTGTAGAGACTTCACCTCCCCTGCATCATAAGTAGCAGTAGCCTAATTATAATGATACTCGAAACCAAAATACATTTTGTTAACAAAGTAGCTGACACCGACATTTCACAAGACAAGGTAAGAAACTCCACTCCACTGCTTAACAACACCAGACTCACACAACAGACAGGGATGCTGATGTATATCTAGTCCCCACCTACCTTCTTGTTGGTTTTCTCCCGGCGTAGTTCATCAATATCCTCCTTCAGCGCCTTCGTATTCTCTTCGAGTCGCTTCACAGCTGACGTCAATCCCTCCAACGACCGAGTGTGCTTTTCAAGGAGATTACTCCTCACAGCCTTAATTTCTACGATTTTGGCATTGGCCTTCTCCAAGTCTTCTCTTATTTCCTGGTAGAACTGCTGCCATTCGTAGGTCACCTCCAGCAACTCCTTGTACGTTCTGTCAACCTTTGCAATTGAAACCAAGGCATTCATCCCATTGACCAGGTTAATGAGAGTAGCTCAAGCCGGTAAATCGATGTCGACCAAGACACACCGGCATCAAATTAGGAATCAGCTAACCCACAGTAATTCATGTTTCACAAACTAAATAAAGTAGGAGAAACAAAGAAAAAACAAATGAAGGAAAACCAGAAACAGGGTGAACTTACAGACAAGGAACCCTCGCCGGCCGAGATATCCTCCCGTGACAGGGCATGGCGGTCCGGAGAAGTCTTCTTCTGCCCAGCCATGGCGGAGACGGTCAAAGGATAGAGAGGAGCAAGAGAAATGGAAGACCTGGCGGCGGACAAAGGGAGTAGGATGTGGCTAGGGTTTCGAGACTCCGTCTATCCGCCTTAAATAGCCAGAGGATCACCTCGGAGGACGAGCCAGAGCGGCGCCACCAAAGGAGACGCCCGTCGGACTATGACTGTGTGTAATGCCAACCTGTGCCTTTGTGGGGTTGACGCCCTTTCCGCTGGGTTTTCGCAATTAAAGAAACGAACGTGACTGTGGGTAATGCCAACCTGTGCCTTTGTGGGGTTGACGCCCGTGCCTCTCCATCCGATCGAGTCAACGAAATTATTCCAAACACAAACACAGACGAGCGTGACTCTATACAATACCACACCATGCCCGTGCTTCTCCCATCCAATCGAGTCCACGCCATTATCGAGTAATATAAGAAACATCAATAAAGAAGCGTGACTGTGCTTGTGGAAACAAGGAAACAAGCTTTTAAAAACAACGTCTCTCGCATAGGCATTCGGTGCCTCACAGATTCAACAGCAAGTGTGGGCGTCACAACTCTATATATTACCACACCATGCTCGTGCCTCTCCATCTGATCGAGTCCACGCCTGTATCGAGAAATATATGAAACATCAAGAAAGAAGCATGGCTGTACTTTTAAAAACAAGGAAATAACATTTTTTTCGAGGATAGGAAATAACATTTTAAAAACAGTGTTTCTCACATAGGCCATTCGGTGCGTCACAGTGACAACTCTGAGTGTTCGCATCTCAACCCACCCCGCTGGGTTACCCCAATTAAAGAAACGAACGTAAAGCATGTCGTAATGCAAAGATATGCCTTTGCGGGCTCACCGGCGATGCCTCTCTTACATTTGAGTCGGCGGAAGAATTGAGCAGAAACCAGGCAAGTGTGACTCTATTTAAAACCGGACCATGCCTTTGTGAGTTTCACAACCGTGCCTGTCGCCCGAAACATACACCCCGTTATGAGTACGCAAGTCATGGCGCAACTTAACACAGAACCGTGATTGTTTGTAATTCCACACCATGCCTTTCTGGGATTCATGCCCATGCCTCTGACCCAAAATATTGCAACACAGAGAACCACAAAAGACCACGAATTTAAGAGTACAAATCATGATCCTGCTTACTACAGAACCGAGACTACATGGACTTCAGGTCCGTGCTTTTCATATTCGTGTCTCTAGAATCGGCCACGCTTTCTCCTTCATGTTTTGGCATCGTGACATGCGTTCTTTGCTTGAAAACCGTGACGTCTACATCGATGCGACTGGCAGCCTAACGTGACTCAACCAAATGGAGAAACGTGCCTACATAGACTCCACGACCATGTGTATCCAAGTGAACGAGTAAGCGGAATCATTTGAACCTAAACTACATACCGGTTAAAAAAGCGTGCTCCCAATGAAGCGAACAAAGTGCCTCTCGTGGAAGCAAAAAGGCACGGCATGTCGCTTCTAAAAAAAGAAGCACCACGCAACTCAGCACGAAGCCGTAGATTTTAAAAACAAGGAGCTTACGCTTTTAAACACCTCGACTGTCCAACCACAACCTTTCATGAGTAAACTTTTAAGCGTTAACATCTAAACCCATTCCGCTTTGTTTCCATAATAAGCGTATGAAGCGTGGCGGCTCCGTGAGACCCCAACCATGCCCTCATGGCATTCATGTCCGATGCCTCTTCTTACGAGCGTCTCAAGCGGAATCATTTCGAACACAAATCTGAGGATACCATGCCGTGCCTTCACGGGACCCATGACCGTCGCCAGAATATACCACACCGGCGTCTCTCGGGTAGGCCATTCCGTGCATCCGCGAGTAAGCAGTGGGTGTTGACCATGACTTCAAACCAAAATGTGCCTTTCTGCGATGAGCGCCCGTGCCTCTCCATCGATCGAGTCAGCAGGTATTACGAAACCAATCACAGATGAGCGTGACTCTACATAATACCACACCATGCCTATGCCTCTCGACTCATTGTGCCTCACAGAACCGTGTTTCTTTGTAATTCCACACCATGCCTTTGTCAACTTCACGCTCGTGCCTTTCTGACCCGAAATATTGCAACACGGAGAGCCACGAAAGTCCACGAGTTTAGGAGTACAAATCATGAACCTACATGGACTTTAGGTCCGTGTTTTTCATATTCGTGTCTCCCGAATCGGCCATGCTTTCACCTTCATGTTTTGGCACCGTGACAAGCGTTATTTGCTAGAAAAACGCGACTTCTACATTGACGCGACTGCGTGCCTAACGTGACTCAACCTAATGGAAAAACGTGACTCAATAGACTCGACGCCCGTGCTTATCCAAGTGAACGAGTAAGCGGAATCATTAGAACCAAAACTATGCACGGTTCGGCAAAACGTGCTCCTCGCGGGGGAACAAAGTGCCTCTGGTGGAAGCTCAACCGTGCTCTTACTGCTAACACGCGACATCCGTGACCTTATCCTACTCATCTACATGTACCAACAAACTTAACAACACGACTACAATGCAACACATAAATGCATTACAGATTCATGGCAGTACAAAAGGCCACAAGCCCCAACGCAAAGGAAAAACACGCTACAAGCTCTCTGCCTACATTCAAGCAACGTTCTTGATCGGCTGGTGGGCAAGCACATCTTCAATCTCCTTCTTCGTCGCCTCATAACTTTCCTCCACAGCAGCAAAGGAATCCTCCACCGGGCTCTTGTACTTTGGCGAGGACCTCGGCCTTCTCATCCATAAGCTACCCCACTTGGCCGATACACGCACCAGCGCAAAGGCTCTCCTCATACAGATTCTTCAAGCGGGCGGCCTCCCTTTCCTTCTGGTCGAGCTCGTTGAGAATCTTCTCATTCTCACACACAGATCGAACTATAAGACCAGTGGACTTCTCCACAGAGGCATTGCTCTGCTGCAGCAACTTCTCCAAGCGAGCGATGAGCTGCTTCTTTGTAATTAGCTCGTCATTGGCTAAGGAATGCATGTCTGCCATCTTGCGAGATCGTCTCCATGGCGAATGCGCTTGTGGGAGGAATCGCATCCACCGAGAGATCGTTCGACACACAGGGCAGGGGCAAGATATTTTCTGCGCAGCTACTGGCGTGGCGTGACACCTCTCCCTTCTTTCCATGGCTTTTGTCCTTCTTTGCTGGTTGCTTGAACACCCAGAACCCCTCTTACGGCCATGGCGAAAAGCAAGGAGCTACCAATAAGAAAAGAGGTGCCTGTCTACGGAGAATTGTGGATGATGGGGTGTTGGTGAGTAGGTAGCTTTTATAACATACGCACACAAGTCGGATGGTCAAAGCAGGTAACGGCGCCTCGAATTCCCCCAATCTCTCTTAAATACCTCGAATTCTGCACGCCTGGGAAACACCAGTACTATCATTTCGTCTCCCCGTGCGTTCGTCCATACCACAACCACTCAACTTCTTTCTAATGGTCCCTACATATTCAGCAGAAAACATCTCAAACACAGTTTACTTACTGTGTACGTCTGTCTGTATTCCAGAGAACTTACTGTCGAATTCATACCATTATCCAATGACATTTTTTGTTTTGAAATGATATTTATATAAAAATCTTACCCCGGGTGACTCGTTCATGACGATACATACTACAAAAACGTGGCAATACAAACTTTAGGTCCGTGTTTTGCTTGAAAAACGTGGCATCCTGATGTGCGTTCTTTGCTTGAAAAACGTGCCTTCTACATCCGAGCGTCTGTGCGCCTAACAACCAAGGAATGAGCACTGACGGTTCCTTTGTGGACTCAACGCCCGTGCCTCTCCGTCTGATCGACTCGGCGGAATTATCCGGAACACAAACACACGAGAGCGTGACTGTATATTATACGCCAGCCATGCCTTTTAGCGCTTCATGCCCATGCCTGTGACCATTAACATTGCCACGAACATCCACGCCATCCCTAGTGTAAAAGTCATGTCGCTGCCTAGTACAGAACCGTGGATGTATTCACTTCATGCTCGTGCTTCTAATAAAAGAAGCGCCACGCAACTCGACACGCAAAGCCGTAGCTTTTAAAAACAAGGAGCTACGCTTTTAAACACCTGGTGTCGAACCAGCAACTTTCATAAAGTAAACTTTTAAACACCTTCTTGAGTTCATGTCCATGCCTCTCCGATTGAGCTGGCGGCCGGAATCACTTGGAACATAAAGAACCATCAAGCGTGACTACGAGTAGCACGCCAAACCATGCCCATGTGCATCACACAACAAAACTAAAATTAAGAAATGCTAACATCCCACAGACTAAGACTTAAGAAGGCAAGCAAAAAACAAGCTCATCAAAGTACAAAGAAAGTTGCACCACTCTTGATGTCCAAACGGACGGTCTAAGATTCGAGATGATTAACTTTTTTCCATAGGGGGGTGAGCGAAGGTGGCCTCATTTCCACGCGCCTCACCATGAAACGTCATAGAAAACCTCTGTAACACTCACACACACGAACGTGACTCTGTGTAACACCAAACCATGCCACCGTGGATGTCACCACACTAAAATAAAAAAGCTCCGGTAGTTCAGCAAGCAAGGAAAAAAAGCAAGCACATCAAAGCCCACAGAAAGTTACACCAATCTTGATGTCAGAATGAGACGGTCGAAGATCTGAGACAGTTCGACCATTTCCTCTCTCCCTCCACTACTTTCTTGCTTTTTGCTTTCATGCCGAAAAATCTCGAACACTTAAGCAGTTCCCTCTCTTGAACACCCTCGTCTCTCATACCCCCCATTGTCCAATCCAGCGAGACCAACCAGAAATCCAAATCGCGTCGCCTCACCCACCAGCCGCCATCCGCCGAGATCTGAGGCAGTCGGTGGTGCTGCGAAAACATCAAAAAACCACTACCTGCGGCGGCAGCGACTGACAGCGACGACGCGTGCTCGTGGCGGAAGTACCAACAGAGAGGAAGGACAAAAACAAGCCGGTGGATGCGACGAATCGCTCACAAGCAATGGAAGGTAAAAAAATATTAATCCATTACATACCATTACCACAGGTCAATCAAAGCAATTTTCCACCTTTTTGACGGACATGAACCCTAACCGCCACACAAAACCTTGTTTCCAAAAAGTCTGTCTAGACTTTTCTAGCAAAATTGAAATAAGGTAAGCACGCGTGCAATAGGATGCTACCCTTACCGTCACAGAGAAATCTGCTACGCAACAAATTTGCCTAAAGCGTCTTTGTGCATGCGAACTATCTAGGTCACCGCTCTAGATTCAAACCATGAGAGCATCCTTAAATTCAAAACCTGGTATTAACAGGAGATTCTATATATCCGATTGATTGTGTCACATTTCAAATTACGTGCCTCTCTCGTATTAACATCCGTGCTCCAATAATAGATCCAGCTGTGTGCTTATAGCGTGAACCAACCTGTGCCTCTCCAACAATGCTGTTTTCTTGTCCACGAGATGTATCTCCCCTTTTTGCTGTGAAATTCAATTATGCTTCTACTGCTGCTAACACCTGGGCATTTTTATGCAGCAAGGACTAGTAATAAGGAAAACAGAGTACCTGCGGAATAGCCTGCCATGCAGCAAGGTACTATAAAAGGTACATGCGGGTTAGTGGCAAGACTGGACATAACAAGAAAACAATGGATTGATCGCCTTTTTAGGTCAGGAAGTGAAAGAAAAGGGCTATCTTATGAATCTATGTAGATTAAGCTTCAGATTCTTTTTGTGCAGCCGTGGAAGACATAGTTTTAAAACTATATCCCATTTATTTCGACGTTACTTCGTAATCCTTTTGTTACATAATCATCGTGGCAGGGTGACGGAGAAGGAGATATTGAAACGATTTTGTCTGAACTTAATAGTTCATATCCAGAAAAACCAATCATCTCTCCTGACCCGTCAGAAAAAAGAACGAAGCAGAACATGGACAGCGAAGAACCCGAGAAAGTGGCAGCACTAGCTTCCAGCAGGGAGGGCAACAAAAAGCAAGTGACTAGCAGCAGAAAAGAGAAGCAATCAGAAACCAAGACTGTCATTCCTCCTACAGCAAAAATACAAAAGAGAAAGGACAAAACTCAACTCATCAGCAACAGTGCTACCTTAAAGCAACAGCAGCCAAGTCCTCTAATGATACTCCGCGGCGGTTCCGCAGCGCCGACAATGATGTAAATAAAGACAAGAAGAAGAACAAAAGACAACGGTTGGAAGAAGAAAAGAATAATGCCAGCAAAGAGTCAAAGTGTGATGCTGCCGACGACGATGATGGCACAAAACATGATGATGATGTCATTCATACAGAGGGCGATGGCGCCGCAGGGGACAACGGTGATGCCGCAGGGGACAACAACGATGATGTAAAAACCATTTTCTCCACAGATTTTTGCTACCGCTTTTCACCCATGAAAACCAAACCATCCTCTATAACAAAACCCTCTTTTTCTCAACAGGTAGAAACAAAATGAAGCGCACAAAGAGAAGAAAGACAAGCGGAAAAGAATTGGCAGCACCAGCGGATGATGAACAGGAGGCAACAACAAATAAGGACAAATGCGAGATCAACGCAGGAGCAGCATTTGATAATGTGAATAGAGCACGGAAATTACTTGATGAACGTCACCGGCAAGATGTTAGGAAAGCCGGGTTTGGAAGCATAGAGGGATGCCAAATAAGCGCTCCATCTACAAACCGCTTGCGGCACACATCTACGACAAGCGGACACGGGAACCATGAAAATAACGTTTGGTGAAGGCGATCGTGAAAGAAATCATAATAACAAAGGAAGGCATCCACAAGGTGTTTGGATACCCAAACAGTACGGAAAGGACAGCACCAAGGCCAAAGATTTCCACCGAAACAATGAGCGAACTGGTTAGAGAACTTGGCCTCAAGAAAATGGATTTCCATCACGACGATCTGTTTAAAGAACTAGAAAAATTGGTGAAACAAGAAGATGAACAATCAAACAGGAAATCAGTTAAAAAAAATTCCTTATTTTTTTCCACAACATTGTATGTGGAACAACCTCCCCTACCTTCAGCAAACAAGCCATTATGGTCAAGGACTTGGACTATACAGAAATGGCAAAGATGGATTTCTGCCAGGTAATCGTCGGAAGTATTAGGGAAGGAGCCAAGATATGGCGGAAAGCACAAGTTGTTGCCTCGGGAAGAAAAAGAACAAAAGCATCTCAATGGTTTGTACGGGGACCCGATAATAATGTACCTCATTTGCTGCTCTTAAGCCGACACAATGTAACAATGCTAAGATTGCCAAGACAATGGACAAGACATCGTTCTGCTGAGCAAACCACCTAAAAGAGAGTGACCTAAGGAAAATAGCTAGAAGCAGACATGAAAGCAGACGGAAAAGCACGACGAGATGACTATCAATTTGGCAAGATACAGGTATAGCCCTATTGAATATACATGCATTATACCCTATAAAAAGCGGTTTCCGGTCTAACCAATTCCATCCTGCGAAACAATGCGAGACATGGAAAGGAGCAATGAGAGAGGATATTCTATGCCAACACGGCAACACCTTCATTATTCAAAGCAGATGATACCAACACAACAATGAAGCACCGAAAGCGACCAAGCTACGCCACCTCCAACCAAGCGGCAGATGAACCACATGTCGGCACAAGTGGAAGCAAGGAACCGATCCACGAGGCACCGGCAGGATCATATGAAATATTCGGAAGGATAGAAGAAATGTTGAAACAAGTACTCGACGAAACAAAACAGATACCCGGAATAACGACAAGGGCTGGACACCAATGCAGCGAACAAGAGAAGGAATTAGATCAAAGAATGAGGAACACAATGGTGCAACAAACAACGGCCGTGATTGATTCTGTCGAACAACTTAGAGAATTCCAGGACATTGTTCGCAGAGTGAGCTTTCAAGAAGAGACGACGCTGAAGCTGCAGGATCGAACAGACGCGGGAGACACACCTGCACTTGTAGTGGCAACCACACGAAAGAAGTCGTAGGCAGCTCGAACCCGGGAGGAGGAGAAAAAGAAAGAAGGAAGAACAGGACCATCAAAACAAACATGAAAGGAAGAAAAGAATAACAAAATCAAGAACCACGGAACTCAAGAATTAGCCAGGAGGAGGCGAGAAGAACATAACAAGGTGCGAAGGAGCAAAACAAGGAGGGCGTATCAACCAACACATCAAGTGCTTTGAAGGACAGCAAGAACAAGGAAGAGAAGAAGGCTGCGAGTAACCGGAGAATCAAGCCGAGAAAGCAATTAAATGAAAAAAGAAGTGACTCAGCGATTCTTTCAAACTTGAACTTACAAAATCTACCTTCAATTACATCGCTGTACCACGGCAATAAAACGCCACCAAAACATAAAGGCCAACAGCAGCATGTCGTCAAGAACACCGGCCAAGACGATGGAAGCAATAGAACAAGCAACCCAACAACAAATAATGCTCCCTCAAGAGCGTCAATAGGAGCAGTACAAGAGACGGACAGGATCGGAGGCAGCAAAGACATGAGTATAAAAAATCAGTCTCTTCTCTCTAAGAAGTCTCTTCTCTCTAAACTAAAAATAGTGTTGAGTTAACTGACAAATCTGCAACAAAATATACACTCAGCCGGACAAGTATCATATCGACGCTCCCACAAACGAGCCACGGGCTGATCTAGCATCGACCAAGTTAACAAAAGACGCAGCGTAAAAAAACAAGAAGAAAACAACAAAGAGGAGGTAAAACTTCCAAACCCACTTTGCCCAAATACCGTCAACTCATATTGTTTCAACTACTGTGTATTACAAGCACAGCAAATAGAAGAGGATGCCCATGCAAACATGTAAAATTCATATAGAAGAGCTTTTCAAAGACAAGAGCATTTGAGATGACCAATGTCACAGGGAGAAAGCCTCGGGCACTACACTGTGACACACCCAAGGCTGGCATACAAATCAAAGAAAAGTGGACGACAAGCGGATATCCCAACCACCAGCAAGAAAGGTAAAATTCAACAAGAACCATTTTTCCAAAATCTATAAGAAATGTCTTGCCTAAAGTACAACTTTGTCACAAGATACAAGAATTACAAGCAATGAATCATCCTTTTCCTATTTCATGAAACGCAGGAAACAAACGAGGACGGTCGTGCCAAAGAACAGCAAGGAGTATAGACAGAACAAACCAAAAAACAAGGGCAAATGCTGACTAAAACGGTACCAAGCACACCATCATCAAAGACCAACGAGGTAAAGCCACACGCACCTGCTCCTACAACGTTAAAAAAAAGTTATGCATGCACAGATGAAGTCCAAACTTTATTTACATTTTTTGATTGAACAGAAAAAAGAAACAAATGAAGAAGAAGATGTGGCTCAAGAAGCGATAGGAAGTACTGCTACCGCTCGACAATGTACAAAAACTACACAAGACAGAGAAGAAGTGGCGAACACGCAAGACGCAGGAGAGATTGAACGTCGAGGTCAAGCTACAAAACCTCTTTCTGTAGCATATAAAAAATGCATCCACCAGAAACAAACACAGACACATTTTAATTACTTTTTGCGTTCCGACAGATGCAAGAAACAGGAGAGAGCACTAATATTCAAGGCAAACAAACACAACAACACAGCGGAATGGAACAAGCAGAAGATGTTCTTCCAACAACAGAACTGACCTAAGCTATATTAGACCAAGCCGGAAAACCTTCATTGTCCGGGCAAGAAATAACAGAGATGTAGCGACGCAAAGGGATCAAAAAGGTGAATAGAGATAACCTGCTTTTAAGGAAATTAGAAATTTGAGTGAACAAATACACAAATGCAATCTCATATACCTACCTCTATGTCTCAACAGCCACAAGACAAAAACGACAACACCACGGATGAACAAAAGAAAAAAGATTCAGAGGAGGTCCAAAAAGCTCCACTCATCGAAGAAAAGGTCGAAGAGGCAGCACGCAGTGAGCTTGTTGAAAAGGTGAAGCTACAATAAAAAAGTTCTAAAGACACACTAAACATTTGAGTATTTTTCTTAGGGAACGGACAATAAACTACAGTGAAAATAACGAGCGTATTTATTTATTATTTAACCACGCTTTTGCATGATAACGCACAAACCTCAACAGGACACACACGCACACACAAGCAAAGAAGCAAAGGGCCACAGTGCATTGGAAAACCATGCAGCAAACATTCCAGAGAGAGAGTCAGACAGCAACAAGAAAAAGGCCGCACCATCAGATAAGGAACATTCTGCTGGAAAAGATGTTGCCGCCACAAACATGGCGGTAACCCAGGACAACACTCAACCAGAACGTGAACCGCTGATCATACAAAACTTGGCCATCGAAGAAGGTACAAAAGATGAAGGGATCGAACACCTGTACAACAACATCATGACAGCGAATAAGGACAAAGGGTAAGTTCATCTTACCACCAAAGAATTATTTTCTTCCAATGATTACCTCCCTTAAACATTTTAAATGTATACCTATAAATATATATGTTGCAGGCACGAGATTTTAATAAATCTGAAACGACAATGATATGATCAGCCACATGGCACAAAGCTTCGACAATGGAAAGCCGGTGGGCACCGAAACCATGGCGGTCATGCTACGAGGATGTTGGAAAAAGCAACTCGAGGGCACAAAGAGAAAGATTCAATCAACATACAACACCGTAAGTAGAGCTCAGGTTTCAACAATGAATATCACTCTATCGATCAATCAACCTCTCTGTACAATTGAATTTACAAATTTCTTCTACACACATGTGACAAAACAAGTGCATCAATACACATGGCCAACCATGAAGATCCATTGGAGTTGAAAAATAAAGACGGCCAAAGCACCACGCCGAGAGACAAGACAATTCCTAAAAGGCTTAAAAGATTCCTTGATCCGGAAGAAGGAGAGCAACTACAAGATTTCGACATGGTAAGCACATCTCATATTCTGAGATAAGAGATACAATATCGGCACTACAATTACGTCTAACAATCAACAAATCATGACTAGATCCAAAAAGGATCCCTTATTTATTTATTTTGCATTCTTGCAGTTCTTTCTACCAGTTTGCATAGGCGGGCACGTGCAACAAAAAGAAAAACCTATGGGCCACTACTTCGTTGTTACAATTAACATGAAAAAAGAGCGATTTGAACTCCTTGACTCTTTACAAGATGAATATCCAGGCACAACGGACTACTTCAACACAGTAACAAGCAAAGTAAAGAGGATATGGGAGCAAATAAGCCCATTGCTCCAACTGTCTCCAAGTAATATTGACCATTTCAAAAAGGTCAAAATGAAGGTGCCACTTCAGGGAAAAACGTAAGCACTACAAACCTTTCTCCTTTTCCTTACTCACTGTAACAATATTAATGCAATCCATAAAAGAATAGGACATTAGGAAAACTTCACCTAAACTGCCATACCATCTTTGGACAGCTACAATAATCAATCATCCTTTTACCTACAGACTCGACTGTGCGTTCTATATGTTCATGAACGCAAAGCACTACGCCAACGATCGAGAAATAGTGTTACTAACAGAGGAACAACTCCCAGAGTTGAGAAACAAAATTCTCTATCAAATATTCAGCCAATACAGAGATACGGACGCACTGTCATTAATCAACTACACCGCAGGTTTGTCTTACTGAAGACAACAAAGTAAAAAATCTACTTATCTAATTTTCAGAGACAGACCAATAAGTTTTTATTTTTTATTTGAACAGATATGCTAAAATCTAAGGTCGATATGGAAGACAATGAAATGGAACGAATACATTGTGACATAATTCAACAGGAGATTCCTCCAACCCCCGAGCACATTGGGACGAGCGCTCAAGAGATTAAAGTTACTGACATTAATGACACAAGCAGCGATGAGGAGAAAAAAGATTATCATGTGAACGGCAAGGATACCACCAAGGTGTCTGAAGAAGCACTCACGGAAGATCAAGCCTGTGCAGATCTTTGGTTTTATAGAGGGAACAACACGGCGCAACTAGACCTTTGGTTTACAAAAGGAAGGCGAGCGAAAAGATCCGCCGATACAACTGACATGACCACCCCAGATAAAAACAATGAAGGCATAACACTCTCTCCTTTAGAAGTGGATAACAGGGCAAGAGCGTACTAACTCGCCAACAACAGCTTTCCAAAGCGAACATGAACCACATGTTGGCGAAGATCGCATATCAGGAACATCACCAGAGGCAGAACATGCACAAGAAGAAAAGAAGGAGAAAGGAAAGATTTTTTTAGAAAAGATACTTCAAAAGAGGAAACACGATGTCGAAGTCTCAATAAAACCGAGCATCAAAAACAACAACACACAAAAGGACACACCAACACGTGGGCAGCTTAACGAGCGAGCCTGATTCGGTCCACGACAAGAAAAGGGAAGGCATCTTGCAAGAGTGCAGACAAGTTCCCAAAACCCTCGGACGATTCAATCACATGATATCAGCTCAGCAAACATAATCTCAACTAAGAGGCCATTCAAGCGAGCAAGCAAGGAAATTGAGAAAGTCAACGCTCGGCCACTTGTCCTGTGAGATTTCATTTACAAAGAAAAGGCCATGCAACTCTATAGATATCTGATGAGCCGACAAGGACGAGAAAAGAATGCGGACAAGACGATGGCAGATTCTCCTTGTTCCATGGGAATGATTACACGAGCTGCACATTCTCTAACATCCAACTAACCATTCACTCACCTAATTCTAAACCATCATTGCTTGCGAGAACAGCTATATAAAACCTCAAAGAAGCGAAGGCTACATTTCAGGAAAATCGTTCATGGAACAAGCGAGGAAAGGAAAGCGCACAAATGGAGGGCTCCATGCTAAGCGTTCTTGGACAAATGGACAGAACAAAAACAGTTTAACCTAGACGTCGCAACTGTACTCCCTGCAGAACTCGCAAATGTATGCATACCTCACCCACGAAAACACCTCCGTCATTACTATGGTAGAATATTTAACTAATAACACACACTCTCTTTCTTGAAGATGGTGCTAGGTCTCAATTACAAAAGAGGAGAGCTATCAGAATTCAACGAAGACGATGCACTACAAGAATTTGAACAACTCGTGCGAGGTAAAAACATCCTGCACTCAAAGATGGTAAGTTCAGAATTATTACTGAATACACGACTTACTCTCCTTGATCTTCAACAATTAAATGAAATTGAATTTTTACATCAACAACGATTTCCTCTCTCAACGTAGATCATGATACCTCATCACACGGACAACCACTACACGCTATATGTAATGAACAAGTACAGAGATAGCATCAACATCCTTGACTCACTGAACTATGTAAACTACGCCGATTTGTCTTGGAGTAAACACCATGTGCATCGAGCGAAGCTGCAGTACGTACTTTTTGTACATTGATTTATTCTTTTCCTCGCATAATAGTATGATACTCTTACTTTTATCAATGCTGCAACCAAACAACAAAACAAAAATGCAATCACAGATGAGAAGGATGTCGGTCCTGATGAACAAGTACCACCAACTAAAAGACAAAAACGAACCAGACTGGGCAAGGATAGCAGAAAGGCCTCACAGGATCTACACACCAAAGCAAGAAGGAGCACAATGCGGACACTTCACGGCCCAATTTGCGAAACACTGGAATGGAAAAGAACTGGTCAAGGGCCGAGAGGATTTTCATGTAAGTTACCAAGACATACACGTCAAATTACTTGATTTCTTTATTACATAATTAGTTTATTCACAATGGTGGACAACACGTAACTATAAACCATGCATTTCGACATGCCTACAGCACAGCAAAAGGTGGATGCCGAATGGAAACCAGAGTACATATACACACTCATATTCGGTAAAACCA
Organism: Aegilops bicornis; assembly: GCA_021605145.1. NCBI lineage: Eukaryota > Viridiplantae > Streptophyta > Magnoliopsida > Poales > Poaceae > Aegilops > Aegilops bicornis. The sequence continues at coordinate 4,782,748 of JAHIAL010000014.1, read as the reverse complement.
ACCAAATAAAGCACCTTCAACTTCCTGAAAAAATCAAAGTTCTCAAACCAGAGACTACAAACCTTTTTCGCCTATTAAAGGTAATATAACTATTTTCATTTTTACCATCAGTCAAGATGACAGGAGCTTCAAATATATCTTTTAGAAGCAACAGCCATAACTTTTTATCTATTTTGGAGGCCGAGGCGAGAAAACCAGGATCAATCAATGAGCACCAACAAATACCATAACACCGACATCCGTTCAAACACGCATGCGTAAGGCAAACGACCTCTACGACATAGTCATGAGTGACACATGGCAGGACAAATTCAAAAGGTAACTTGGTTCCTTTTCGAACTGAAATTAGTTAAAGTTACGCGGCAATCACAAAAATAAGACAGAAACTAGAAAGAACCTTGAATTCCTGTTTATCAGCTTGCTTGTAAGTTACATTCTAAACAAAATTTTCTTCTACTATTTTACACATGGCGAGAAGTAGTATTCTCGGGAGAACAACCACAGGGATCAGCGCAACTCTCACTGGATCCAACCTAAAGGAAATTTTTGGGCCTGCAAACAAGAAAAAACGTAAAGGAATGGAAAAGAAGGTGCTCGATGAGTTAGCAGAAGCATGGGAGGAAGCAAGCAAACTAAATACAAAAGACATAGACTATTATTAGGCCCAAGCTTTGCAGAGGTAAATTTCAAAACAAAAAAAACCACAAGGATCATACAAACTCGTCTTTTTTGCAGCGATTTTTTTTAATCTCTTGGTACCGATCTATTCTTTCTAAATCGTTTTAATGGTTTTTTTATTTTTAGCCTGCAGAATATTCTGGGTTTAAAGGATAAAAGAAAATCCATGACGGACTTCAAAGAAGATTTCAAACGAGAGAAGGATGCATTGGTTCCTTTGTTCCTTAAGAAATGTCAATTAGACAAGCTCAAAACAGGAAAAATGGTAATAGCGTTAAAACTATATTCTAAACTCTCCTATACCAATAAAACTATCATCTAACAAAATAAAAATAAGCATTTCAAACAAAATACTATATTCTAAACTCTCCTCTAACAATAAAACTTTTGTACCGCACGTATTCATGCCATTTGAAAAGGAAGATCGATACACACTATTAGTGCTCGACAGATATAGAAGGAAGCTTCAAATCATTGAGCCTGAAGAAACCTCTCTGGAAGAAGAGGCAACAAAACCTGAAAAAACAATGTGCTGACCACGTGCATGATGGCAAACTAAGTAAGCAAATTGCTTACATTGAAATCAACAAAGCATGCAAAGCAAAGGAGCATAACAAATACCACAACCATAAAGACAAACTGGTAAGAATTGTAAATAACAGCGTCTTTCAGTTTTACAAATTACAGTACATGTCTATCTAAAACAAAAACAAAATGCAATTCCAGTGCCTGTGTTCAAGGAAGTATCTGAAATATTACTCAGTGAAAAATTCGAAAAGGAAAAGACTAAATGGGAAGTTCAATTTTTAAAGAACGTTCCAAAGGTGAACAAAGGTGAAACCACGTTTGCTATTCTAAGGTTCGCGCATCTGTTTGATGGCAACCACTTCGTCGAAGAGATAGATAATTTCGATGTAAGTTTTCGCTTAAAACTCGCTATAAACCTGCAAGATATCATACAACTGCATGACCTAATTCTGATGTGTTTTTTCTCCTTATTTTTCACTGAATTTTTTATAGGATGGCACGAAACAATGGAAAGCACAACAAGCATGGCAGAGCTACTATTTAGCGATCAGTACAATCGATCCCACAAAATGGGCGATGAGATTAGAAAAGATCTCTGACGACATCAAGGAAAAGGAATAAAAAGTTGTTGATAACCGAACAAGCCTAACTCCGTCAAAACATCAGAAAACGGTTTAACCGCACATCATACTGTGATAATGAAGCAGTAGACTCTTTTTATTGATGTAGTTCCTTGATTCTTCATTAACCAAGCATTCGAACACAAGCGAGTGACCCAAGTCCGTCCCTATACATACGTGTGTCACGTCGACGTGCAGTAACTCTACATACTCCTCACGCATGACTGCGAGGTGACTTTGATGTTTCGCAAACAATCCTCCTCTTTGCAACCGTGTGCTGCCGAATGCCACCTACAGCATGCATCTGGCGTGAGTACAGACGTAACTCTCTAAATAAGTATTCAAACAAATGCATGTGGTGCTACCCACTCACGCCATTAGAGGCCTCACTCATCCACAATTGTGCCTCTCCTACCACACCACCATGCATCCAGAGGGTTGAGGGCCACTCATGCCCCTCGAAGCCCCACACCACTCCATGCCCGTGATGCCAGATCACGCGTGACTTTCTAGAGGCAACCATGCCTCCTGTACCTTCATCCGTGCCTCTTGTCCCTTCAATGTCGTGCCTCACGTGCCTACATCCACGTGCCTCGCGTGACACTTGCCATGACTCATACGCGGCCCGTCATGCCACGCCCACGTCACTTCACAAACGTGGTCATCTAACCGGGTAGTCGGAGCCATGCCTCTGTCGGCACACTTTTGTGCATCCAGAGAGTGAACACCCGTGACTTTGCAAAACACACGTACGTGCCTGTTGTGGATTGACCAATTCTGCCTTCCGTAACTGCACTCACGTGTGTCACGTGCCTAACGTAATAACATGCGTCGTGACTCTTACATGGCCCCACTGCCACGCCTGCGTCGCTCCTGAGACTTCACAACCATGCCTCTATAAACGAGCATTCTAACACATGCCTCTGCCACCGCACTCTTGAACATCCACAGGGCTGATACCCGTGCCTCGAGAAGCAGCATGTATGTGCCTGTGTTCCCTTCATTTCCTTGCTTCCGATGCTTACATCCACGTGCCTCGCGCGACACTTACCTGTCCCGTCGTTCTCAAACTGCCTGTAGAACCCACACTACCGTGCCTCCTGTGCCTACATCTACGTGCCTGTAGAACCTGCACTTCCGCGCCTCATGTTCCTGCATCACTCCTGAGACTTCACAACCGTGCCTCTATAAACGAGCATTCTAAGACATGCCTCTGCCACCGCACTCTTGAACATCCACAGGGTTGATACCCATGCCTCGAGAAGCAGCACGTCCGCGTTCGTGTTCCTTCATTTCCTTGCCTCCGATGCTTACAGCCACGTGCCTCATGCGACACTTACCTGTCCCGTGGTTCTCTAACTGCCTGTAGAACCCACACTTCCGTGCCTCCTGTGCCTACATCTACGTGCCTGTAGAACCTGCACTTCCGAGCCTCCTGTTCCTGCATCCACATGCTTGTACAGAGGCTCCACATCATCACTACCACGCGACTTCACAACCGTGGTGCCTTCATTTATGTGCCTTACGTCATTGCACCCACGTGCCTCACGCGACACTTGCCGAGACTCTTACGTGGCCCGTAGTGCCACACCCACGTGACTTCACAATCGTGGTTCTGTAACCGAGTACTCGGACCCATGCCTCTGCCGCCACACTTTTTCTACATCCAGAGAATGCACGTACGTGCCTGTGGTGCCTTCATTTTCGTGCCTTACATACGTGCACAACATGACACTAGCCGAGACTCTTACGTCCCCCGTGGTGCCACACCCACGTGAGTTCACAACCGTGGTTCTGTAACCGAGTACTCGGACCCATGCCTCTGCCACCAAACTTTTCTGGATCCAGAGAGTGCACGTATGGTGCCATCATTTCTGTGCCTGCACGTACCTGCACCCACGTGCGCAACGTGACATGCGTGGCTCCTGACACTTCACAATTGTGCCTCTGTAACCAAGCATACTGACACGTGCATCTGTCACTCCATTATTTTTTGCATACGCAAGGTTGATACCCCATGCCTCGAGAAGCCGCAAGTCCATGCCTCCTGTGCCTACATCCACGTGCGCAACCGAGTACTCGGACCCATGCCTCTATCACAAAACTTGTTGTGCATCCAGATAGTGCACATATGTAACTGTAGTGCCTCCATTACTGTGCCTTACATAACTGCACCCACGTCCGCCACGTGACACTTGTCGAGACTCTTACGTGCCCCATAGTACCACACCCACGTGACTTCACAACCTTGATTCTCTAACCGAGTAGTCAAACCCATGCCTCTACTGCCACGCTTTTGTGTATACAGAGACTGTACACCCGTGACTTGACAAAACACACGTACGTGCCTGTTGTGGATTGACCTTTTCTCCCTTCCGTGCCTGAACCAACGTGGGTGGTGCCTGTGCCTGCAAAACATAATGTAAATGAGGCATTAGAGGGTTGATGGTGAATGTTATGTTGATTCAATTAAATAGTTAACTCACTTGACATAGGAGGATGTCTTTCAGAAGTTATTACGGTTTTAAGATAGAAAACAGTAAACCAGTCATCGGTGTTAAAACTGATCATTAGTTGGGGTGCTGGAAGTCATGTCTTGTGCGCAGCCAAGCGATGTGACTTTCAGTTCTCTTTTATACTTTCTGTCCTTTAACACTCTGCAAAATGAAGAGCTAGCGAATCGGTGCTTTCACGCTAGAAATCAGCATGCTTTGAATCATGACTAAAGGAAGATTCATATGTCATCTTTCGCTTATAGCACTTGGCACAGGGAAAGCTCTCATAAGGACTCACATAAGCAATGGGGTTCATTATTGGTTTATTAATGTCTGAACTCCCCTACCTAACAAGACAGGTCACCCCACAAATGGCAGTCACCTGTAAGCAGGTGACAGTAAACTCATAGATAATTTAATTCTTCGCTTACTTTTCTGATGCACAAGATCCAATACTTTAGAAAGAAATTTGTTGAAGTGGGTAGTTACAATACTAAGCAACCCTCACAGATCACAGAAGAGCAAACAGAAATCTGATGGACGCAGGATATGATGATTTAGAGGTACAGTAATGAATCTAGAGGTACATCCTCAGGGTTGATACCAGTGCCACCGCACTCTAACACTCATGCCTCTACCACAAAGACTTCTTGTACATCCCTGTGGTTGATACCTGCGTTACCTCGAAAAGCAGCATGTCCGCGCCTGTATTGCCTTCATTTCCGTGCCTCCGATGCTTACATCCACGTGCCTCACGCAACTCCTACCTGTCCCGTGGTTCTCTAGCTGCCTTTAGAACCTTCACTGTCGTGCCTCCTGTGCCTGCATGTACGTGCCTGTACAACCTACACTTCCGAGCCTAACATCAGAAAAACGGATCTTGATGCTCAAACGGATGGTTGCAGATTAGAGACGGTTCGACGGTTTCCATCTCTCCCTCCCTCTTCTACTAGCTTGCTTCCCCTTCCGCAAAGTAAATCTCAAAATCTTCATCACTCCCGCACGCTCTCCTCCTTCCTTCTGCACACAAACACAAATTCGAAATCGAGTTCGCGTCATCGGACAAACCGCCATCGCGTTCACCAACCACCCTCCAATCTGACATACACACAGCTACACACTGCCCGGGAGAACACCAATAACCCCGCCGGCTGCAGCGACCGACGGCGAGGACTTCGACACCGGCGGCAGAAATCGCAACAAAAAAAGAGCAACGAAACAATAAGCCGATGGAACCGAAGAACACCGCACAACTAATTGAAGGTAATTATCATTCTATGCCACTCCATTCCACCGGATAGATCGTAGTGATTTTTCAACTTCAAGGAACAGCAACCCTAGCCACCGCTACCATGGAGTTTTCCAACAACCTAAAATCAATTTGTCTAACAAATTGAACTGGCGGACAGATGAGATTTAAAAGAAATACTACAGCTCTCCGCCCTGGAATTTTCGCCATATGATATGTGCTCAAACCTACTAAACCTAAAATGTCACTAACTAGAATACGTCGATAGATCCAAACCCCGCAAGCATCCCGAGAGGCCAAAACCACCTGATAACTGTAAGACATCTTCTACACCGTTTGTCCCTTCAATGTAACCGTTTTTCAAATTAAGTGCCTGCAGTGCGTAAAGCGATGAACAAAGAATAGATGTACCACAATAGCTACAAGGTAAAACAACCCGTGCCTCTCTATCCATACAAATTTGTTTTCACACCACGCAGGTTTTTTTTCGGTGACACTCGACTCACGCTTCTAACACACTGCACATTTTTTATGCAGCAATGAGAAATCCTCATGAAGAAGCTTAAAACACAGCAAAAACACCGATTTAAGACCTGCTTTGAAGACCATGCAATCCAGCAAGCTCCTGTCAAAGGTTTGACCAAAAGAGTCCACTGTCTATGTACAAAAAACTGTGTTGAGACATTAATAACTTAACTGCTGTCCTTGACAACAATAACTTAACTATGTCTACAAATAAAACTACATGCCACTTTTTATATATTTCTTTATAGAAAACATTCAAAATGTTCGCACACTATCTTATATTTAATTAAAAAACAGTTTAACTTACTACATAAATCTTCAACTCTCATTGATAATATTCCTTCCATTATGAAATATCACTGCAGGTGCATTTTGTCTCGTAAAATGCTTCACCCTAACTTCACTTCCCCACTCCACTCATAACCATAATTAATATTTTTTTAAATCACCGATTAGCTCAATCGAATGTGAGAAATAACCTTTCTTAACCCAAAAAAGAAAACTAAAAATACGCTTTAGGAATTTCACATTCCTTATGCATAATCGTGGAAGATATATATTTTAAATGTGTATAAATTATTTTCGGACAAAAGAATATCGTTTTTCGTTACCTGGTCATTATGTAGGACACGAAGACGGTGATATTGAGAGCACACAAACACAAAGCATGTCTCCTCATTCATCAGAAAAGGACACAGAACAGACCATGAGGAACAAACCACCTGCGGCAGAAATGGTAACTTACACCAGGCTCAACAGGAGTAAACACCTAGCAACAAGCAAAAAAAGAGAAAATCAGATACCAGCACTGTTTTTACTCACGAGAAAAAAGGCAAAAGAAAAAGGAAAATCTGAAAACATCGTCGATCTTTGGTACCTTGCAACATCAGCCATGACCTCTAATGGTACTCCATGTAGAACCAACCCAAGACGAAGAAACAAGCTGAACGCAACAAGAAAAACAAACGACAAAGGGTAGAAAAGAACAAGATGATACCAACGAAAGGATCGGATACCAATAGCGGCAGCGATGACACACAAAGATGATGCGTATTTCATTCCTACAGATGGCGATGATCTCAAGAGCACGACAGCGACGCAGAACATGATGACGATGTAAAAACACACATATGCACTAATTTTGAATAGCACTAGGGATCTAACATTCCTTTCTAACAAAACCCTTTCTTTTTTTCTTCTGAAACAGCCCAAATCAGGCAAGAAGGACAGAAAGAGAAGAAAGACAAGCGGAAAGAATCGGTAGTACCAACAGTTGACGAAGAACAGCAAGAAATGTATTTAAGAGAGAAATGCCAAATCAAGGCAGGGGCAGCATTCGCCCATGTCAAGAAAGCATGGAATTTACTTAAAGACCGTCACAAGAAAGATATTAGGACAGCAGGATTTGGCAGCATAGAGAACTGCAAAATAACGGGCTCCATCTGCAGACCGCTTGCAGCACACATCTACGACAACCTCAACACAGAAACCATGACAATAACCTTCGGTGATGCTACTGAAGACAAAAAAATCAAGATTACCAAGGAAGCTACCCACAAGGTGTTTGGATACCCAAACGGCACGCAAAGGCCAACCACAAAGACTAGCCCAGCTTCAATGAAAGAACTCATGTCAGACCTTGGCTTCAAAGATACAAAATTCGCGCCAAAACAACTGTTTGAGAAGCTACAAATATTGGTGGAAATAGATGATGAAGAATCAAACAGGAAATCAGTTAAAATATTTTTCCTTATTTTTTTCCACAATGTTGTCTCAAGGGTCAAGCGCCGCTATCTTTGCCGGACAGCTATAATGGTCAAGGACATGGACTATCAAGAAATGGCAAAGATGGATTTCTGCGGTAATAGTCGAATGTATTAGGGAAGGAGCCAAGACATGGCGTATACAGGATGTTGCCTCAGGAGTAAAAGAACAAAAAGCACGTCAATGGTTTGGCACAGGTACCAGTAATCATGTACCTTGACTCCCTGCTGCTGCCAACCGACACAAAAGAAATGTGGAAGATTGCAAAGACAATGGACAAAACCTCATTACCACGAGCAAACCATCTCAAAGAGAGTGACCTAGCGAAAATAACTAGAGCAGACATGAAAACGAACGGAAAAGCACGACCAGATGACTATGAATTTGGCAAGATCTGGGTATACTCTGTTGTACATAAATCAATTACTTCCCTTTTGAAAAGCAGTTTCCATTCTAACCAACTCCATTACACCAAACGATGCGTACATGGAAAGGAACAGCAGAGAGGATCTTCTATACCAAAGACAAGATCAACTTTGTCTTCAATTCACCAGATAGCAGGAGAACATCAGAAAGAACAGCAACACCAAAGACACAACCAAGCTCCTACCACCTCCACCCAAGCAAAGTAGCGAACTGTATCGGCACGGTGGAAGCACGTAACCAAACAAAAACATCAAAGACAGGACACGAAGAAAGATTCGAAGGATAAACAAATTGTTGGAAAAGTGCTCCATGAAGCGGTAATGAAGCATTACCCGCAGTAACCACGGGGCTAAACACCGATGCAACGAAAAAGAAGAGATATTGGATGAAATAAACAAGGACAAAGTCGATGCAACAAAAATTGCCTGATGGATTCTCTAGAACAACTCGCATAATTTCAAGACATAGTTTGCACAAGGTACCTCACAGCATAACGCGACCTGGCAGACGCTTAGAGCAAGCACTTCCAACAAAGCATCAAGTAGACTAGTTGATGCCAACCGCATCGGTAATGAAATAGTAGCCACAATGTAACAAAGAGAAAGGAGAAAAGGTAAGAAAGAAGAAGAGGACGAAGAGAGGAAGAGAAGAACAAAATCAAGGGACATGGGCATTGACAAGAAGAAGATAAAGTGGCAAAACAGGTAAATAAATAGTAATGCATGGTGCCATCCATAAGCAAAACCCTGTTTTCATACCTCAACCGAAAAGAGTTGTGTCAATGCTTTCAGAACGCACCAATATGCACGCCACGCCAAGATGAACTCCAACAGCAGGGATGGCGCCAACAACCCCAAAAACAAGAATGAACGCAACAAACAAAGCAACCTCACAGCAGATGCGATTGCTACAACAACAACTACTCCAACACAAGCACAAGATACGATCAACGTCGGAACCAAAGTGAAGAGGTTCAGATGAACATCCATTTTCCTTTCAAAACTGGATTGAGTTATAAGTTAATCGACAAACCTCCAACAAAATATAGGCTTAGGCGGAGAACAATCAAGTCAGCAGTCTTGCCAACCAAATGCAAGAGGCTGACCCACAATCAACCGTTAGCATAACAAACGACAAAGAAGAAGAAAAACAACGAAGAGGAGGTAAAATTCCACAGCCCACTACACCCCACACCGGAAACTCATAATGGTAGGAAAGAAAGTGAACCACAAACTCATATTGTTTGAACTCCGTATCACAATCCTTTGCAAGACCAAGAGACAACCAGTGTTGAAATTGAACCCCATAGTGAACCTCAAACAAACGAACAAGTCACAAAACAGGAAGTTTGTGCACAAGAGATTTCCAGTGCCACGACATTGCAGATCACCATCATGAGTACAAAGGAGAAAACCCAAGACATCCAAGCCGATGAGAAACTAGAGACTGTTATACCTGGCAAAGAAACAGTCGATGCAGGCACGAATAACCCAGTCATCAACACAGAGGTAAAAAATCAACAACAAACCCTTTTGAAACCATTTATGATGTCTGAACTACGTAATACACCCCACCACCGCAATACAAGGATTATAAGGGATGTCTGACCTTTTCTTTGAACAAATGCAGAAACAAAAAGAACATTGATCTCAAGATCAAGAAGCAGAGCAACCAAAGGAAACTGGAAAACACACAGAACTTCAAACAACAACATCTGAAGAGGTGAGGTTATAAAGCTGAGGCACAAATGAAGTTCAAACTATAATTTCAATTTTTTATTGAACAGGAAGAGGAAGCAAGTGAAAGCACTCGCATAGACATTGAAGAAGAAAAACTAGAGGACAGAACGAGACAAGGAGAAGCCGTAGTTCCAGCAGTAGACAGTCCTGCGAATCCATTGAAAGAGGTCTTATAAAAAAAACTATAACTCAACAATCAGAGATGCACCCATTTCTTAAATACTTTTTGTGTTGGTGCAGGCACAAGAAGCTCAGGAGAGCACCAACAATCAAGACCATCAAACACAACCAGAGGAGCCCAATGAACAACCCGAAAATGTTCATCAAACGGTAGACAATAATGCCACTGAAGACCAAGCCACCAAAAATTCACTCACTGTGCAATGCCTACTGAGTCGCCGCCACAACGATTGAAAAGGTAAAGTTACTTAAACCCGCAAGCATGAAATTATAAAATTGCCGCGTGCACAATCAAATAAACTCCAACCTACCACACCTGTACTCACTCCAATGCACTCTCACTTTGCCACCTCTATATTTGAATAGCTGCAAGAAAAAAACAAGGTCAGTGATGATGAACAGCAAAAAAAAGAGCAAGAGAAGGACCCAAAAACACCACTCAGCGAAGAACACGTAGAACAATCAACAATAACAAGTACAGAGGTGAAAACACATAATACCTCTGAATGATCTTATAGTTCAAAAATACACATTTCACATTTCACTACTTTCCTCGATCACAGAGAGAGGAGACAGATGAGCAAAAGGAGGCCACTGAAGAAGGGCAAAATGTTCTTCAAACGGCAGACATCAACGTCAAAGAAAACCTAGCGCCAAAATATTCACTCACCGAAAAAACCGCAGCAGAGATGGCAACAGCGACAACGACTGAAAAGGTAAAGTTACATAAGTTGATCCTCTGAAACCATAAAATAGCTCTGTTGAAGCTCAAATGCACTGCCACTTAGCCACGTGTGTGTTTCAAAAGCTACAAGACAAAAACAACGGCAGCGGCGATGAACTCCAAAAGATGTAACAGGAAGATGCCCAAAACATCCACTCAACGAAGAACAAGCACAACAACAAGAGCAAAGAACGAGAGAATGCTGAAATAGAGACAACAGAAACAGCTGCAACGACTGAGAAGGTAAACTTACATAAGCTGATTCTACGAAAATATAAAGTAGTTCCATGGTTGAAACTTACCACCTTTATGATTGAATAGCTGCAAGACAAAAACCATGACAAAGGATTTATGATCACCAAAACAAAGAACAAGACGGCACCCAAGAAACAACACCCAACGAAGAACGGGTGGAATAACAAAGATCACCAACGACAGCTCAATAGGTGAAGTTGGAGAAAATGTTTCCACAAAATGACAACTTAAGCACAATCAAAATAGCTCAAAGCACGCACCGAACGCTTCGCTATTTTCCCATAACAGCTGCTATAATTAAAATAAAGTAGCAAGTTAAATTATTTCAATGCTTTTTAAATGACAACGCGGAAACACAAAGAAGGCAACCACGGAGATACAACCAATAAAGCAAGCACAGAAATTGTTCCAGAGAAAGAACCAGAAACTATAGAAGAAAACCCTACGCCGTCGTACGATGCCAATTCCCCTTGCACATGTGTCGGTGCCATCCGTGTCCAGACCCGAAAAACAAGACGGAAAAAACCACCAGCAAGACATAACAGTTGACAAGGAAAAACATGATGCTAAGAAAAGCACAGAGGACTCAAATAAGGATGGAGAAGAAACTGAACAAAAGGGTACAACGCAAAAAGAAGAACAAAACATGCCGCAGGAAGGAGAAGGAGAACGAGAAAGGAACAACACTGGACAAGACATATCTTCCAAAGATCGGGTTGTGCAAGACAATAGAAACATAATTGCTATCTTTTTGATCTTTGTGACTTGGAATTATTTACATTAAATTCAAAATCATCGCAGTACAAAGTGGAGAAAGGGAGCAAAGATAGCGATTCCATCAACAAAGCCATCGAAGACCTGTACAACGCTGTATGCAAGCCATGGACAAAGAGAGAAATGTAAGTTCATGCAACTAACACAGGAAACATTCTTACACACGATCATTTTGACCGTATCATGTGTGAAATAAAACATTTTTCTAAATATACTTTGCAGGGATCAGCTTTTCATTACGACGGACAAGTTTGATGTAAATCTAGGACATGTCTCCGAAAGCTTCAAGGTCGGTAAATCAGTACGCTCCGAAACAATAGAGCCCATGCTAACAATCTTGAGAAAACAACTCAATGGCACATGGAGAAAGATTCTGTCGTTAAGCAACACTGTAAGTAAATACCACGGCAAAAGAATCACGTTTAAAACACTATATATGACTTTATAAATAGATAAACTTCCCCTATAGCTGAACTGACAAATTCCCTTTGTCTATCTGTGACGAAACAAGCAAAGACTCGATAAGGGAAGCCATTTACGAAGATCCAATGTGCTACGAAAATAATGATCAACAATGTAATAGAAAAATTACTACCTGCAAGGCTTAGATCATTTTTCAACATGAGAGAAGAAGAAAAACTGCAAGATTATAACATGGTAAGGAGATCAGCTATTTCAAAAATAAAACACAATTTACGTATATGCTATGCAAAGTTCTCTTTTTATTTTATGTTTTCCAAATGTTTTCAAATGTTTTCTTTTTATTTTGTGGTTTGCATTTCCTTCTACCATGTTCGTTGAGCGGGTTTGAGCAAGACGAAACTATAAGTCATTACTTCACCATCACAATTAACATGCAAAAACAACGTTTTGAACTCCTCGACTCTTCAACTCCATATCCAGGCACAATAGAATTCTTCAACAATGTAACCAGCAAATTAATGAAAATCTAGAAGCACATAAGCACAGAGCTACAGCTTTCAGAAAAAAGCATCGACCATTACAAAAAGGTTAGACTGCAGGTGCCACTTCAAGGAGAAGACACGTAAGCACTTCCAACATCTTCACTTATTTCTTTTTTTTTCAATACAAGATTCAATACTACAATTACTGAAATAATTTTGTTCTTTCGTCTTTTCAATACAACAATTACCACTACCATTGCTCAAACTTTTCTCTTCTTTCCGTTTCTTGAAAGCAACAATCTTACCAGTACCATTCATCTACATGCGTAATCGATCACAGATTCTACATGTACATGAACCCAAGCACTACTCGTTGATGGAACAACAGCAACCTTAAAGCCAAAACAAGTACGAAAGTTGAGGAAAAAGGTTCTATATCAACTAATCAGCCAACACGTAGGGAATACAAAACTGTCACTAATCAAGTGTACAACAGGTAAGTCTTTTCGTAAACTAAATCTTACAGTTTCAGAACACTAGAAGAACTAATATTTTTTTAATTATTGTTTTATAGATATGCTGAAATATGAAGTAGATATGGAAGAAAAGAAATGCAACAAGCAGAATGTTGCGCATTAGAAGAGTTTCCGCCAACTACCGGGCCAAAAGAACATATTATGCATGCGACAACCACACAAGAACATGAAGTTATTGATATATCCAAGAACGCAAAGATATTATGGATGTCAACCACGCCACGCTGTCGCCCAACAATCTTGCATACCCACTTAACAAAATGATCCACCAATAGAACCAGATCAACCACCACTAGACGACAAGATACCACACCATGTCAAGAGCAAACAGACGAGCAAAATATCAACAGCAATATCACGACCACAGAGCAAGCTGGAACAAACAGTAATTGAATTAAAAGAGGATGATGAAGCAACGACGCATCAAATACACAACAACAGGTTTCCGAAAGAAGAAATACCGTTTCTTCTTCAAGAAGAAGTGCTCAACAAGCAATCAAGAAGGCACCTCCAAAGACCATCTCTTTAGACTTCCTAAAACCAAAAATAATGGAAAAGCAGGAAGAAGTTGACGAATTTCTTTCAAACCTTAACCCACTACAACTACAGGTGTACAACGACCATATAAAGATGGCTCTAACTTTGATTTAATCAAAGCATGGCTGACCGAGCATGAAAGCAATGAATTCAACAAAAATCCCAAGTCGTTTCTGACAATCTTGCAGCAAGAGTCAGGAAAACATTCAATGCCTCAATCAGCTGAGAACAGCTCAGACAAGAAAATCTCGGTCAAGAAAAGGCCGGTAAAGCCTTCAAGAAGGCTCCTTGGAGAAATCAAGATTCCTACATTTGTCCCAGGAGATTTCAAATTCATGAACAAAGCCAGAGCACTCCATGAATACCTATTCAGCAAAGAAGGACAGGACGAATGCGGAGAGTAAGTACTTTCTCTTCAATGAACAAAAAAACAAACAAATGTTGCCCGTTTTTAAACCAACCTAACTAATGTATAAACTTTTTCTGCTTGCTGTCTAAACGTATATATTAGCTCGATGCGACCCGATTGGATTACAGGAAAACAAATAATGGCACAACTAATGAAAGGAGATGATGGACAGATGGAGGGCTCCATCGCAAACGCATTGTTCGACGAATGGACATCGCAGCAACAATACAACACAACCGATAAAGCCATACTTCCGTAGAATTTGCAAACGATGAAGTCCATTTTGACAAAAACACTTGCATCATTTCAGTGAATACAAAGATTGAACTAAGTAGAAAACTTTTTGGTCGCAGGTCATGCTCGTGTTAAAACCGGCAGAGGAAGGAGGACTAGCGTAATTCAATGAGGAAGAAGCATTGAAAGAGTTTGCACCCCTTGTAACAGGCAAGGAACTTTTAAAGAAGAAGCTGGTAAGTTAATAGAAATACAGAAACATAACTCATTCTTCCTACAGATTGCACATTCACATGTCATTTAATTCTCCTAACAAGAATTAACTTTAACTCACTGCTCCAAACACTGCAGATTATGATACCTCACAACACATATAAACACTATACACTGTTCGTGCTCAAAAAGTACACGAACTCCATCGACATACTTGACTCACTGAATTACAGACACGGAGACGGAAAAAAACATGGAAAACACACCATAAGGACCACCAAGAACTGGTACATCAATTCAACCTTGTTTCCTAATTAGTTTTCCAATTCCTGCATTCCCTTTATTAATAGCAAAACCCAACAATAACACAGATTAAAAGGATGCACGCACTCATGAAGAAGCATTACGGCGAAGCGGAGCTACAAGCCAACAGCGAACCAAACTGGTCACGGATAGCACAAACATCAAACAGAGTTTGCATGCCAAAAGAGCAGGGTACCCAATGCGGACACTTCATGGCTCAATTTGCAAAATACTGGAATGGCATTGAACTCATAAAAGATGATGAGGATTTCAATGTAAGTGAATAGTACAAGAGCAACAATTTTAATTTTTACAAGCAGCACTACTTGAATGCTTCATTATCCGATAACCTCCATGCAGCAAAGCAACGTAGATGCCGAGTGGAAACCAGAGTTCCTTTTTACAGCCATATTTGGTGAAACAAACCAACTAAAGTGGGAGCAACTACCTGGAAGAATCAAAGAATTCAAACCAGAAACTTCAAAGTTCTTTTCCACCAAAAAAGGTAAGAAAATCATTTCTACTTATCCTCTTTTTTTTTGTAATAACCTACACATCACACGGTGTTCACCAACATCTTTCGTATCACGAGAGCTTACATATAACATATCTACTTCCGTTGACTGAAACAGATGAAACAAAAAGGAAAAAAAAAGACAAAGCACGAGTCCATATCCAAAACATTCCCATTGCTTCCAACACACAAAGGAGGCGTCCGACCTCTTCCATCTAGTCATGAGCGACAGCTGGTAGGAGGAATACAAAAAGTGAGTTGTTTTCTATTGCACCTCAAAATAATTGGACAGAGCCCAAAAATAATGTAAGAATCTGTTTCTCACTAACCGTTACCTCCAAAATAATTTTATCTCCCCGTCAGAAAGCAAAACTATATTTAGACGCATCCGCAGGGACAAAGTGAAAGCACGCAACTTCATCGGAGCCCAAATTGAAGGCGATTTGGTCCAAGACCAGCATGCATTTAACAAACGACATCATATGGAAAAGAGGATCCTCGATGAAATAGCAGAAATCTGGGAAAGCAGACAAGAATCAAAACAGAGTGAAAGAGTAAAATTAGGCCCAAACTTTGCAGAGGTAAACTTTTAAAAAACAAAATCTTGTGAACATTGCAACAACTACTCTTTTTATATTCTTACACGGCTCTTTTTTCTAACAGTTTTTTTCATCATAAATATTGTTTGCAACATATATTGGATTTGAAGAAACACACAACTAGTATTACAAAATTTAAAAATGAATTGCAAAAAACAAAGAATCAACTGGTTCCTATGTATCTCAAGGAAAATCAACGGAAAAAAGCTCTCAACAGCAAACATGGTAACAACCTATTCTACCATGACAAAATCAGAAAAATATGCGTTCTATTAAATTACTTTATATTAAATCATCATCTAAGCAACAAGTTTTTGTACGCAGATATTCATTCCAATGGAGAAGCATGACCGCTATGTACTATATGTGCTGGACAAATACAAACACAAAGTTCACATTATTGATCCTCGAGAAACAACTCACGAGGAATTTGAGAAACAAAAGATACACATTGACAAATTGACACTAGAAGAAGCAAGTCGAGTACTTCAGAAAAATGAAGATGCCAGAAAAGAAAGAGAAAGACAGTTTTAGGAATTTCATGTTCATAAGACGGCAATCGTAGGCATTTATACATAACAATTTTTTCAGTTTTACAAGTTGCAATATTAAAACAATTAATTACAAAATACAATATTCCCAGGTACCTAGGTTTAAAGAAGTCTTCAACATCATACTAGGAGAAACAATGAATGCCAAGGGTACAAGATGGCAGACTCATACCGTGCAAGATGTTCCAAAGTGGTAGAAAAGGGAGAATCAACATTTGCTGTTTTAAAGCTTGCATTCCTCTACAATGGTGAAAAGTTTGTCAAGACCGGAAGATTTGTGCATGAAGTTTATATATATTTACTTATAAACAACTTATATGCACAAACTCTAATAATATACTTCTCTTCTCAGCAAAATTTCACAGGATGAGGTCGAAGACTGGAGGGCAGAGGCAATGTACATTCTCTTAAATAGTGAGATGAATCAAGTGAAATGGGTGACGAGATTAGCAAGATCTTAAGGAAAAATGAAGACTAAAACTTTTGATTTAGCCCGCGAAGCTAATTCTATCTGGACGTGACAAAACAGTTTGTCAATAACTCACATTTATATGTAATGTAGTTAGAAATTGCATGTTCATGTTGAAAAAAGAACTATTCCAACAACAGTGCGTCTTACATCATAAGAGAGCGCCAGTAAACTATAAACAACAATGCCTCTTCTTATTTGTACAAAAGCAGTGACACCCAAAATGAACCCTTACGCGTGACTCTGGAAAGCACTGTCCCGTGCCTCCAGAGGCGACATGGACTCGTGCCACCAAACCCTGGGTCACCATGCCTCCGGGCAATATCCATACACACACATACCCTTACGCGTGACTCTGGAAAGCACCGTCCGTGCCTCCAGAGGCGACATGGCCTCGTGCCACCAAACCCTGGGTCACCATGCCTCCAGGCAATATCCATACACACACATACCCTTACGCGTGACTCTGGAAAACACCGTCCCGTGCCTCCAGAGGCGACATGACCTCGTGCCACCAAACCCTGGGTCACCATGCCTCCGGGCAATATCCATACACACACATACCAAGAGCGCCTCAACCGTTGCTAGCTCCCTACGCACACGTGACTTCACATGCTTCAAACCTGGCTTCACGGAGGCAACATAAAAATGCCTTTTGTAGTATGCACACATGTGCATACACACACAAACCTATATATCGTAAACAAATCATAACTCTTAACCAGACGTGGATCGCACAATCTTCAAACCTGTATGCTCAAACAAAGCAGCTTGCCTTTTCACGACCTGCTAGGAGGTTCCTCGCACCAAGGCACCGTGGTCACACCGCTGACGAACCAAAGACGCCAAGACGAACCAGCACGCTACACGCCAACACACACTTCGACTTCCACGCCTTCAAGATGTTTATGAAAATTAAACGAGTCAAGGCGAGGAGGAGGTTCCTCGCGCCGGAGGCGCCGTGGTCACACCGCGACGAACCAAAGACGCCCACGAACCAAAGACGCCGCACGACCAACACACACTTCTCGACCCCACGCCTCTTCAAGATGTTTATGAAAATTAAACGAGCCGGCGGCGAAGCAGGAGGTTCCTCGCTACGGGAGGCGCCTGTGGTCACACCGCGAGGGACAATGTGCCGCATTTAACCAAAGACGCTGCACGAACCAACACACACTTCGACCAACACACACTTCGACCTATGCCCCCCCTTCAAGATGTTTATGAAAATTAAACGAGCCGAAGGCGAGCAGGAGGTTCCCTCGCGCCGGAGGCGCCGTGTCACACCGCGGCGGACAATGCACCGCACGAACCAGCACGCTTTTCTTCAATTTAGTAAAGTTATACACCCATGCCTCTCCTAGTGCTCACCTGTGCGTATAAAGAAGTCACACGATTTAACAATTCTGAAGACTGCCGTTTTACATTAAAAAGTTGCTTTTTTCGTTACTTGAAAGGTCACATTTGATAGTGTTGGTAGTCCCCTTGTAATTACCCCATAAATCTCCATTACCCGAAAATATAATGGGAACAGAAGGGAAACGGAAAGGGAAACAGGAACCAACCGCTGAATCGGTATTTTTTGTGTTTTCGGAAAGGGAAAACGGAAAATGTGGTAGTAAGAGGGTCAAAGTGCAAAATGCACGACACCACAAACCAGAAAGGGAAAACCGGGAACCAATCGCGCCACCTGGTTTTCCCTGGCGAGAGCGCTCCGCGCGCGACACTTGTCACGCAGGGCGCCTCAATCGATTCTACAGGCGCTCGAAGCGAGCGCCGTTAACTAGTTGCTCCCGTAACTCTCCGGTACTCCGAAAAATACCCGAATCACTCGGAACCTTTCCGAAGTCCGAATATAGTCGTCCAATATTTCGGGACTCCTCGTCATGTCCCAGATCTCATTCGAGACTCCGAACTCCTTCGGTACATCAAAACACATAAACTCATAATATAACTGTCATCGAAACCTTAAGCGTGCGGACCCTACGGGTTCGAGAACTATGTAGACATGACCGAGACACGTTTCCGGTCAATAACCAACAGCGGAACCTGGATGCTCATGTTGGCACTTACATATTCTATGAAGATCTTTATCGGTCAAACCGCATAACAACATACGTTGTTCCCTTTGTCATCGGTATGTTACTTGCCCGAGATTCGATCGTCGGTATCTCAATACCTAGTTCAATCTCGTTATCGCAAGTCTCTTTACTCGCTCCGTAATACATCATCACGCAACTAACTCATTAGTTGCAATGCTTGCAAGGCTTAAGTGATGTGTATTACCGAGAGGGCCCAGAGATACCTCTCGATAATCGGAGTGACAAATCCTAATCTCAAAATACGCCAACCCAACATGTACCTTCGGAGACACCAGAGAGCACCTTTATAATCACCCGATTCGTTACGCCAGGACGCTTGGTAGCACACAAAGTGTTCTGGGTAAACGGAGTTGCATAATCTCATAGTCATAGGAACATGTATAAGTCATGAAGAAAGCAACAACAACATACTAAACGATCAAGTGCTAAGCTAACGGAATGGGTCAAGTCAATCACATCATTCTCCTAATGATGTGATCCCATTAATCAAATGACAACTCTTTGTCCATGGATAGGAAACATAACCATCTTTGATTAATGAGCTAGTCAAGTAGAGGCATACCAGTGACACTCTGTTTGTCTATGTATTCACACATGTATTATGTTTCCGGTTAATACAATTCTAGCATGAATAATAAACATTTATCATGATATAAGGAAATAAATAATAACTTTATTATTGCCTCTAGGGCATATTTCCTTCAGTCTCCCACTTGCACTAGAGTCAATAATCTAGTTCACATCACCATGTGATTCAACACCAATATTCACATCTGTATGTGATTAACACCCATAGTTCACATCGTCATGTGACCAACACCCAAAGGGTTTACTAGAGTCAATAATCTAGTTCGCATCACCATGTGATTAACACCCAAAGAGTACTAAGGTATGATCATGTTTTGCTTATGAGAGAAGTTTAGTCAACGGGTCTGTCACATTCAGAGCCGTATGTATTTTGCAAATATTCTATGTCTATAATGCTCGCATTTGAGCTACTCTAGCTAATTGCTCCCACTTTCAATATGTATCCAGATTGAGACTTAGAGTCATCTGGATCGGTGTAAAAGCTTGCACTGATGTAACTCTTTACGACGGGCTCTTTTTATCACCTCCATAATCGAGAAACATCTCCTTAGTCCTCACTAAGGATATTCTTGACCGCTTTCCAGTGATCTACTCTTAGATCAAAATTGTATTCCTTTGCCAAACTCAGAGCAAGGTATACAATAGGTCTGGTACACAACATAGCATACTTTATAGAACCTATGACTGAGGCATAGGGAATGATTTTTCATTCTCTTTCTATTTTCTGCCATGGTCGGGTTTTGAGTCTTACTCAACTTCACACCTTGCAACACAGGCAAGAACACCTTCTTTGACTGTTCTATTTTGAACTACTTCAAAATCTTATCAAGGTATGTACTCATTGAAAAATCTTATCAAGCGTCTTGATCTATCTATATAGATCTTGATGCTCAATGTGTAAGCAGCTTTACCGAGGTCTTTCTTTGAAAAACTCCTTTCAAACACTTCTTTATGCTTTCCAGAAAATTATACATCATTTCCGATCAACAATATGTCATTCACATATACTTATCAGAAAGGCTGTAGTGCTCCCACTCACTTTCTTGTAAATACAGGCCTTTCCAAAAGTTTGTATAAAACCATATGCTTTGATCAACTCATCAAAGCATATATTCCAACTCTGATATGCTTGCACTAGTCCATCGATGGATCGCTGGAGGTTGCACATTTTGTTAGCACCTTTCGGATCGACAAAACCTTCTGGTTGCATCATATACAACTCTTCTTCTAGAAATCCATTCAGGAACACAGTTTTGATATCCATTTGCCAGATTTCATAAAATGTGGCAATTGCCAACATGATTCGGACAGACTTAAGCATCGTTACGAGTGAGAAAATCTCATCATATTCAACACCTTGAACTTGTCGAAAACCTTTCGCAACAAGTCGAGCTTTGTAGATAGTAACACTACTATCAGTGTCCGTCTTCCTCTTGAAGATCCATTTATTTTTATGGCTTGTCAATCATCGGGCAAGTCCACCAAAGTCCACACTTTGTTCTCATACATGGATCATATCTCAGATTTCATGGCCTCAAGCCATTTCGTGGAATCTGGGCTCATCATCGCTTCCTCATAGTTCGTAGGTTTATCATGGTCCAGTAACATGACTTCCAGAACAGGATTACCGTACCACTCTGGTGCGGATCTTACTCTGCTTGACCTACGAGGTTCGGTAGTAACTTGATCTGAAGTTTCATGATCAATATCATTAGCTTCTTGACTAATTGGTGTAGTCGTCACAGGAACTGGTTTTTGTGATGGACTATTTTCCAATAAGGGAGCAGGTACAGTTACCTCATCAAGTTCTACTTTCCTCCCACTCACTTCTTTCGAGAGAAACTTCTTCTCTAGAAAGGATCCATCTTAGCAACAAAAAACTTGCCTTCGGATCTGTGATAGAAGGTGTACCCAACAGTCTCCTTTGGGTATTCTATGAAGACGCACTTCTCCGATTTGGGTTCGAGCTTATCAGGTTGAAACTTTTTCACATAAGCATCACAGCCCCAAACTTTAAAGAAACGACAACTTTGGTTTCTTGCCAAACCACAGTTCATAAGGCGTCGTCTCAACGGATTTTGATGGTGCCCTATTTAAACGTGAATACAGCTATCTCTAATGCATAACCCCAAAACGATATTGGTAAATCGGTAAGAGACATCATTGATCGCACCATATCAAATAAAGTGCGGTTATGACGTTCGGACACACCATAACGCTGTGATGTTCCATGTGGCGTGAGCTGTGAAACTATTCCACATTGTTTATATGAAGGCCAAACTCGTAACTCAAATATTTTTCTCCACGATCAGATCGTAGAAACTTTATTTTCTAGTTACGATGATTCTTCACTTCACTCTGAATTTCTTTGAACATTTCAAATGTTTCAGACTTGTGTTTTATTAAGTAGATATACCCATATCTGCTCAAATCATCTTGTGAAGGTCAGAAAATAACGATACTCGCCACGAGCATCAACACTCATTGGATTGCATACATCGGTATGTATAATTTCCAATAAATCAGTAGCTCGTTCCATTGTTCCGAAGAACGGAGTTTTAGTCATCTTGCCCAAAAGGCACGGTTCGCAAGCATCAAATGATTCATAATCAAGTGATTCCAAAACCCATCAAGATGGAGTTTCTTCATGCGCTTTACACCGATATGACCCAAACGGCAATTACCACAAATAAGTTGCACTATCATTATCAACTTTGCATCTTTTGGCATCAATATTATGATTATGTGTATTACTACGATCGAGATCCAACAAACTATTTTCATTGGGTGTATGACCATCGAAGGCTTTATTCATGTAAACAGAGTAACAATTATTCTCTGACTTTAAATGAATAACTGTATTGCAATAAACATGATCAAATCATATTCATGCGTACGCCAAATAACATTTATTTAGGTTCTACACTAATCTCAAAAGTGTAGGGAGAGTGTGATGATGATCATATCAATCTTGGAACCATTTCCAACATACATCGTTACTTCACCCTCAACTAGTCTCTGTTTATTCTGTAACTCCTGTTTCAAGTTACTAATCTTAGCAACCGAACAAGTATCAAATACTCAGGGGCTACTATAAACACTAGTAAGCTACACATCAATAACTCAGTATATCAAATATACCCTTGTTCACTTTGCCATCCTTCTTATCCACCAAATATTCGTGGTATTTCCGCTTCTAGTGACCATTTCCTTTGGCAAGATAATCACTCAGTTTCAGGCTTTGGTCCAGCTTTGGGCTTCTTCGGGAGTGACAACGTGCTTGCCATTCTACTTGAAGTTCCCTTTCTTTCCCTTTGCCCTTTTCTTGAAACTAGTGGTCTTGTCAATCATCAACACTTGATGCTCTTTTCTTGATTTCTACCTTCGTCGATTTCAACATCACGAAGAGCTCGGGAATCGTTTTCGTCATTCCTTGCATTATAGTTCATCACGAAGTTCTAGTAACTTGGTGATGGTGACTAGAGAACTCTGCCAATCACTATCTTATCTAGAAGATTAACTCCCACTTGATTCAAGCGATTGTAGTACTCAGACAATCTAAGTACTTGCTCACTAGTTGAGCAATTCTCCTCCTTCTTTTAGGCAAAGTATTTGTCAGAGGTCTCATACCTCTTGACACGGGCGTGAGTCTGAAATACCAATTTCATCTCTTGAAACATCTTATATGTTCCATGACGTTTCAAAAACGTTTTTGTAGTCCCGGTTCTAAGCCATAAAGCATGGTGCACAAAACTATCAAGTAGTCATCATATTGAGCTAGCCAAACGCTCATAACGCCTCGTGATCCGCTCCCGCAATAGGTCCTCACCTAGCGGTGCATCAAGGACATAATTCTTCTGTGCAGCAATGAGGATAAACCTCAGATCACGGATCTAATCCGCATCATTGCTACTAATATCTTTCAACATAGTTTTTCTCTAGGAACATATCAAAATAAACATATGAAAGCAACAGCGCGAGCTATTGATCTACAACATAATTTGCAAAATACTACCAGGACTAAGTTCATGATAAATTAAAGTTCAATTAATCATATTACTTAAGAACTCCCACTTAGGTAGACATCCCTCTAATCATCTAAGTGATCACGTGATCCAAATCAACTAAACTATAACCGATCATCACGTGAGATGGAGTAATTTTCAATGGTGAACATCACTATGTTGATCATATCTACTATATGATTCACGCTCGACCTTTCCGCTCCAAAGGTTCCGAGGCCATATCCGCATATGCTAGGCTAGTCAAGTTTAACTCGAGTATTCCGCGTGTTCAAAACTGGCTTGCACCCGTTGTAGATGGACGAGAGCTTATCACACCCGATCATCACGCGGTGTCCGGGCACGCATTTAACTTTGGCAACGGTGCATACTCAGGGAGAACACTTATACCTTGAAATTTAGTGAGAGATCATCTTATAATGCTACCGTCAAACAAAGCAAACTAAGATGTATAAAAGATAAACATCATATGCAATCAAAAATATGTGACATGATATGGCCATCATCATCTTGTGCCTTTGATCTTCATCTCCAAAGCATCGCCATGATCTCCATCGTCCACCGCATGACACCATGATCTCCATCATCTTGATCTATATCAATGTGTCATCACATGGTCGTTTCGACAACTATTGCTCTTTCAAATATTGCTATCGCATAGCGATAAAGTAAAGAAATTATTTGGCGCTTGCATCTTATGCAATAAAGAGACAACCATAATGCTTCTGCCAGTTGCATATAACTTCAACAAAACATGATCATCTCATACAACAACTTATATCTCATCACGTCTTGACCATATCACATCACAACATGCCCTGCAAAAACAAGTTAGACGTCCTCTACTTTGTTCTTGCAAGTTTTACGTGGCTGCTACGGGCTGAGCAAGAACCGTTCTTACCTACGCATCAAAACCACAACGATAGTTTGTCAAGTTGGTGCTGTTTTAACCTTCGCAAGGACCGGGCGTAGCCACACTCGGTTCAACTAAAGTTGGAGAAACAGACACCGCCAGCCACCGTGTGCAAAGCACGCCGGTAGAACCAGTCTCGCGTAAGCGTCTGGCGTAATGTCGGTCCGGGCCGCTTCATCCCACAATACCGCTGAACCAAAGTATGAAATGCTGGTAAGCAGTATGACTTATATCGCCCACAAATCACTTGTGTTCTACTCGTGCATATGACATCTATGCATAAAACCAGGCTCGGATGCCACTGATGGGGAACGTAGTAATTTCAAAAAAATTCCTACGCACACGCAAGATCATGGTGATGCATAGCAACGAGCGGGGAGAGTGTGTCCACGCACTGCAGAGACCGAAAGCGAAGCGTTAGAACAACGCAGCTTGATGTAGTCGCACGCCTTCACGGCCCGATCGATCAAGCACCGAAACCACGGCACCTCCGAGTTCTAGCACACGCTCAGCTCGATGATGTCCCTCGAACTCCGATCCAGCCGAAAGTGTCGAGGGAGAGTTCCACAAGACGACGGGCGTGGTGGACGATCTTGATGTTCTACCATCGCAGGCTTCGCCTAAGCACCGCTACAATATTATCAAGGAGGACTATGGTGGAGGGGCACCGTGACACGGCTAAGAGATCCAAGGGATCAATTGTTGTTGTGCCTAGAGGTGCCCCTGCCCCCATATATAAAGGAGCAAGGGGAGGGGTCGGCCGCCAGACGGGCAGGCCAGAGGAGTCCTCCTCCCACCGGAGTAGGACTCCCCCCCTTCCTTGTTGGAGTAGGAGAAAAGGAAAGAGGGGGAGAGGAGGAAGGAAAAGGGGGCTGCACCCCTTGTCCAATTCGGACCAGAGGGGGGCTGCGCATCTCCTTCCTTTCGGCCTCTCTCCTCTATTCCCGTATGGCCCAATAAGGCCCATATACTCCCCGGCGAATTCCCGTAACTCTCCGGTACTCCGAAAAATACCCGAATCACTCGGAACCTTTCCGAAGTCCGAATATAGTTGTCCAATATATCGATCCTTACGTCTCGACCATTTCGGGACTCCTCGTCATGTCCCCGATCTCATCCGGGACTCCGAACTCCTTTGGTACATCAAAACACATAAACTCATAATATAACTGTCATCGAAACATTAAGCATGCGGACCCTACGGGTTCGAGAACTATGTAGACATGACCGAGACACGTTTCCGGTCAATAACCAATAGCGTAACCTGGATGCTCATATTGGCTCCTACATATTCTACGAAGATCTTTATCGGTCAAACCGCATAACAACATACGTTGTTCCCTTTGTCATCGGTATGTTACTTGTCCGAGATTCGATCGTCGGTATCTCAATACCTAGTTCAATCTCGTTACCGGCAAGTCTCTTTACTCGTTCCGTAATACATCATCCCGCAACCAACTCATTAGTTGCATTGCTTGCAAGGCTTATAGTGATGTGTATTACCGAGAGGGCCCAGAGATACCTCTCCCGACAATCGGAGTGACAAATCCTAATCTCGAAATACGCCAAATACGCCAACCCAACATGTACCTTCGGAGACACCTGTAGAGCACCTTTATAATCACCCTGTTACGTTGTGACGTTTGGTAGCACACAAAGTGTTCCTCCGGTAAACGGGAGTTGCATAATCTCATAGTCATAGGAACATGTATAAGTCATGAAGAAAGCAACAGCAACATACTAAACAATCAAGTGCTAAGCTAATGGAATGGGTCAAGTCAATCACATCATTCTCCTAATGATGTGATCCCGTTAATCAAATGACAACTCTTTGTCCATGGCTAGGAAACATAACCATCTTTGATTAATGAGCTAGTCAAGTAGAGGCATACTAGTGACACTCTGTTTGTCTATGTATTCACACATGTATTATGTTTCCCATTAATACAATTCTAGCATGAATAATAAACATTTATCATGATATAAGGAAATAAATAATAACTTTATTATTGCCTCTAGGGCATATTTCCTTCAATCGAGACCTTCGGCCGTCGCAGCCGCAGGCAACACCGCCGAACGGAGCTCCATCACTGCCGCCGCGCCCTTGTGGCACCACGCCGCCAAGCGCCGCCGACGACCAAGCACCGCACCATGGCCATGGGGCGGGGAGCCCCGCTGAGGAGAGGCCCCGCCTCCACCGGCCCTGCCCGGGCTTTGCCCAGCAGAGGGCCAGAGGCCCTTGGCGGCGGCGAGGGGTGGGTGGGAAGGAGGACGACTGGCGGCGGACAATACGGGTTTCTGGGCGGGGTCTCTGGAGTCAGCGCCCCCCCCAAGCATTTCCATTTCCAATTAAATCTTCCCATGCCTACCTGTTCGTATGGTATGTAATGCCCGTAGATGTAGTGTTACTCATTCTATGAGGTATGGTGTGTATAGTTTTTTCTCTAAGTCAATCCTCATAAACTTTGACCAGATACATCGAGTAAAATATCAGATAAATACAACATAAAAATATGACTCATGATATATCTATTTATATTTATTGGTATTTAAATATTTTTCTTTATAAACTTGATCGAAGTTATTGACGTTTAATTTTTCAAAACATCTATATGCAGTACATTATGAAACTGATGGACTAGTATATTAAGAATAATCAACACAAACCTTAGTTAGTAAGCATGCATATGTATTGTACACTGACGAATGTGGTGGCCAAGTTCTGTAAACATGGCACATGTTCCTGCCAAGCTAGGGTATGACTAGTAGTGGGCGGAAGGTGTGGTGGAGACATGAGCAAACACCAAAAAGGATGATGTTTGGCTCACGGCCTCGCACATTTAGGGCTTCTTTGCATTCCAAAAAATTAAAACTTAGGAATAGAAAAACACAGGAGTAGGATGTCATGCAGTGTCTATAGGATTATGAAACATAGGAATGTATAAGAGGTGACTGGGGATGCTGCACAGGGAAACACACCGGAATTTTAGATAATTGATGGGAGAGGGTAGATAGAGATAGAGTGCAAGTGCATTGGACTTGTTAAAATAAGGTTTGAGTTCATATATTGAGTCCTATCGAATGAAGGGCATAGTATTAAGGGCGTACGATTGGATTCCATTCGAATTTGATGACCTAATCCTATGATCCATAGGGCTTTCATAGGGAAAGATTAGAATCCTTCAAAATTTCTATAGAATTCCTTCAATCCTCTTCTTGACATCCCAAGTACCCTGTGTGCGGTTCACTGGAGAGGAATGCGTGAAATTTGTGTGCCTAAAATCATGACCTGATTTTCTTCCAGAAAATAACTGGCAAATTGTAATTTTGTTGAACCCTTAACGTTTTTCATTTTCCAGTGTCCTCTGTTGTTTGCCTGATACTTAATTTGGCCGATGGGTTCTTGCAAATTAGTAAGCTGACAGTGATAATTAAGTAAAGATCCGTCGTAGTCTAGGTGGTTAGGATACTCGGCTCTCACCCGAGAGACCCGGGTTCAAGTCCCGGCGACGGAACGCTTTTTTTGTCAATCTGCGTCTCCTTCTTTTCGTTTTAGTTATGCAAAGTTTATTCAGGTAAATACAGAGAATTGGAATGCCCTGACATCTAGGATTGACATCACCATTCAGATAAGTTTTGTTTAGCACATGGTCATAACCAGTCAAATTCAAAACACAAGAATAAAAAGACACAATATTTCAAAACGAAATCATGCTCGGCGACCCCATATTTGCTCAAGAGAAATGGCTCTAGACACTTGAATTAAGCTCTACGATAATGTTCATAAAATAAACAGGCAAAGTTACAGGTAACGAGTCTCAGCACAAGGTGCTCGCTCACAGGTACATTTGCCTCTAGAACATTTGACATAGTGGGAATAGTTACAACGTACATAAAAGCAAAACGACGAGCCCTGGAGTTGATCATCACTTGGGCGCGCTTCACCAAACAGGGGAAGAACACCATTGGCACGCGCCTCCACCGACCAAACACACGCTAAACGAGGGTGGCGGCGACAAGATTATCGCCGACGGTTGGCGACCTACCCTACCAGGACGGCGGTGTGGCCAGTCACTGGCTGGAGGGCTGCCGCGGACTCTAGTTTCGCCCACTTCAGCCTCCGCTTCTCCTCCATTGACGCTTGGTTTTCCTCGTCCTCCTTGCACTTTGTTAGGCACGCCGAGAATAGTTCCTCGTCCATCTCGGAGAACATCTTCATTACGTTGGCGGTCAGGTTCAGGACTGCGTGGTTCCAGTGGTTCTGGCCGTTCTGTTCTAGCGCCGGAACGATGATGGGCATGATCACTTGCCGGTTTTGTGCCACCAGGCTGATGATGTGATCATTGTTCCACATGAAGAGTGCTCTTTCAGCAACCTGCAGAAGAAACAGTATCTTATTAAGCCAACAACCATTTTTTTGCAATAGAAAATTCAGAGCATATGTGAGCCAACTAAGTGACTAACAGACCATAACACACAGATGTGTGAACTCATTTGAGTGCTTAATGCCGGCCCAAGTGTCTGCTATTCATGGTATTAAAAATAAATAATCATTAGGTGATAACATGACGGCCTACTTTGGATATGTTGTCCATTTGTCAACATTAACTTCGAGGGCTTCAGAGTTCAGACATCTGTTGCTCATTTGCCATGTCCACACATTCTAATCACAAATATGAGGCACAATGCCACATGGATGGACCAAAAATAAGCAAGTAGCTGTTTGAACCTTTGGGGACAGCTTGATCAAGAAGAATGTTATTTTGTTATCATGACCCATTCTGATTGAGTGATGCTAACTTCTTCAGACTTCACCACATAAGCACCTAAATAAATTTTATATGAAAGTGTCTAGTTTAAGTGACAGAAACAACTATGGTGCATCTAAGAATACTGCAACAAGAACATTGAAGAACTCAGAATTACAGCGTTATGTTAGTTAGGGCAAGGCAAATTACCTGAAAGTGTGAGCTGTTGATGCACTGAGCTATCCGCCGAAACAACGGAACCATACATTTCTGGAACTCCACCATGCTGGTAGCTTCCAGGATCTCCTCAATCTCACTCAGGAACATCACCTCCTTCTGGCAATTTGTCACAGGCCAATATCTCAGCAGACCAATGATTATCGATCCGGCAAGCTTGGGGTCCTTTTCTAGAAACTGTGTCACACAGTATGTCAACTGCTGGAGATACACCCCAACTGACTTCGGCTTGTGCAGAGGAATGAGAACTCTCCAAAGAAAGATCTTGTGTTCTTCCTTGAGAG
This sequence comes from Aegilops bicornis, assembly GCA_021605145.1. Taxonomy (NCBI): domain Eukaryota; kingdom Viridiplantae; phylum Streptophyta; class Magnoliopsida; order Poales; family Poaceae; genus Aegilops; species Aegilops bicornis. The sequence continues at coordinate 4,752,627 of JAHIAL010000014.1, read as the reverse complement.
GCAGTGCAAAGCCACTGATGACGCTGCCGAACACCTCCAGCAGCTCGGCGATGCCGTTGTGCCGCTGGGTCTCGAACACAAAGTGGTAGAATATGTTACTCACCGCCTTGCGGATGAAGGGCCGGTGCACCATGAACTTGCCGTAGATCCTGTGGAGGATGGTCTTGAGGGAGTCTCGCTCCCGGGGGTCCTCGGAGTCGAGGAGGTTGAGCAGCCTGACGATGAAGGAGTGGTCGAAGTACTTCTTCCCTATCTTGGCATCCAGGGAGTTGGACCCGATGAACTTGAGCAGCAGCTCGTACACCAGCTGCAGGTGGCACCACGCGGGGTCGAACATCGGCTCGTCCTCCTCGCCCTCGCCGCCGCCGCCGGATGAGGAGCCAGCGCCGGACCTGTAGCTCGGGGGGAACACCCGGAAGAGGTTGACGGCGAGCATCCTGGAGCAGGCGGCGATGACGGCCTCCGGGTAGCGGGCGGTGCTGGAGTCGACGAAGTCGATGAGATCCAGCAGCGTCTGCCGCTTGATGTCCTTCTCCGCGGAGCTCTTGGCCGGGTCGGAGAAGTCGAAGACGGCGCAGCAGAGGCCGAGCTTGCTGACGAACAGGTTGTGGCGCTCGGAGCTGGGCACGTCCTTGAAGGCCACGAGCGGCTCGATCCCGGCCACGACGCTGGAGGGGAAGACCGCCGACGACATGCGCTTGATGGTGGAGGCGGAGCGGCCGCCCCCGCCCCCGCCGGCCGGCACGCTGCTGGTGCGCTGTATCGGGTTGCCATTGCCGCCGCCGCTGCACTGGCCCGAGTCGCCGCCGTCCCGCGCGGACTTAGTCCGCGGCAGCTTGCTGAGGAACTGCTTCCACATCTTGGTCCCGCCCGCCCGTTCGCCGTGGAGCCCCTCACGCCGGCGCCGCCATGGTACGGACGCAGCAGAGCCTTCGGAGCAGCAAAGCAGGAGAGGGAGAAGGGTTAGCACACGGTGGAGACGCGGAAGCAGAAGATCTGGGGAGCTCTAGATGCCGCAAACAGTGAACTTTGCAGGAAAGATTTTCCAAATCCGGGCCAATGCGGGTGAATCTGGACCCAGCGAGCGCGGAGAAAACCCAAAGATAACCAAACCGAGCTAGAGCGAAGCTCAGAAACCTCGGCCGGGAAAGGGACGCGACAATGGCGGCGGCCACCCACCAGCCACCTACCTCACAGCGCGCAGCAAAACGCAGCGAAAGCAGATGGCCGCTCCACCCCCCACCAGAACAGCACCGGATCAGGGGCCTCCGCGGCCGGGGCTCTCCGGATCCGTGCGCCGAGACGCGGCGGCGAGCTCGGTCGGTCGGGAGCTCGTGAGGATGCTTGGGGAAGCGGATCGAAATCTGTGTGCTTCTTCTCGGGAAGAGGAGAGGGGAGGAGGGGAGGGAGTGAGGTGGGGGAGGGAGCAGACAGGAAGGGAAGGCGTCGCTTGTTCGCTTCCTGCGTGGGCTGTTTTGTTAATACGGGAAACCGTACGGACGTCCTCGTCATTACATTTTTTTCATTCAAAAGGGAAAACTAAAAGAAGCATTTTTTGTACCACCACCACGAGTCAGTCACGATGTCACCGTGTTTTTGTACAAACAGTCTCGCTAAGAGCATCTACTACGTCTGGGCTGACCGACACCCCCTCATATCAAGTCCAAAATATGAGGGGGATATGGGACGTCCGGGCGCGTCCGCCACGTAGTACTGACGATGGGGTCCCACACGGACTGCTCAAAAACCCGGTGGTCCGACAGACGATTCCTCTGTCTCCGCGGTGTGAACGGCGCGTGGTGCTGCTCCAGCTCGCTGCCTGAGGCCAAATCCGGCTATTTAAGCCAGCCGGCGTCCCCCCAACCCTAACACTAATCCATCCACCTCCTCCCTCTCTGCGCCGCCACCCGAGCCCGTCCGCCTCCCCGCTCACAAAGATCGCCATGGTCCGGCGATCGATCACCACGCACGCTATGCTCACGCCGAGTGCCAAGGCGCGATCGCTGGCGAGATCCAGCAAGGCACGCCAAGACATTGTCACTGTCGCCTCCGAACTCGGAGGAGCCGGGAAGGAGGAGCGAGAGCGACCGCCGGAGCCGATGGAGGCGGCGGATCCGAAGGAGGACGAGACGGAGCAGGCTGCTCCGGGGTTCAACATGACGGAGGTGGAGGCGGAATTCGTCGTCGCCCAAGCTGCAAAGATTGGTCCGCTGCTTCTTCTCGGGAAGAGGAGAGAAGGGAACGAGGTGGGGGAGCAGACAGGGAGGGAAGGCGTCGCGTGTTTGCTTCCTGTGGGGACCGTTTTGTTAATACGGTAAACCGTACGGACGTCCTCGTCATTATATTTTTGGTACCACCGCCACGGGGAAAGTATCATGTGCTCCCAACCTTGGTGTACTCCCGGTGCTCCAAATTCAGAAAAATAATTTTTAAATATTTTAAAAAATTCTGGAAAAAAATGTGAATGTCACAAGGAATGTGGCTACAACCCCTCAAAATTCCAGATCCAAACTCAAAATGCACATTGAGAAACAAAAAAGTGAAATCTGGATGTGAATAGTGTCAATGTTGCTTTTGTCTTTTTCTTTACACTATTCATGCTGGATTTCACATTTTTGTTTGCCAATGTGCGTTTTGAGTTTGGACCAGAAATTTTTAGGGGTTGTAGTCACATACTTGTGAACATTCACATTTTTTGTCAGATTTTTTTAAAACATTTAAGAATGTTTTTTTTTTTGAATTTGGAGCACTGGGAGTACCCAAGCTTGGGAGCACCTGATATTTCCCCCACCGCCACGAGTCAGTCAGGATGTCACCGTGCCTGTTTGGTTGGTTCGTGGTAGGAGTAGAAAAATACTACAAGCGGCGAATCTGGGGCTTTTCGCAAAGCCGGGATCCGGGGCCGGACCTACGGGCAGATTTGGTCGCCAGCCGGGTGATAATTAGGAGCTGGCCCAGCTTGAGTCTAAACAAATCCGCCGAAATAATTGTCTAGTAGAAAAGCAGTTGGTTGAAAAAACCTGCGAGTAGAGTAGACTGGTGTGAATGGCGGTAGAGAATAATGTGCGTAGCGTAGGGGCGCATCTGCGAGTGGGCTCCGGCTGCTTTCAATCAGAGCCCGCCCATGCCCATGCCACCGTGCGCGGCGAGGGCTTTAATTCGAACGCCGCGGTCAGGTCACGGGCGGCCAGAGCCGTCCGGTGGGTACGAGGCGGATGGACGGCCGGCCGTGTGCTTGTCCTCCGGTGAGGCAGGGCCGTGCGTGAGCATGACGGTGACGCGCACGGGAGGGGCGGAGCGGACCACCGCCCGCCGCGTCGCTGTCTCGCCGCGGGGGACCGCTGGCGGGGGTGAAGTCACGCACCACGTACTCCTGTTGCCGCCTGGTGAAGAGGACGGGAGGATGGCGTGGAGTTTTTACTGCGTACGTGCGTGCTTACGGCTCTGGCGGTGGTCCGGCCAACGTTGCGCCGACGGCATGCGGCCATTTGCGCCGCGTAGTAGTAGGAGTACGTTTGTTTGTCGAGCGTGCTGCGCGGGCGGCTCTTCGGTGCGCCGTGACGTCGCCGCTGCAAAAACACACGCGCGTGCGCAAAAGTGCTTCGGGCTCTCGGAATGAAGCTGTTGCACAGGGGATAAGAAACAATCAAAAGCAAAGAAACCACTTCTTGAAATTGTTCATCACGGGCCAGGAAGACCGAGCGTCGAAACCCGGGTGCTTTAGCCGTCTCACAAGAGCCAAAACTCCGAGTGAAAAAAAAAAAAAAGGAGCCAAAACTCCAACAATGAGTTCAGTGCAAGCAGCAGCACATGCACCATTTTGATTCAAACCACTACCGACGTATCAAGATCAGCAAACATAGCTGGATCGGAGTAGATCAAGACCATACCCGACTGTCGGCGGGGAGTCGGAGACCAAGAAGAACTAGAGGCAAAGGTCCCACACCTAGACATGGGTGCATGCTTGTACATCTTCCTTATAAATGCAACTAGTGTTGCTGGAATTACCAAGGCATCCAACTTCTTGATGCTAATTAAAATCAATTCTCCAGTGATGCATATACAAGTGAAGATATCATCAAATGACAAACCCAACATCTTCAATGCTCAACGTGGCAGCTAGCTCGGGCATGAACAAACAAACCACCATATCTGGGCAATGCTTAAGCTTGGCATGGCTTACATAATCTGATGTATTTTGTGCCAACATTCTCGGCATAGTACGAAGTCTTCCTTTTCATATCCACACGGTTAATGAAAAGGTCGCGCACCTCAGTATGATTGGTTCTTTCATTTAACTTTTGGACTAACGTCTTAATAAAGTGGCTAGTACCAGTTTTCTGTTTTTTGGGGAAATAGGTATTTTAAACCTTCAAAAGGAAGTCTAGAAAAATATATGAGGATGCTCTATGCACCCAAGAGGCAACAGGATACCTGGACTTGGGACACGAGGGGCCACAGAGTTCCTAGGTGCCCTGTGTAGATGCCCAAAACCTTAGGGTGCTTAGGTAGGGTGTCTGGATGTTCTAGGAACCTTCCGGGGTTGTCCTCCTCTAGACCTAGCCATGGGAAATCCGGCCTGACCCGACCCGACCCGGTCTTGCCCGCGGGCGGGGCCTGGGCCTAGATTTTGAGCCCAAATGCTAGGTCAGAACGGGCTTGGGCTTGACATATATGGGTTTTAGGGAAGAAGCCCGACGTCCTTTTCCACTTAAGGTCCGTTTTGGGCCTGAAAAGTAGGCCCGACGGCCGAGCCATGTCGGGCCTAGGTTTTGTGCTACGGGCTTTTGTAGGCCCGGCCCGAAGCCCAGCCTGGCCTCGAGTTACCACTAAAAAAAATACACTTCCGTGATGATACGTGTTTGTCACAGTAGGTCGCGTTTTTTGTCATGCATGTATATCCATGACGATTTTATGACAGAATCAAGATAGTCATACCGTCTTTGTGGTAGAAGTGTTCCATGACATTACCAAAATTATCATCACGGAAGTGTCCACTTCCATGACGATAAATCGCGGCCACGTAAGTGCTTTCGTCAAGGGTGACCGACACGTGGCATCCATCGTGAATCTAACGCCGTTAAGCTATCGGGTCGGGTTTTGGATCCGATAACCCGTTAATGTACACGACCAATGGGAAATTTCCACGTGTAAAATTCTTATTGGCCGGACGAAACACGTGTCACCGTCGCTGGGTCGATAGGCGCGTATGATATGTCGACACGTGCCATGGCCCACCACTGGCCCCTGTAGGTTACAAAGTCGGCCCGTTTGACTTGGTCAAAAGTTAACGACACTAGTGCAGAACCGGGCAATAGCACCGGTTCAGAGGTTTTTAGTGCTTGGTTCCATAATCGCACTAAAGTTTCGCCTTTTAGTACCGGTCCAAAGACGAACCGGTGCTAAAGGGCAACCACGTGGCACGAGCCAGCCTCCGGGGCTCGAGTTCTTTTAGTACCGCTTGTAAGACCAACCGTACTATAAGGTTTGGGGTTTTTAGTTTTATAATTTCTTTTTCATTTAATTTTGTGTTTCCATTTTAATTCTTTTTCGTTTCCTGGTATTTTACGATACTACACATTGTACACGCGCGTTATATATATATATATATATATAAATAGAATTTCTAGTAGAACCAATCATCATGCATATATATATCATCAATGTCTCACAAACCACCATATTAATTAATTCACACATACACACATGTATAGCTATATACAATTTCTCACATATATGCATGTTGCCTTGAGCCAAGTGGCATTAGCCTAATTGGTGCCTTGGAGCACGATGACAATTGGAAGTGGTTTTCATGGGGGTGTAGCGGGTAATAGTATTCTCCTTCGGATTTATGACCCGGTCGAGCAAAAATCCCGCTATTTCCTTTTGAAGTGCTTCTACGCGCTCCGCTTCTAGGAGCTTCTCCGCACCTCTTTGAACTGTTAAGAAGGAGATCAATATGCATGTGTATTAGTTGTGTGACTAGATATCGATAATTGTGTAAAAATTGTGAATAGTGTTCGACAAGCGTACCCATTCCTGTCTTTGAGATCTGCTTCCTTCGGACGCCATCATGCGAATGTTCTCGCAAACGCAGAATCGCACACAGATCAGTCCTCGCTACCGCTTGTGTGGCCTTTACGATAATGGAATTTGATCAGATAATAATTAAATCAAGCATGATAATTAAAGAGATGGCAGCTAGCTAGCTAGCTAGTACTACTTAATTACTTACCTTGGGTCGAAACCATTTAAGCTTTTTTTTTCCATTCGCCTTCCGTGACGCTGATGAACCTTGCCCAAGCCCAGCCCGCCGACAAAGAAAATGAATAAAGGGGTTATTAAATAGTTCATATCATGAAATGACGAACTAAATAGGCCGAGATATATAGTTAATAATGATTGAAATTACCTGTTGACTATCCAAAACAAGATGTTATAGTCAGTTTTTTCTTTGAGTAGTGAGTCCAGTATTTCAATTGTTCCGGCGTCAACTTTAATGATACACAAGACCCAGTGAAATCTGCATGCACACACGTTTGCATGTCTTAATTAAGCGGGCATATGTAAGCAAAAACATGTAGCTAGCTAGTAGGCAAAAACAGAGAATTTGTAGTACAAGACAGTGTGACTCACTGGAAGTTATAAGGAAGTAGTATATCTTCATTGTATTTGAGGCGCTTCAAGAACTCTAGCATGTTGTCCTCTACGGCCTTTTGATGATGTGGATTTATTAGCCATGTGTATTCATTAACGTGTTTGGGTCAATGAACCCAATGCCAAAGCGCCCACCTTTTCTCATTTCATACATCTTCATCCCGCATAATATACCACGAGAAAATAATATAGTGAGGATAATTACAGGTAATGATTGATCAAAAGGATCATTACATTAGCTTGAGACTTAAATTACAGAAAAGAAATCACTTACGTAGACAATAGCAATCGACGATAGATTTATCGAGTGCGTCTTGATTGTATAACCGAAACAGCTTCGTAATACTCAATCTGACAGAGCTTTCTCATGGAAGTAATGCTCCTCCTTGACATTCACCATGAGGGACAATCGATTGGAAATCTTGGTAATGTTCATGTACCATTGATGCAATACATTCTCGTTGGGAGGTTCTTGACCTTGTCTGGCTTGACCAAAGGTTGGCCCCGGACATATTTCCGTTTTATTTCATCCTCTCTAAGCACAGGCATGGGCTCGATCTCGAGGAGTTGTCCAACAAAGGATGTTGAGAACTTCACCGCATTATATGGTCCTTGGTTATTACCACATTGCCCACCTCGAACGTAAACTATTTGCCCACAATAATATTGGGCCACAGATTGTCACGTGTTGTTGGCACAACAAGCGAGGGATCGATTGCGCTACTGCTCTCCCAAATTGGGAATGGTTTTCCCGCATTTTTGACAAATGCTTGTTGTTTGCTCGATCCCGAGCTCGCCTCCTTCTCAGACGTGCTCGATTTAACTTCACGATGTGGCGCTCATAGTCTGTGGTCAATGTGAGCTTGGGAGCTGGTGGTTGAGCCATACGAATGAAGTGGTCAATCGTTTCCTCAAGCACTTTCTCCCTTGGCGGCGGTGGCGGTTTCTGTTGGAAATATGCCCTAGAGGCAATAATAAATTAGTTGTTATTATTATATTTCCTTGTTCATGATAATCGTTTATTATCCATGCTATAATTGTATTGATAGGAAACTTCGAGATACATGTGTGGATACATAGACAACATCATGTCCCTAGTAAGCCTCTAGTTGACTAGCTCGTTGATCAATAGATGGTTACGGTTTCCACCATGGACATTGGATGTCATTGATAACGGGATCACATCATTAGGAGAATGATGTGATGGACAAGACCCAATCCTAAGCCTAGCACAAAGATCGTAGTTCGTATGCTAAATCTTTTCTAATGTCAAGTATCATTTCCTTAGACCATGAGATTGTGCAACTCCGGACACCGTAGGAATGCTTTGGTGTACCAAACGTCACAACGTGAATCGGGTGGCTATAAAGGTGCATTACGGTATCTCCGAAAGTGTCTCATTGGGTTGGCATGAATCGAGATCGGATTTGTCACCCGTGTAAACGGAGAGGTATCTCTGGCCCACTCGGTAGGACATCATCATAATGTGCACAATGTGACCAAGGGGTTGATCACGGGATGATGTGTTACGAACGAGTAAAGAGACTTACGGTAACGAGATTGAACAAGGTATCGGGATACCGACGATCGAATCTCGGGCAAGTACAAATGCCGCTAGACAAAGGGAATTGTATACGGGATCGAATGAGTCCTTGACATCGTGGGTTCATCCGATGAGATCATCGTGGAACATGTGGGAGCCAACATGGGTATCCAGATCCCGCTGTTGGTTATTGGACCGGAGAATGTCTCGATCATGTCTGATGGTTCCCGAACCCGTAGGGTCTACACACTTAAGGTCTGGCGACGCTTAGGGTTATAAAGGAAGTTTGTATGTGGTTACCGAATGTTGTTCGGAGTCCCGGATGAGATCCTGACGTCCACGAGGAGTTCCGAATGGTCCTGAGGTAAAGATTTATATATAGGAAGTCTTATTTTGGTCACCGGAAAAGTTTCATGACATCTGTCGGTATTGTACCGGAGTGCCGAAGGGGTCCGGGGTCCACTGGGGTCCACCTGCCTGGGGGCCACATGGGCTGTAGGGGTGCGCTTGGCCCATATGGGCCAAGGGCACCAGCCCCAAGAGGCCCATGCGCCAAGGAGACTTGGGAGGGAAGAGTCCAAAGGGGGAAGGCACCTCCGAGGTGCCTTGGGGAGGATGGACTCCTCCCTCTTGCCGCACCCTTCCTTGGAGGAAGGGGCAAGGCTGCGCCTCCCCCTCTCTTGCACCTATATAAATGGAGGGAGGGAGGAAGCCACACCCGAGTCCCTGCACCTCCCTCCCTCCCGTGACACCTCCTCCTCCTCTCCGCAGGTGCTTGGCGAAGCCTCGCAGATTGCCACGCTCCTCCACCACCACCACGCCACAGGCCGCTGGATGGAGTCTTCCTCAACCTCTCCTCTCTTCTTGCTGGATCAAGGCATGGGAGACGCCACCGGCTGTACGTGTATTGAACGCGGAGGTGACGTCTGCTTCGCACTAGGATCATCGGTGATTTGAATCACGACGGCAATGCGACTCCATCAACCCTGCTCACTTGAACGCTTCCGCTTAGCGATCTACAAGGGTATGTAGATGCACTCTCTTTCCCCTCGTTGCTAGTCTCTCCATGGATAGATCTTGGTGACACGAGGAAAATTTTGAATTTCGCCACGCTCCCCAATAGTGGCATCATGAGCTAGGTCTATTAAGTAGATTCTTTGCACGAGTAGAACACAAAGTAGTTGTGGGCGTTGATTTTGTTCAATATGCTTGCCGTTACTAGTCCAATCTTGTTTCGACGGTATTGTGGGATGAAGCGGCCGGACCGACCTTACACGTACTCTTACGTGAGACAAAGTTCCACTGATCGACATGCACTTGGTGCATAAGGTGGCTATGGGTGCCGCCTCCCACTTTAGCCTGAACGGATTCGATGAAAAGGGTCCTTATGAAGGGTAAATAGCAATTGGCATATCACGCTGTGGTTTTAAGCGTAGGTAAGAAACGTTCTTGCTAGAAACCCATAGCAGCTATCAGAAACATGCAAACAACAATTAGAGGACGTCTAACTTGTTTTTGCAGGGTATGCTATGTGATGTGATATGGCCAAGAAGAATGTGATGAATATATGTGATGTATGAATTGATCATGTTCTTGTAATAGGAATCACGACTTGCATGTCGATGAGTATGACAACCGGCAGGAGCCATAGGAGTTGTCTTTATTTATTGTATGACCTGCGTGTCATTATATTAACGCCATGTAATTACTTTACTTTATTGCTAACCGGTAGCCATAGTAGTAGAAGTAATAGTTGGCGAGACAACTTCATGAAGACACGATGATGGAGATCGTGGTGTCATGCGGTGACGATGATGATCATGGAGCCCTCAAGATGGAGATCAAAAGGAGAAAATGATATTGGCCATATCATGTCACTATTTGATTGCATGTGATGTTTATCATGTTTATGCATCTTATTTGCTTAGAACAACGGTAGTAAATAAGATGATCCCTCATTAAAATTTCAAGAAAGTGTTCCCCTAACTGCGGCACCGCTATAAAGTTCGTCGCTTCAAGCACCACGTGATGATCGGGTGTGATAGATTCTTACGTTCACATACAACGGGTGTAAGCCGATTTACACGCTGAACACTTAGGTTAACTTGACGAGCCTAGCATGTACGGACATGGCCTCGAACACAAGAGACCGAAAGGTCGAGCATGAGTCGCATGGTAGATACGATCAACATGAAGATGTTCACCGATGATGACTAAGTCCGTCTCACGTGATGATCGGACATGGCCTAGTTGACTCGGATCATGTAATCACTTAGATGACTAGAGGGATGTCTATTCGAGTGGGAGTTCATAAGATGAACTTAATTATCCCGAACATAGTAAAAAAAACGCGTTTGCAAATTATGTCATAGCTCGCGCTTTAGTTCTCTTGCTTAGATATGTTCCTAGAGAAAATATAGTTGAAAGTTGGCGAGTAGCAATTATGCGGTCAAGAGAAAGCTTATGTCCTTAATGCACCGCCGGTGTGTCGGACCTCGAACGTGGTCTCGTGGATGTTATGTAACATCCGACACACACGCTTTGATGACTACGTGATAGTTCGGTGATGTTAAACGGCTTAGAATTGAGGCACCAAAGACGTTTTTGAAACGTCATGAACATATGAGATGTTACGAGAGCTAAAATTGGGATTTCAGTGCTCGTGCTCACGCCAAGAGGTATGAGACCTCCGACGAGTTTTCTAGCCTACAAACTAAGGAGAAGATCTCAATCGTTGAGCTTGTACTCAGCATTGTGCAGGTACAACAATCACTTGAATCGAGTGGGAGTTAATCTTCCAGATGAGATAGTGATGTTTCTCCAAAGACATTGCCACCAAGCTACTAGAGCTTCGTGGATGAACTATAACATATCAGGGATAGATATGATGATCCTTGAAGTGTTCACAATGTTTGACACCGCGAAAGTAGAAGTCAAGTAGGAGCATCAATTGTTGATGGTTGGTAAAACCACTAGTTTCAAGAAGGGCAAGGGCAACAAGCGATACTTCATGAAACGGCAAAACAGCTTGTTGCTCTAGTGAAGAAACCCAAGGTTGAACCCAAACCCGAGACTAAGTGCTTCAGTAATGAGAGGAACGGACCTCAAGCCGGAACCACCCTAGATACTTGGTAGATGAGAAGGTGGCAAAGGTCGATAGAAGTATATTGGATATACATTATGTTAATGTGTACTTTACTAGTACTCCTAGTAGCACTGTGGTATTAGATACCGGTTCGGTTGCTAAGTGTTAGTAACTCAAATAAAAGCTACGGAATAAACGGAGACTAGCTAAAGGTGAGCCGACGATATGTGTTGGAAGTGTTTCCAAGGTTGATGTGATCAAGCATCGCACGCCTCCCTCTACCATCGAGATTGGAGTTAAACCTAAAATTGTTATTTGGTGTTTGCGTTGAGCATAGACATGATTGGATTATGTCTATCGCAATACTGGTTATTCATTTAAGGAGAATAATGGTTACTCTATTTATTTGAATAAATACCTTCAATGGTCTTGCACCTAAAAGAATGGTTTATTGAATCTCGATTGTAGTGATACACATTTTCATGCCAAAAGATATAAGATAGTAATGATAGTACCACTTACTTGGCAATCGCCATGTAAGTCATATTGGTGTAAACGCATGAAGAAGCTCCATGTTGATGGATCTTTGGACTCACTCGTTTTGAAAAGTTTGAGACATGCTAACCACGCCTATTGGTGTATACGCATGAAGAAACTCCATGGGGATGGATCGCTTGGACTCACTTGATTTTGAATCACTTGAGATATGCAAATCATACCACATGGGCAAGATGACCTAAAAAGCCTCGGCCAAAGAAGATGGAACAAGATAGCAACTTGTTGGAAGTAACACATTTTGATGTGTGCAGTCCAATGAGTGCCGAGGCATGCAAAGGAATATCGTTATGTTCGACTTCACAGATGATTCGAGTAGATGTTGAGTATATTTACTTGATGAAACACAAAGTCCGAATTATTGAATGGTTCAAGTAATTTCAGAGTGAAGTTAAAGATCATTGTGACAAGAGGATAAAATGTCTATGATATGATCATAGAGATGAGTATCTGAGTTACGAGCTTTGCACGCAATTAAGACACCGTGGAAATTGTTTCACAATTAATACCGCTCGAACACCATAGTGTGATGGTGTGTCCGAACATCATAGTTGCACCCTATTGGATATGGTGCGTATCATGATGTCTCTTATCGAATTACCACTATCGATCATGGGTTAGGCATTAGAGACAACCGCACTCACTTTAATAGGGCACCACGTAATTCCGCTGAGACGACACCGCTTGAACTATGGTTTGGAGAAACCTAAGTTGTCGCTTTCTTAAAGGTTTGGGGCTACGCTTATGTGAAAAAGTTTCGTGTTGATAAGCTCGAACCCAAAGCGGATAAAATGCATCTTCATAGGACACCCAAAACGGTTGGGTATACCTCCTAATTCAGATCCGAAGCAATAGGGATTGTTTCTAGAAATGTGTCCTTTCTCGAGGAAAAGTTTCTCTCGAAAGAATTGAGTGGGAGGATGGTGGAGACTTGATGAGGTTATTGAACCATCACTTCAACCAGCCAGGTAGCAGGCAGTGAAGTTCCGTGGCACCTACATCAATTGAAGTAGAAGCTATGATAGTGATCATGAAGCTTCGCATCAAGTCACTACCGAACCTCATAGGACGACAAGGACGCCAGCATCGCCCGGAGTGGTAATGGTGATCCTGTTTTGAATGTCATGTTGCTAGACAACAATGAACCCGCGAGCTATGGAGAAGCAATGGTGGGCCCATATTCCAACAAATGGTTAGAAGCCATGAAATCCGAGATAGGATCCATGTATCAAAACAAAGCATGGACTTTGGTGGACTTGCCCGCTGATCGGCAAGCCATTGAGATAAATGGATCTTTAAGAAGAAGACGACGTGGGACGGTAATGTCACCGTTTATGAAGCTCGACTTGTGGCGTAAGAGTTTTCCACAAGTTCAAGGAGTTGACTACGATGAGATTTTCTCATCCATAGCGATGCTTAAGTCCACGGAATCATGTTAGCATTAGCTGCATTTATGAAATCGCGAGATGGATGTCAAAACGAAGTTTCCTTACCAGCTTTTGTAAGGAAAGGTTGTATGTGATACAATCGAGAAAGTTTTTGTCGATCCTAAGGATGCTAAAAGGTATCTTTGGCTCGAGCGATCCTTCTAAGGACCGGAGTAAGCATCTCGGAGTTGGAATATACGCTTTGATAAAATGATCAAAGATTTTGGGTTTATACAAAGTTTGTGAGAAACTTGTATTTCCAAAGAAGTGAGTGGGAGCACTATAGAATTTCTCGATGAGTATATGTCGTTGACATATTGATGATCGTAAATGATGAAGAATTTTCGTAGAAGCATATAGGGTTATTTGAAAAGTGTTTTTCAAGTGAAAACCTGGATTAAGCTGCTTAAACATTGAGCATCAAGATCTATGAGCAGATCGAAAACGCTTAAATGATACTTTCAAATGAGCACATACCTTGACATGATCTTGAAGGTGTTCAAGATGGATCACCAAAGAAGGAGTTCTTGCCTCGAGATGTAAGGTATGAAGTTAAGACTTAAAGCTCGACCACGGCAGAAGAGAGAAAGGACGAAGGTCGCCCCTATGCTTTAGACGAGGGCTCTATAGTATGCTATGCCGTGGTACCAAGACTGGAAGTGTGCCTTGCCATGAGTCACTAAGGGTACAAGAATGATCCAGGAATGGGGATCATTGGACAGCGGTCAAAATTGTCCTTGGAGTAAATAAGGACATGTTTCTCGATTATGGAGGTGATAAAGAGTTCGGCGTAAAGGGTTACGCCGATGCAAGCTTTGACACCTATCCGAATGACTCAATAGCAAACCGGATACGTATAGTGGAGCAACCATTTGGAATAGTTTCAAATGGAGCGTGGAAGCAACATTTATAATATGACCTAGAAATTTGCAAAAGCACACACGGATCTGAAAGGTTCAGATCCGTTGACTAAAACCTCTCTCACAAGCAAAACATGATCAAACCCAAGAACTCATTGAGTCTTAATCACATGATGATGTGAACTAGTAAACTCTTTGGATGTTGGTCACATGGCGATGTGACCTGTGAGTGCACATGGCAATGTGAACTAGATTATTGACTCTAGTGCAAGTGGGAGACTGTTGGAAATATGCCCTAGAGGCAATAATAAATTAGTTGTTATTATTATATTTCCTTGTTCATGATAATCGTTTATTATCCATGCTATAATTGTATTGATAGGAAACTCAGATACATGTGTGGATACATAGACAACACCATGTCCCTAGTAAGCCTCTAGTTGACTAGCTCGTTGATCAATAGATGGTTACGGTTTCTCGACAATGGACATTGGATGTCATTGATAACGGGATCACATCATTAGGAGAATGATGTGATGGACAAGACCCAATCCTAAGCCTAGCACAAAGATCGTAGTTCAGTATGCTAAATCTTTTCTAATGTCAAGTATCATTTCCTTAGACCATGAGATTGTGCAACTCCCGGATACCAGAGGGAATGCTTTGGGTGTACCAAACGCCACAACGAATCGGGTGGCTATAAAGGTGCATTACAGTGTATCTCCGAAAGTGTCTCATTGGGTTGGCACGAATCGAGACTGGATTTGTCACTCCGTAAACGGAGAGGTATCTCTGGGCCCACTCGGTAGGACATCATCATAATGTGCACAATGTGACCAAGGGGTTGATCACGGATGATGTGTTACGAACGAGTAAAGAGACTGCGCAGAATTTAGATTGAACAAGGTATCGGGATACCGACGATCGAATCTCGGGCAAGTACAAATGCCGCTAGACAAAGGGAATTGTATACGGGATCGAATGAGTCCTTGACATCGTGGTTCATCCGATGAGATCATCGTGGAACATGTGGGAGCCAACATGGGTATCTAGATCCCGCTGTTGGTTATTGACCGGAGAATGTCTCGATCATGTTCCGCATGGTTCCCGAACCCGTAGGGTCTACACACTTAAGGTTCGATGACGCTTAGGGTTATAAAGGAAGTTTGTATGTGGTTACCGAATGTTGTTCGAGTCCGGATGAGATCCCGGACGTCACGTGGAGTTCCGGAATGGTGGGAGGTAAAGATTTATATATAGGAAGTCTTATTTTGGTCGCCGGAAAAGTTTCGCATGTGATTATCGGTATTGTACAGGAGTGCCGAAGGGGTCCGGGGTCCACTGGGGGTCCACCTGCCCGGGGGCCACATGGGCTGGGGGTGCGCCTTGGCCCATATGGGCCAAGGGCACCAGCCCCAAGAGGCCCATGCGCCAAGGAGACTTGGGGAGGGAAGAGTCCAAAGGGGGAAGGCACCTCCGAGGTGCCTTGGGAGGATGGACTCCTCCCCCTCTGGCCGCACTCCTTCCTTGGAGGAAGGGGCAAGGCTGCCCTCCCTCTCTTGCACCTATATAAGGGAGGGAGGAGGGAAGCCACACCGAGTCCCCAGCACCTCCCTCCCTCCCCGTGACACCTCCTCCTCTCCCGAGGTGCTTGGCGGCCTCGCAGATTGCCACGCTCCTCCACCACCACCACGCCTGTTGTGCTGCTGCTGGATGGAGTCTTCCTCAACCTCCCTCTCTCCTTGCTGGATCAAGGCATGGGAGACGCCACCGGGCTGTACGTGTGTTGAACGCGGAGGTGCCGTCTGCTCGGCACTAGGATCATCGGTGATTTGAATCACGGCAATGCGACTCCATCAACCCTGCTCACTTGAACGCTTCCGCTTAGCGATCTACATGGGTATGTAGATGCACTCTCCTTCCCCTCGTTGCTAGTCTCTCCATGGATAGATCTTGGTGACACGTAGGAAAATTTTGAATTTCTGCTACGTTCCCCAACAGTTTCGGTGCAAAATGGGCTTCCACCTCGGCCTTCGATATGCCTGCGTTTTCCTCCTCGGACTTGTCATATGGCTTGGACCATATTTATATCGCTTGCCTTCACCAGTAGTTCCTGTGACTACCTCGACTGCATCGCCACGCACCATAGCTGCAGGTGTCTCTTCCGCGATTGCTTAGGGCGGCGGAGACGGCCGACGGGCTGAGTTGGACGAGGAGGAGTGGCTCAAGTCAGGGACATGGAGGAGGAGTGGCTGAGGTTGTGCCGGACTTGGAGGAGGAGTGGCCTGAGGTTGTGCGGACTTGGAGGAGGAGTGGACGTCTGACAGCCAGCCGGACTTGGAGGAGGAGGAGTGGCCTAACACTTTGACGGACTTGGAGGAGGAGTGGCTCGACACTTTGCTTGCCGGACTTGGTGGACTTGCAGGAGCGGAGTCTGCCGACTCGGTGGCGGACTTCGACGAGGAGTCGGCCGACGCGTGTCGGTGGCCTTCGAAAGATGATGCAATCCTTTTCCATAGGATGATACGATGTTTGGCCTCTCCGAGAAAGTGCTCGCCGTCACCTCCGTGAATGTCAAGTTGTAGTTCGAATATGGGTCCACCACCTCATCAACCAAGACACGAGCATAGCCCGCTGGAATCGGGTTGCAATGGAAGGTTTCCTTGGGGGATTTGTAAAAGCAACGTGTCCGCCACCTTCATGGATATGTTCTTCATTTTGACGTGTAGCTCGCGGTTAGTGTTCTCCGTGATGTCATCCACGGGTATCTATCCAGCATTGCGTCAGTCTCGGGCGGAACCCACGCCGCTTCTCGGCATGGATGGGGCGGTGTATCCAATGCTGGATCATTCGCTAGTCGCTGCAGCCGCTGAGACCCCTTTGGTGGGTAAGTGAGTCGATCTGCCTCGCCGCTACCGGAATTTGACCGCCAATTCCGCTTGACTTGCTTCTAGGCCTTGAAGGCGTTCATAGTCCCGCCTTCCTCTGCTCCTCCTCCATCTTCCTCTTTCTTCTCCGCAATCTTCTTTCTCGCACGGTTACGTAGTCGGTGTTCCAAACAAAACCCCTCATGCCACGGAATAGCGCCCTTGCCTCGTGTTCTTCCCGGTGTTCAGGATTTCGTGGCACGCTGAAGCTCGCCGTTCTCTCTGTTGGGCTGGAACACCCGATCGTGCCTCTTCTATTGCAACAAGTATCGCATCGTCGGCTCCCCTTCAGACTTGCCCTCGCCGAGACATTGCGTCTTCGGGTCCAACTCCCCCATGCGCATAGAACCAAGTCCGCACTGGGGCCAGCTCTTAGTAACCGGAGTGGCACCGTGATCCTCCATCTCTTTCTCGAGACTTATCCCACTTAGGCATTGCCACCAAGACAGCCACCGCCCCACTTATGGAACTTATCCTTTTTCGGCATTCTTCTTGTTTATTCTCGACCGCTCCTTAGCTAATTCGAATCCTTGAATTTCACGAAATCGTCCCAATGAGCACGTTGGTTCTCTAGTGTTCCCTCGAATCGGAGTCTTCCTTCCTCCCTTGACGCATTTGTCCCATTCACGATTCTTGTGGTTCTTGAATGCAACCGCCATCTTCCTAAGAGCAGCGCCCTTGACTTTCTCGCACATCCGCTTCGTGGAAATGATCTGGTAGGGTGAAATGTTCCATGAGAGTATCCCAAAGCAGATCTTTTTGTCTTTGTCGACAAAAGTAACATCCGGACGTGGAGCAGCGCCATTTTTGTCTTTTGTCTTTTGTCTTTTGCTGGCTCTCTCCATTCTTGAAGGGAGATCGGAGTTGGTCCTTCACAACAACTCCGCATCGACGAATCTAACTTGTCCTTAATCTTCTTAGGCGCTAATGGTTCGCCATTAGGTCTGATTGCCTCGATATTGTACTTTTACGCCCTCCTTCAACTTTTTGTTCGGGCCTCGTTTCGTCCTTTTGCTCAAGATTTGCTCGATCCGGATGGCTGAAAGAACAAAGATCGATTCGTTAATATATCTTCAAGTCATTTTAAAACATGTGATGATCACCAGATGCCCGCTTATATAAATATATATACCTCGCCGGTCTTTGTTGTTTCAAGATCAACATTTTCTTCGTCATCATCATAATCATAGTTCATGACTTCATCAATTCGGTCGTCGCGATCGAATATCATATCACCCTCTCCGGTGTTGTTTAGAAATTCGAGCCGTCATAATCTTCTTCATTCTCGATCATCATCCGCCCGTGAGGATGGCGATCACATCGAACATGGCCTCGTTCTCCCTCTCTGCCGGTATTGTCCGCCATAGCTTTTATTTAACTAATCCAAAAGAAATATAAAACAATTTAGTATTAAAATTACATTGTCTCGAATAATAATAGATATAATCAATACATCGTCTCGAATAATAGATATAATCTCGAAAACATCGCCTCGAATAATAGATATAATCTCGAATACATCGTCTCGAATAATAGATATAATCTCAATACATCGTATCGAATAATAGATATAATCTCGAAAACATCGTCTCGAATAATAGATATAATCAATACATCGTCTCGAATAATAGATATGATCTCGAATACATCACCGGCTAGGTAGCTAATAAAGATCGAATACTATAGAAGAATTCTACGACACTCGCAGTTCTGCGGCGTGGGCGGTGGACACCCAAAGAGAAGGAACCTCACAGGATCATAGCTGAAGTGAGATCCTCAAGAAACTGCCAGTATTGGAGAACTGCCGCCCTCTAACGCAACCATGTAGCGATGGACGTGCTCGCCCTCCTCCCCGACACGGCGACGCATCACCTTTCGGCCGGGCTGCCCTCCGCACCAAACCGCCCACGCGAACGCCACCAAACGAGATCAGGTCGACGACGGACCCGGGCCGGGTTCCTCATCAAGCTGCACGCCCTCCGTGCAGCACCTCCCAAGGCTATTCGCGGAGCCCGGTCCCGGACATGGGTCACCGGACGCCGTCATGAAGGGTTGACGGCGAGGATGCGGGCCGCATCGCCGAGAACAAATACTAGCTATATGCCCAAGAAGAGTAACATTTTTTAATGATTGGATTTTGATAACTAACATTTCAGTATAACACTAATTATGCTATCATTGCATATGTCAAAAATTCTATATGCTATTTCATACTAATTAAGCATCTAACACTAAAACAGAAAAAACAACTTCTATACATCCATTAAAAACAGAAAAACAACATTATATAAAAAAATTCCATACTAATTAAACACTAATTACATCCATCTAACATGCATTCATACATATATACTAGTGAAAAAACAATAATCTAAAAAATCTAAACTAATTAAACATACAAAATACGTATATACTAATATATACATGCATTCATACATATATACGTGTATGTGTGTGTGTGTGTTCATCATGCTTGTGTGTGTGTGTGTATGGGCTCGGGGAGGGGCGGCGCCCATGGTGGCCGCCGGGGGCGAGGGAGAGGGGTTAGAGGGGGAGAGCTCACAATGGGCGACGCGACGGGCGGGCGACGTCTGGGCAGCGACGGGTCGGGCGTGACGCTGGGGCGGCGACGCAGGGACGGTGCGACGGGACGGGCCTGGGCGGCGACGGGACGGGCGGCGACGGGACGGGGCGGCGACGGCGACGAGGCGGCGATGGGACGGGCGACGGTGACGTGACGGGTCGGTGACGCCGACGATCGATCGAAGCGGTGCTTCAATGGGGAAACAGAGGAAGAAACAGAGGGAGAATGAAATTTTTCAAGTGTTGTATATATAGAAGGCATTTAGTACCGGGTTGGAGCCACCAACCGCATCAAGGCCTGCTTTTGGCCAGCCTAAGCGGGCGGAAGCGACCCCTTTAGTACCGGGTGGTGGCACAAACCGGGTACTAAAGGCCCTTTAGTACCGGTTTGTGCCACGACCGGTACTAAAGAAGTCTTGCGCCACAGAAAAGCGGTGCGGCAAGTTTAGTCCCACTCGCTAGCCGAGGGGCGCACCGTGACCGGGTTTATAAACCTCGTGCGGTCGCTCTCTCGAGCTCCTCTCCAAAGCAGGCTTACTGGGCCTACGTGTTCTTTTGGTCAGTCTGTGGGTCCACTTGGCCTTAAGTGGACTGCATCCTCGCCCAAAGACAAAGTTGGGTTTCTAGTCATATGCAGCCGCCCGCCTAGTAGGCGGGATTTTTTTATTTTTTTTTGCTTTATTTATTTTTGTGTTGTTTTTTTGTGTATTTAGAGTTTCTTTGTGAATATTTTTGCTTTAGGTACAAAAATTACAAACTGTCTTTTAGTGCCTGTAGTTTTCAAATTTGAATAGTTTAAATTTTGAATTATTTGAAATTAGTGTGAATCACTAGTTTGTGAATAACTTAACTTTAAAAATCAGTAAAGGCATGAAAGAATTTGTTTGCACATAAAATTTCTTCGCGTTTCAAATGCCAAAACACATAACTACCCTAACTATTACAGAGATTCCCCTTTGGGTGTGAAACATAGAAGAAAGTGATGATAGTGAAGCCGATCACATCCCAGATCTTTGGGTGTGAAACTTTTTCTTCGCGTGTGTCCCTTTGCGCCCTAACCATGGAAAATCTTCATCATTTAACGGGATGCTCGGGTCAATATTCACTGTGAATGGAGCAATTTCATCAAAATTTTCATAATCTTCTGACTTGTCTTTCTTGTCATCCACTCCCACGATGTTTCTCTTCCCGTGAAAGAACTGTGGTGCCACTTTGGCTCATCGCACGATGCATTCGCTTCCTTATCTTTTCTTTTTCTTGGCTTGGTAGACATGTCCTTCACATAGAAAACCTGTGCCACATCATTGGCTAGGACGAATGGTTCGCCTGACACGCAAGATTGTTGAGATCCACCGTTGTCATTCCGCATCGCGGGTCTTCCGTTACCCCGCCTCGTGTCATATCGACCCATTTGCACCAAACAAAGGGACCTTTAAACCACGCCGATAGTCAAGTTCCCATATGTCCCTGTATATAACCATAATATGTTTCCTTTCCGCCTTGGTTTCGCATCAAAGCGACACCACTGTTTTGGTTGGTGCTCTTCTTATCTTGGGCGATCGTGTAAAATGTATTACCATTTATCTCGCACTTTGAAAGTCATTATATTCAAGATGGTAACCGACAGCAAGTACAGGTCATCTTCAATAGAGGTGTCATGCATGGTAATGCGGTTCAACCAGTGGTAAACTCCTGGTTTGTTCACGTGTAATCCACCATCAGACCGCTCCGGTGTTTAGAGTGTAGCAAATTCTTGTGTTCATCCATATCACGGAGCCACCAAGGCGGAATTCTCAGAACCGTAGTGTGCTTCAAAGGTGAGAGAATGTCCGCCCATACATATTATTTGTTCCCCTCCTAGCGTGCCTTTTTCATCCGGGGCCGCCTTATGCCGCGATTCAGAACACCAATCGGCTTAAGGTCGTGAATAAAGTCAATACAAAACTCAATGACCTCCTCATTTTGATGGCCCTTGGAGATGCTTCCTTCGGCCTAGCACGGTTATGAACATATTTCTTTAAGACTCCCATGAACCTCTCAAAGGGGAAATATATATTGTGTAGAAATACAGGACCCAAAACGTTAATCTCTTCAAGATAGGTGAACTAGGACGTGGCCATGATGTTGAAGAAGGATGGTGGGAACACCAACTCGAAATCGACAAGACATTGCACCAAATCATTCTCAGAACCTTGGTATGATTTCTGGATCGATTACCTTCTCGAGATTGCATTGAGAAATGCACATAGCTTCACAATGGCTAATCGAACGCTTTCGGTAGAAGCCCTCAATGCAACCGGAAGCAGCTTAAGGCCATAATCACGTGGCAGTCATGAGACTTTAGGTTCCGGAACTTTTTCTCCGCCATGTTTATTATTCCCTTTATATTCGATGAGAAGCCGATGGTACCTTAATATCGAAAGGTGCATTCAAAGAAGATTTCCTTCTCTTCTTTGGTAAGAGCGTAGCTTGCATGACCCTCGATGTATGCCGCCTTCTCCGTGCATACGTTGCGGGTCCTCCGTGCCTCGGTGTATCTTTTGTCTTCCCATACACGCCCAAGAAGCCAAGCAGGGTCACGCAAAGATTCTTCGTCACGTGCATCACGTCGATTGCGGAGCGGACCTCTAGGTCTTTCCATTATGGCAGGTCCCAAAATATAGATTTCTTCTTCCACATGGGTGCGCGTCCGTCAGCGTCCTTGCGTCATCTGCAAACTCCTTCCCGTACTTTCTTTCGATTTTTCTTCACTGCGACCCGTCAGCTGGTACTCTCAACTTTCCGTCTTTCTTACGGTCTTCTCTGTGCCATCGCATCGCCTTGGCATGCTCTTTGTTTTGGAACAACGCGTTTCAACCGTGGTATTATAGGAGAATACCACATCACCTTGGCAGGAATCTTCTTCTGGGCGCCATCCTCGACATCACCGAGGTCATCGCGTACGATCTTATAGCGCAATGCACCACATACCGGGCAAGCTGCTCAAATCCTCGTACTCACCGCGGTAGAGGATGCAATCATTAGGGCATGCATGTATCTTCGCACCTCTAACCCTAGAGGGCGTACAGCCTTCTTTGCTTCAGACGCATTTCCTGCAATCCGTTGTCCTTTGGAAGCATATCCTTTATCATTACCAAAGAACTTTCCAAATCCCTTGTCGAGATACACCATTCTCCGCCTTCCATTGCAAAGAATTCCAGCAGGGTGCCCAGCTTTTTCTTGTCACCCACGCAATTCGGGTACAACAATTTTTGTGATCCTCTAACATGCGCTGCAACTTCTTCTTCTCCAAATCACTTGCGTAGCTTCTCTTTGCATCGGCAATGGTCGACCTAGATCATCAATCTGCTCATCCGATGCCTCTTCTTCAGCTTTCTTCCGCATTGCCGGGCTCATTTTCTTCCCGCATTACCGCTCACCTTCTTCCCCCATTGTTGTATCATCGTATTCGGGGAACCCATGGCTGTGGATAGCTGTCGTTCCCTCTTCTTCTTCATTGTCTTCCATCATAACCCCTCTTTCTCCGTGCTTCGTCCAAACATTATAGTGGGGCATGAAACCGGACTCAAATAGGTGGACGTGAATGGTTCTTGAAGTAGAGTAATTGCGACCATTCTTACAACCAGCACATGGACAAGGCATAAAACCATCCGCTCGCTTGTTTGCCTCTCAATGTAAGCGTAAAAGTATGCACGCCCTCAACGAACCTGGGAGAGCATCGGTCATCGTGACATCCATTGCCGGCTCATCTTCATTACACAACACCGAATAGACCAAATTAATACAAGTTCATACATAAAGTTCATACAACACTTAAATGCAACAAACAAATAACTCTCTAGCTAAAGCATTTAAATGCAACAACAAATGCGATCAAGATCGCGACTAAGGTAACAATTGATCCAACAAAGCATAATGATACCAAGCCTCACTATCGATGGCATATTTTCTAATCTTTCTAATCTTCAAGCGCATTTTCTCCATCTTGATCTTGTGATCATCGGCATTTACATCGGCAACATGCAACTCCAATTCCATCTTCTCCCCTCAATTCTTTTCAATTTTTCTTTCAAGTACTCGCTTTTCTTTCAACTAAATTTAACCTCTCGACAATAGGGTCGGTTGGAATTTCCGGTTCACATACCTCCTAGATAAAAATATCTATGTCAACTTGATGGGCATAATTTGTCATAAACACAAAATGCAACAAATAGTTTTAAAAGAGAATATACCACATCCGAATCATAACAAGGACGAGGGCCGACGGGACGGATATCAAAACCATGGCACTATGTATAACAAACAACGTACGGGTAAGATAATTATACGAGTAACTATATATCCAAATCACACAAACATCAATTTTTTATATAAAATTTCATGAACAAGAGGCTCACCACAAGGTAGTGCCGGTGACGGGATGGTGCGGGCGATCAACGGTGGTTACGACGGAGATTTAGAAGGCACTAAGTAAAACACACCTACATATGCAAACTAAGTGTTATTTTGACCTCAAATTGCATATAAATCAAATACTACCACATATAATTCCTCCCAAATTACTAAAACCCACAATTAATCACTATATAAACCAATGCAAGAGCTAATCTAGCAATGAGAGATGAAAGGACAAAGTTGCTAACCTTGGTGATCATTTGAATGGATGGGGATCAAGAAATCTTGACAAATTTGGGGCAAATTTTGTGATGAACTCGAGAGGAAGAAGGGAAGAACAGAGGAGAGGGAGAGGGGAAAGGGGAAGAACAGAGTGCGGGTGGGCGAAGGGTTGAGAGAGGACAACCTTTAAACCGGTTCGTGCCGCTAACCCGGTACTAAAGGTGCCGAAGGGCCCCACTCGACAACATCCTCGCCACCACTTTCTTTAGTACCGGTCAGTGGCACGAACCGGTGCTAAAGGTTCGCCACTTAACCGGTACTAAAGAGCTCCTCCCGCCTAGCCGTTGGAACCGGCACTAATGGACACATTAGTGCCGGTTGCTACATAAACCGTGACTAATGTGTCTCACATTTGACCCTTTTTCTACTAGTGCAGCCGCCCATGAAAAGTTCGTTAACGGTCTCTTCAAGAATAGCCCATTTTACTACTGTTAACTCACTACCGTTAGGCCCTAAAGGAAATCGCCTCAACGAACGCCATGTGGGCCGTCGAATATAACACCAAATTTCATTTCACTTTCGCCCATGTATGGCTCCACGACGCCTTTTCAAATTTCATATGAGGCCTTTCGTATCTTTCGCCCTTTACGTGCCCACGGTGACTCTAGCCCATAATGAATAAAAGTAATTTTCTTTTGTACCGTTAACGGCCCATGATTTACATGAGCCTTTTTCGGCCCGTGTTAGCTTTCCCTATTGACGCCCATACGTTCTTGGGCTCCTTTTCGCCTCGACATTCCTTACCACACCGGCTCGTTCCCCTAATGGGCCAAATTCGCCCATGGCAAGAGTCGGCCCGTTCGGCTTTGTTCCCCTAATGGGACAAATTCGCCCATGGAAAGAGTCGGCCCACATTAGCTCGTTACCCTTAATGGGCCAAATTTGGCCCATGGCAAGAATCGCCCGCTTACGCCCGTTAACCCGCCAGCCGCTTTCCACTGGCCGTCCTATATTCTCGCCCATTAACGACCCGCTATGCCCGTGATGTAATTAAGCCTTTTGCTGTCCTACGGCTACCGTTAACGCCCGCTACTGCGTGCCGGGCCGATACCAATTACGCCTGACACGGCCCATGTAGACCCATTTATCCGACTACCGAGGCCCACCGACATAAAGCCCATTTATCGACGGCCCGTAGGGAGACCCAGGTATGGATTCTACGGCCCAGATATGTCCCATGGTAGTTGCGGCCACTAGCAAACCAGGGAAAAAGAAGAGTAGGAAATAAATAAGGTCAAAACTAACGCTTAGGCTATTAAGGCGATTGCACAGATTACATCCACTCAAAGATCAAAGATCGCCACCGTGCAAATATAGGGAACACCCTACACTATACAAAAATGGCTTGTCGTTTTCTTCACCGGTGGCTGCACGTTAAGAATAAATTTTGTATCGCACCAAAACAAATTACAACTATATAACAAAAGGAAGGTTGGCATAAAACTTAATGATCTAGCGGATAAATGCACCACCCGAAGTTCAAGCTCAGTTCCATTTGACTCTGATCACATTACGCTTTTCATGTCAGATTGTCCGATGGAGCACCATAACCTCGCCTTCATTTCCCTAGGTTCTGAACAACATAGCAAATGTCCGAGAAGTCCGGTTTCAAAACCATGCATATCTTGGACGACATTGAGCAATGTTTCTCCTTATTTCACAAAGGGTCTCTGTTAGGGAATGGACTTGTGTCCTGAGCGCACATACAACATTGCTTTTGAGCTTGCATATCTTGATCATGAGGCGGTTTGGACGATATTGCCTTAACAACCAACCCAAGATTACGCAGAACGTGCTTTTGGTAATCGTTAGTGGATGTGCATCTTGACCCACCGCAAAGAAGAGTCGACATTGCGGTTATAGTTGCCTCGCCACCTTCGTAAGGTGGCGGTTCCACCATTTTTCCATAGCTCGGCCGAAAAGTTGAGGTTTTACATTAGTAGTACCTGCAATGTAAGATATTAAGGAGGCAGCAAAACCAAACAAAATAGCTTTTGGTCTATATACGTAACTTATTCTCGGTGAACCCATGTAAAATATTAGTTGTATTTTATTGCAAAGTACATAATAAAATCAGGTTCCAAACATGTGACCATGTACCATCGCTTAATGTATTGTCTATTTCTTCACATTGTATTGAGGGCTAAAGATAAAGAGACGAAGTTTATAATACGTAAGCATAGTATGACATCATTCATATCAGAAAACAATTGAGAACACACAAACAGGCAATTGTAACTTTGTGTGGGCAAGTCCAGCACGGAACTAGATTACGGGTCATGATTAAAGGAACATCACTCCTCTCTTTTAAACCTTGTAAGGTGCAATGATACGCTAAGACAATTGTGTATAAAATTGAAAAGAGTAATAGACATTGGCTGCAAAACCATGTAGTTCAAGGCACAAGTCGTAGTAAGTAGTAGTTAAAAGGCATGAGGATTAAGGACTACAACAAATGCCGCTTTGACCGGTGTAGTCATGCCCTTCTTCTTGCCGGTGTGATGTCCTTGAAGATTTCCACAACATTTGGTTCAGGTACTTTTTGGTCCTTGCGGGCTTTCCTCTCGCATTTCCGAACAAGTCAATATAGATCTGATAATATGGTACATCGAAAAAGAGTGAAACAACAGCTAATTACAAGAGCCTCGCGATTGTGCAATATAGCTACGAGATCCCCGCTGCTGTTGGAATTTCACTTTCAGACGGTTGTCCTTGTTCTTTGAATAGTTCACCTACAAGAAGATAGATTTGTGTGGCACATGCGTAAATAGGACTTCAACATGTGATCCGATCACATATATATAATGTACACGATACTTGGATCAGACCGTATTTAACAAGGCCCCTCAGGTCTTCATCCGACATATTTTCCATCGAGATGTTTGGGAAAGTTCATCGTTAGCCTTGCCTTCAAAGTGAGTTTTCCTCAAGTTATGCCGACATCTTTGCAGAAAGCGGATTTGAAAACATGGGTGCAAGCTTGTCCGTTTGCATCGTCTTGGCTATCCAACTTGAACCTCATCTCGTTGAAAATTATGGGGAGTCTCATTATCGACAATCTAGATAGTATGGGACAGAGCAAGACGATAGTACTAGTTTCCATACATAACCATACTTACAGATAAATGGTCGAGGAAGGTGTTGAACCTGGTTTCGTCTTTGTCATTCTGTCTTGAATCCATGTTGGGAGGATACGTACATGACACCTAACGGCAACCGCTGCCTCTGATACTAACTTTGCTGACTCTGTAGCATCACGTGGCCTTTTTAAACCTGCCTCAAAACGGATCTCCATTCTTCCTCCTCTAGATTTAGTTAACCTATCGAGCATTATCCCATAGGAAGTGTTAGTGTACATTAAACTATGAGACTACATATAAAGAAGCATGCAATCAGAACTTGACTCCAAAGAACTACCTTCTTGCTGTTGAAGCTCACAAGGTTCATCTGATATTGCCAACTCGCCTTGTGTCAAGAATGCTTGGGAAGTAGTGTCGGTGGCAAGGGAGCTTGGGAACGTGTTGCTAGTTTCGATTGACGAGAGTAAGTCGTGCAAATGTAGTACCGTGGTAGGTGTTGCAAGAACTAGGGTCGCCTCTGTTTGTTTGGTGGCAGCTATTTGTTTCGTGTTTGGCTTTTTGCAACTCGTGTAGCATGGGATGTCGTGGTTTGTAGAATTTTCCATTGGACTTTGACCTTCTATTGCACCATCGGTATAAGCAGAATCTGCAGGATTCATCCGCTTCTCATTTCCTGCCATTCTGTGTTTCTTCCTCTTTATCTGCGCCATGTTAAGTCAAGCCGACAAGAAAAACGAATAACAATTTAATTTTTCAGAACAAATTGATGCGTGATGTAGACGAACTGAACTTTGATGTTAGACAACCACATGATAGGAGGATGTAATATGTATGAAAAACAGGACGGAAGAGATAACCAGAACTATGATGTGTAAACTAAGAAGAAGACATTTCACCAAATTAGAAGCAATGCAATGGAAGGTAGACACCATATGAAAGATGCTACAAATATCGCTCCCGCCAAGTTAATGTTGTCTCATCATAAATGGCGTTTAAACAAATGTGAAGCAAGATACAAGAAATAAATCATATGCAAGATGCAAACAACATCACACTACCATGTTAGAGGTCTCTGCGTCATTAGTGCCATTGCATATTCACAGCTTATGATGTGTAAACTAAGGAGAAGGCATTTGAACAAATTAGAAGCAATGAAAGCTAGACACCATATGAAAGATGCAACGGCGAATATCACTCTACCAAGTTAAAACTGTCTCGTCATAAGTGCCATTTCAACAAATTAGTAGTACAAGCTAGAAAAGAATGTGAGATGTAACCTATATCACACCCCTAAGTCAAACGTGTCTTATGATAAGTGATTGTTGCAGGTTACACAACAGTAGTAATTTGATGTAAGAACATGGTGTGATAGATGATATTGTATGTTCTAGAAACAGGAACACGTGTCTTATTCAAGTATAATGTGTAAAGTAAGCAGATGGAATTCAACAAAATTAGAAGCAATACAAGCTAGACATCACACATAACATGCAACCACATATAATGATTGCCAAGTTAGAGGGAGCACCAAAGTGATCTTTGCACTAGGGGAGACGTGCTCATCATAAACACAGCTTTGTTGAGTGTCTATGCATGTGTTGTCTTGGAAATCATCTTAGGGGTGTGGAGGAGTAGAAAGCGTGAGAGGCCCTCCATTCGAAGGAGCACCTTTATCCGCTGCCTTGCTAACTTCCTTCCGCTTTATTGATTTTGAATTGTCAAGTAAAACCGACAAGAAAAAGCAATAAAATTTTCTCTTCAGAACTCATTCATGCATGATACTGACAATCACTACTTTGATGTAAGGCAAACACATGATACCGTGGATGGAATATGTACGAAAAACAGGACGACATGGCATGTTCACAACTCGCTTGTGTAAACCAAGCAGAAACCATTCCAGCAAATAAGAAGCAATGCAAGCTAGACACCACATGAAAGATGCAACCAATATGACTACGCCAAGTTAAAAGCGCCCCATCATAAATGAAATTTCAACAAATTGAAGCAACAAGATGCTATAAATCATATGAAAGATGCAACTAATATCGCACCTTGCATATACTAAAGGTGTCTCGTCATTTTGATTGATGCGGGATACAAAAAATAGTTTTATGTAAGGACATGCTTAATAGACGGATGTACTATGTACTAAATACGTGAAGGCATGTCACATTAATGTGTATAATGTATAAGCTAAGTAGACTAGCACATGCAGTTTAACCAGATTGGAACACCACATGCAACATGCAACTACATATCACGCTGCCAAGTTAGAGCAAGCACCTGCGATGCTAGTGTAAGGGAAATGCTGTAATCAACTACAGAGCTACGTTCACTATATTCATCTAGCATTTCTGTTTCTTGAGAATCATGTCGGAGGCCGACGACGAGATTCTTTAAATGAGGAGTAGTCCCTTGCCTGCCTCGTCAATCATAAGTGATTGATGAGGGATACACAAGAACATTAGTTTGATGTAAGAACATGGTTAATACGGATGTACTAGTATGTACCAAAAACAGAAAGGCATGTCATATTTAAAGGTATAATATGTAAGCTAAACAGATGCAATTTAACCAAATTGGAAGCAATACAAGCTAGACATCCGGCTGGAGTGGTGAGCATGATCATCTAGGACCTGAGAGCACGGTGGGAGGCGGGCTGCTTCGCCACCATCGCAGCTTTTTAGTTGGCTTCCGTGTGATGCCTATATTTCTTTGGGCTTGTCAACGCTTCGGCCAAAGGCCCCTGCGACTAGCTATTTGTCTTCTGTGCTCACGGGATGGTGGTTCATGTAAAAAATATCTTTCCTTATCTTATCGACTTCGCCTTTCGAATACAAGCTAGACACCATATGGAACATGCAACCACATATGACACCGCTGGGTTAAAGCAAGCACCGGGATGGTGGTTCATTGCGTAGCGAGGTCATCAACTCGAGCTACGTTTACCGTCTCGTCCCACGACACTACACCCTTTATAGCGCCAGTAATCGGTCTTGCCTACCCGCATAATCTGTCGAGAGCGACTTCTCTCTTTTCTTTTGCCGCTTTCTCTTTCGGGCAGGAGAGTCTGAAATACCCTTGCATAAAAAACACAATAGTGAGAGTATGGGTGAAGTGTGCGTAACTAGTGCCTTTGTAAAAGTAGCAGAGATAGGTGTGGCTGAAAAATAAATGACAGGAGACATATGATAGCTCTACAACATTGCATGGCAAACAAAATTAGATCCAACTCCGTAGATGATTTTGTATATATGAGCACAGAAATGCGGTGTACTCCTCCAAAGACACCACCACATGTGGTCATATCTAAGATAACAGTCGACTGAAAATAATTAGGTCAGTCGATTTTTTAATGAACCGTCCGATCTATAAGGAATGGGCAGATGGCCTTCATCTACCTCCCGCCAGTCACTGTTGACGATCTTTCTCGAACCGCCAGCGACCACCGCCCCCCTGCCTCCGCCTGCCCGCCCTCCCATCGACCTCACACCACCGCCGTGCTTGGCAACGCCCCCAGGCCATCCCTTTAATCCCGGCCTACCTCCAGATCGGGCGCCGGTAGCTCTAGGCCGCACATGCCCCTAAGATAAAGACTAAGGTGCTGCTTCCCCGGCGTAATAGGCGTACTAGCGCCTGTTACGCCGGGGAATGCTTCCGTTAATTGGGTAACTGGCCATAAATTGAAATTCAGGGGGGCGACGGACCTCTAGCTAAGGTGAAATAGTATATGAGGAGAAACCTTGTGCATGGCGAGTTACTAGGAACATCTAGTATCAAGAAGAAGCGGTCAACTAGTGTCTTACGTGGGATGAATACCGTGCAAGCAGAGACGTAAGATTTGGTACGAATAAGGGAAGAGGAGTACCATTTCGGTTGTCGGTGTGGTCACCTCCACATGTCGCGCCGATCTTCTTCTTTTTGCTGGGGAAACCAATGTTCTGGAGGGTGCAGGCTTGGACGAACCCATGGCCAAATTGTTGACTGTGTTGTCGTGGCCGTATGTCGGCGAGGGGAAGCAGATCCGAGGCGGCGAAGGACGGCGTAGCAGGAACAGCTCCGTGCGGTGGAGGGTGGCGGTTGGAGCGACATCGGTGAGGTGCAGGGCGGCGTGGTTGAACTGGGTCAATGCAGACGGCTCGGCCTCGGCTTCAACTACTAGCCGTGGAGGGCGTTGCGGTTGAGGTTGCGGTGGACTGACGCACGCCGGGTATCGGCTCCCAGTGGTGATGGAGGAGGGCGGCGGTTGATGGGTGGGATGGGGTGGCGGACGGAGACGCTGGTTTCATGACTGGTGGAGAGGTAGTTTTGGCACCCACGGAGTCTGAATGGGGAATCGGACGGGGGAACCATGTTTGATGCAGGGACGCGCTTGTTTTTGGCTTTTTGAATGTAGAAGATGGGACGCGCTTGTTTGAAATTTTGGGAAAGTACAAACTTTGCCCCCTCTTAAATTTCGGACCCATCGCGGGTCGGGGTAGGATGGTAATCCCAGGTGTCCCAAATAGTGGGCGGAGCGATTTCGCCACGCATATGTGTGCTTAGGCGGCCATTGTGTATGAATGTTTTTCGGAGGCGGTTGCGTGACGTCTAGATGAAGCTATAAACCTACCCCGGTTTAGACCTTTGGACGTCGGGCCGGTAGGTTTCACGGGTCGGAGTTATTTGAAAAGTAATTTCCTTGTACTACCTGATACGTCTCCAACGTATCTATAATTTATGAAGCATTCATGCTATTATATTATCTGTTTTCAATGATTATGGGCTTTATTATCCACTTTTATATTATTTCTGGGACTAACCTATTAACCGGAAGCCCAGCCCAGATTTGCTGTTTTATGCCTATTTCAGTGTTTCGAGGAAAAGGAATATCAGACGAGTCAAAGCGGACCAAATCAACTGGAGAAGTTATTTTGGAAGGAAACCCACCTAATGGACTTGGACCCCACGTCGGAAGATACGGAGGTGCTCACGAGGGTGGGGGCAGGCCCACCTCTCTCGGCCCGCGCCCCACTGCCTCGTGGGGCCTCAGTAGCTCCACCGTACTCCTTTCACCCATATATACCTACGCACCCTAAAACTTCCGTAACGTAAGATAGATCGGGAGTTCCGCGCCACGCAAAACCTCCGTAACCACCAAAACCAATCGGGACCTCGTTTCCAAGCACCCTGCCGGAGGGGGAACCGTCACCGGAGGCCATCTTCATCATCCCGGTGCTATCCATGATGAGGAGGGAGTAGTTCACCCTCGGGGCTGAGGTTATGTACCAGTAGATATGTGTTTGATCTCTCTCTCTCGTGTTCTCGACTTCACACGATCTTGATGTATCGCGAGCTTTGCTATTATAGTTGGATCTTATGTTTCTTCTCCCCCTCTACTCTCTTGTGATGAATTGAGTTTCCCCTTTGAAGTTATCTTATCAGATTGAGTCTTTTATGAACACTTGATATATGTCTTGCCGTGTTTATCCGTGGTGACAGCGGGATATCGTGTGCCACTTGATGTATGTTTTGGTGACCAACTTGCGGGTTCCGCCCATGAACCTAGGCATAGGGATTGGCACACGTTCTTGACTCTCCAGTAGAAACTTTGGGGCACTCTTTTAAGTACGTTTATGTTGGTTGGATGAATCTGAGATTGTGTGATGCATATCGTATAATCATGCCCACCTGACAATTACTTGAGGTGACAATGGAGTATCTAGGTGACATTAGGGTTTTGGTTGAATTGTGTCTTAAGGTGTTATTCTAGTATGAACTCTATGATGGATTGAGCGGAAAGAATAGCTTTATGTTATTTTACTATGAACTCTTGAATAGTTAGAACAGAAAGGATAACTTTGAGGTGGTTTCATACCCTACCATAATCTCTACGTTTGTTCTCTGCTATTAGTGGCTTTGGAGTGACTCTTTGTTGCATGTTGAGGGCTTGTTATATGATCTATCTATGTTATTATTGTTGAGAGAACTTGCACTAGTGAAAGTATGAACCCTAGGCCTTGTTTCCTATCATTGCAATACCGCTTTACGCTCACTTTTGCCACTCGCTACCTTGCTCTTTTATTATTTCAGATTACAAATACCTTTATCCACTATCTATTTTGCACTTGTATCACCATCTCTTCGGCCGAACTAGTGCACCTATACAATTTGCCATTGTATTGGGTGTGTTGGGGACACAAGAGACACTTTGTTATTTGGTTGCGTGGTTGCTTGAGAGAGACCATCTTCATCCTACGCCTCCCTACGGATTGATAAACCTTAGGTCATCCACTTGAGGGAAATTTGCTACTGTCTCTACAAACCTGTGCACTTCGGGCCCAACAACGTCTACAAGAAGAAGGTTGTGTAGTAGACATCAAGCTCTTTTCTGGGCGCCGTTGAGGGGAGGTTAGCGCTTGAAGGTATATCTTTAGATCTTGCAATCGAATGTTTTTGTTTCTTGTTTTAGCACTAGTTTAGTTTATAAAAGAAAATTACAAAAAAATGGAATTGAGTTTGTCTCATACGCTTCATCTTTTTAATATCTTTCCTGAGAATGATGGGAAGGAAAATTCTGCTCAAGTACTAGAAGAAGAATTACATAGAATTCTTGGCATAAAATATGGGAATGATGAGCATGATTGCAATTTTGTAGTATGAATTCCTTGAATATCCATGTTGCTAATGATATGCAAAGCCACAAGCTTGGGGAAGCTATGTTTGATGAAGATGATGTTTTTGTCCCCAAGCTGTGATGAGCAAATTTACTATGATGAAAGCATGCCTCCTATCTATGATGATTATTGTGATGACACGTATGCTTTACAGAATAATGATAACCATGAAACTTGTCATCTTGATCTTAATTCTCAATCATATGATAGTTCTTTTGTTGAGTTTGCTCCCACTATTATTCATGAGAAGAATTTTGCTCATGCGGAGAGTAGTAAATTTTCTATGCAAGTAGATCATGAAAAGAATGATTTAGGTGCTGGTTATATTGTTGAATTCATTCATGATGCTACTGAAAATTATTATGAGGGAGGAATATATGCTTGTAGGAATTGCAATAATATCAAGTTTCCTCTCTATGTGCTTAAAATCTTGAAGTTATGTTTGTTTTACCTTCCTATGCAAGTTGATTCTTGTTCCCATAAGTTGTTTGCTCACAAAATCCCTATGAATAGGAAGTTGGTTAGACTTAAATGTGCTAGTCATATTCTTCATGATGCTCTCTTTATGTTTCAATTCTTATCTTTCAAGTGAGCATCATGAAATCATCATGCCTAGCTAGGGGCGTTAAGCGATAGCGCTTTGTTGGGAGAGCAACCCAATTTTATTTTAGTTTCTTGCTTTTTGTTCTGTTTAGTAATAAATAATCCATCTAGCTTCTGTTTAGATGTGGTTTGATGTTTTAATTAGTGTTTGTGCCAAGTAGAACCTTTTGGGAAGACCTGGGTGAAGTTTATGTGATCTTGCTGTGAAAAACAGAAACTTTAGCGCTCACGCAGATTAGCTGCCATTTTTACTGGAGAGTGCTTTAGGTTGATTCTTTTTGAAGATGATTAATAGACAAATTTCTCAGGTCCAGAAATTTATTTCATAATTTTTGGGGTTGCAGAAGTATACGTTTGATACAGATTACTACAGACTGTTCTGTTTTTGACAGATTCTGTTTTCATTGTGTTGTTTGCTTATTTTGATGCATATATGGCTAGTATTAAGTGGTATGAACCATAGAGAAGTTAGAATACAGTAGATATTACACCAATATGAATTTATAATGAGTTCATTACAGTACTAAGTGGTGGTTTTATTTTCTTATACTAACGGAGCTTACGAGGTTTGTTTTGAGTTTTGTGTGGTTGAAGTTTTCAAGTTTTGGGTAAGGATTCGATGGACTATGGAATAAGAAGTGGAAAGATATTAAGCTTGGGGATGCCCAAGTCACCCCAAGGTAATATTCAAGGACAACCAAGAGCCTAAGCTTGGGGATGCCGGGAAGGCATCCTCTTTAAAATCTTCGTTCATCGGTAACTTTACTTGGAGCTATATTTTTATTCGCCACATGATATGTGTTTTGCTTGGAGCGTCATTTTATTTTGTTAGTGTTTGCTTGCTGTTAGTTATAATAATGTTTTGCATCTTTAGTTTCAATAAAAAAGTCAAGGATAGCCTTTGCCATGCTTATTTTGCTAGTATACATGTTGCTGTTTGAAAACAGAAAGTTTACCGCTGTTGCAAAAATTTCCTAGAAAAGTCAGAGAATGGTATAACGTTGAATATTTTGTGTATTAAGCTCTGATAAATTTATTACAGTGGGAATTTTAGTTCATAATTTTTGAGTCAGGGAAGTATTGATACTCTTGCATTCTTTACAGACTGTACTGTTTTGGCAGATTGCTGTTATGGTTGCATTGTTTGCATATGTTTGCTTGTTTAATGAGTCTATTTGAGGATAGGAGTATTAAATATACAGAGACATTTAGTATTAAATGTTGAATAATAATGTTAGTGATTTGTTAAAGTAGAAAATGATAAGGTTTTGCATTTGTTTATACTAACCTATCTCACGAGTTCTTGTTGAGTTTGTTGTGAATGAAGCTTTCGATAAAAAGAGAAACCATGATAAGAGAGGAATTAAGGAGACACAAAATCTCAAGCTTGGGGATGCCCAAGGCACCCCAAGATAATATTTCAAGAAGTCTCAAGCATCTAAGCTTGGGATGCCCAGTAGGCATCCCACCTTTCTTCTTCGACAATTATCGGTTAGTATCGGTTGAGCCTAAGTTTTGCTTCTTCACATGAGTTGTGCTATCCTTGCAATGTCATTTTATTTTGTTTTTCTTGCTGCTTGAATAAAATACCAAGATCTGAAATTCTTTAATGAGAGAGAGTCCTTGCATGGTTGCATAATTATTTAGCTACTCATTGATCTTCACTTATATCTTTTGGAGTAGTTTTTCATTTACTCAAAAGCTTCACTTATATCCTATGAGTAAATGGTTGAATGAGTTGAATGTCATAAATCTGAAATTATATATGTCTATTTTGCTTATCCCATGGGGAGTAATGACTTCACATCTAAGAAGTAGAGGTTGTAAATTTATTGACGGTTGGCAAGCATTGTATTAGTCATTTGAACAATTCATGAAAGAATATTGAAGGAAGAGAGATTTCACATATAAATATATTATCATAGACATCTTTTATAATTGTGAGCACTCATTAAGTATGACATGCTAAAGAGTTGATGTTGGACAAGGAGGACAACGCAATGGGTTGTGTTTTCTCGCATCTCAGTTAAAGTATTGTAACACCCGGATGATTAAGGAACAGCAATCACCCCGGTTACTGTGACTTACCTCACGTTGATTCGAACCCGGCCTAAAACAATTTCGAAACAAAAGCAAACGATAAAAAGTTTCAAAATCTAAAACTAAAATGTTCGGGGGTTGTCTAAAATAACAAACCTAATTATGGTGGGGTGCACAAAATTTTGTAAAATGCTTTGACATTTTAAATAAGCTAAAAGGCAGAAAAGAAGAAAATAAGAAAAGAAAAGAAAAGCGAAAGGAAGGAACCCCACCGGCCCAATTGGGCCAGCCCTCCCTTTGGCCCCCTCACACTGCCCACCTCCTCCTGGCCCAGCCCGGCCCGTGGCCACTTAACCCTCCCGGTGAAAACCCTAGCCGACCACCCCCGCGCCTCACTCGCCCTCGATCCCCTTCCTCGCTTGCCCGTCTGGATCGGTCCCCTCGTCCTCCCCTCATCGCCGGCCCACTTACACTTCAACCAGCCATGGCGCCCTCCTCCTGCGCTGCCGCGTCTTGAACCCCTCCTCCACACGTCCTTCCACATGGGCACCCTTTGCCGCCGTGGTGGGGTCGTACCAGCCGCCCCACACGCCTGGGATCTTCCTCCGACGCCAGCAAGCATCCTAACTTCCCTCCTCGCCGGACGCCATCAAGCGCCACCGCCGCTTTCCTAGACCCGCAGACCCATGCAGCTACGCCCTCGGGCCCTCGCTCCTCTCTCCCCTCCAGACGCCCGTCGCCCCGGGCCTCCCCTGTCACGTGGCTCCACGCCGTCATGCCACGCCGCTTCGCTCTCTCCCCTCACTTTGGCGGCGCTCTTCCCATCGGCTGCAGCCATGCTTTCACGCCACGCCTTTTTCCTCTCTTTCCCGACGGCGCCCGCTTCCCCGGACCTCCCGTCGCTCTCCCACGGCGACGCGCCGACGCTCACGCCCGCGTCCACGCGCATCCCTCCGCCTACTTAGCTGCTCTCACTTGGACCCGGACCATCTAGCTTCGCCAGACTGGCTCACCGGGACCGCCTTTTGCTCGGCTCGTCGGGCCCCCTCATGCCACGCCCGTGGATCTAAGTGGCGCCACGCGCGTCCCCTGGGTCGCGCCCGAACGGGCCACCCCGCACGCCCGCACGCCCGTTTGGCCCCCTGGGGCCTATGACATGGGGGCCCCACCCCCGCAGAATGTTTTTAATAATAAACAGAAAAATGAAAATTAGAAAAAACTAATTAATTAATTAATTAATTATTTAATTAAGTAATTAATTAATCTAATTAATTCTGATTAATTAAACCTAATAACTAATTAACCTAATTAACTACTGTTAATTAAATCTGATTAGGTTAATTAGATAACAAGATATGTAATGACGGGACCCACTGGGGTTGACTCAGTCAACCTGCTGACCGGTGACGTCAGCATCGATGACATCATGCCGACGTCATAAATACATTTTCGAATTAATTAAATAATTAATTAAATTCAGTAAATTATTAAAATCTTTTAAAATCATATCTTTTAATCCGTAACTTCGGATTAAAATATTTTCAACATGAAAGTTGCTCGAGCAGCGAGGCGAATCCGGATACGCAGATCCGCTCGTCCGCCACACACCTAACCTATCGAATCCTGCAACTTTTCCTCCGCTCCTCTTGCGAAAACCCAAAACACCGGATTACTTTCCGGATGTTTCTTAACCAAGACCACCTTACCACGTTAGGGCACGCCTAGCATCGCTTCTTGGCATGTCATGCATCGTTATGCATCACATGTTTACTTTGTATTTATTGTTTCTTCCCCTCTTCTCTCGGGTAGACTACGAGACCGTGACTGCACCGGCCAGGTTCGACTACGGTGTTGGACGACCCTCTCTCTTGCCGTGAGCAACTGTGCAAGCCCCCTTGATCACCGAGATATCGCCTACTCTTATCTACACCGCCTTGCATTAGAGTAGTATAGCATATTCTTGTTTTTGAGATACTCCTATCTTCTTTTGCATAGCCCGTCCTTGTTACTTACATTGTTACCTTACGCAATCCTATATGCTTAGTATAGGATGCTAGTACTTTCATCTGTGGCCCTACATTCTTGTCCGTCTGGTCCGTGCTATACTATCGGGTCGTGATCACTCGGGAGGTGATCACGGGTATATACTATATACTTATACATGATACATGTGGAGACTAAAAGTCGGGTCGGTGATGGAGCACCCATGAGTGGATCTTGAGGCGGAGGCGGCAGGTTGAGACCGCCTAGGAGAGAGGTGGGCCTGTACATTCGGCGCTCATGGATTACTTAACACGCTTAACGAGGTCTTGGTATTTGATCTGAGTTGGCTACGAGCTTACACGCACTAACCATCTACGGGAGTAGTTATGGGTATCCCGCGTCGTGGTATCGGCCACTTGAGACGTCGTGACGGAGGCGGCTTGCCGGATTGTGGGAACGCTCGATGGGCTAGGTCTGCTTCGGCCCGCGTCGCATAGCGTGCGAGTGTGCTTTCGAGGCGATGGGCCCGGACCCTGCTGGCGCTTAGGTTTAGACCGGCGTGTTGGCCTCTCTGTTGTGCCTAGGTGGGGCTGCGGCGTGTTGATCTTCAGCGGCCGGGCATGACCGAGGAAAGTGTGTCCGGCCAAATGGGATCAGCGTCTTTGGGTAAGATGGTGCACCCCTGCGGAAGTTAATCTATTCGAATAGCCGTGATCTTGATGTGGACGACTTGGAGTTGTACCTTGAGCTTATGACAACTAAAACCGGATACTTGATAAAACACACCCTTCCAAGTGCGAGATACAACCGGTGGTCGCTCTCGCTTCGTGGATATGAGCGAGGATTGCCGGGTAGGATTATTGCTATGTGATGTTACTTGGAGGACTTGATTGTCCCTCCTACTGTTGCAAGACAGAGTCGAGCGTAGTCTTCGTTAAGACTAGCTATCCCCTCTTATTACGGCATTCTCGCGATTCGGTCCGCACCGATATGGCCTTTACACATATATCCATGCATATGTAGTGTAGATCCTTGCCGCGAGTACTTTGGATGAGTACTCACGGTTGCCTTGTTTCCCCTTTTCCCCCTACCTCTACTCGATTGCTGCAATCTTTGGGCGATGGAGCCCGAGACCCGCACGCCACCGCCTATGGCGACTACTACTCTGGAGGTGCCTACTACTACGTGCAGCCCGGCCGACGACCGAAGGGAGTAGTTTAGGAGGATCCCGGGGAGGCTGCTCCTCTTCGTCTGTATCCCGATTTGAGCTAGCCATCTTATGGCACCTTGTTTTAACTTATATACGTACTCAGATATTGTTGCTTCCGCTGACTCGTCTATGATCGAGCACTTGTATTCGAGCCCTCGAGGTCTCTGGCTTGTATTATGATGCTTGTATGACTTATTTTATGTTTTAGAGTTGTGTTGTGATATCTTCCCGTGAGTCCCTGATCTTGATCGTACACGTTTGCGTGCATGATTAGTGTATGATTAAATCGAGGCGTCTGAGATTGGTATCGAGCCCATTGCTGTAGGAATCCCCTTCCACACTCCTTGGCGAAGTTGAGTCTAGACATTGCAAAACTTTTACTAACTTGGCTGTGTGCCTTCAGGCCCACGTTGCCATCGGGTGGTACTAGGATCTTTTACTCCTCGACCTTTACTGCGGGACTCTGAACTCTCT
The DNA here is from genome assembly GCA_021605145.1 of Aegilops bicornis. Lineage (NCBI taxonomy): Eukaryota > Viridiplantae > Streptophyta > Magnoliopsida > Poales > Poaceae > Aegilops > Aegilops bicornis. The sequence continues at coordinate 4,712,264 of JAHIAL010000014.1, read as the reverse complement.
TCTTTTACTCGGGTTAATGATTTTACTAACTATCACTAGGTTCCCGTGACCCCATTCACCCCAAAGTTGGATAAAGCCTTAGTTGTTCTTGGAATTGTGTTTGAACAATTTCCATCTTGTCATTTGACTCTTTTGAAACGTCTTTGTTTTCAGATGGAACCCACGAGGCAGGTCGTGCCACCACGGCGGCCATTGGTGCCTCGGGATCACTGCATGTGCTAGCCGAGATGATGACCTATCTGGGTTATCGGCTGGCACCACTGAGTACACCGTCTTTGAGGAGTACCAGGACTATAACCAGGAGGCGATGCTGGCCGCCATCGCCCACCTCTACTCTCGGGAGTACGAGTCCACTACATCTTTGCACACCGCACATGGTGTTGGAGTGACTATCGATATGGCAGTCCACGATCTTGCTTATCTTTGCTTTCGACAAATCTTCGTCGCAGTAGTATCGAGAGTTGGACACCTCCCCTTCGGGCACATTGCTATCGCGTCGATGTTGGTGAGGAGGTTACTACACTGCTGCCTACTCCACTTTGTCACCAGAGAGCCCTTCCACCATCGTAACTTTGTTACGCATGGCGATGGGCTGGATCGAGCTAACCGAGCTCTTCGCCACGAGTTGTACATCACCCGTCAGCACCTCTACCGTGCTCTGACGCTGATGCACCCCTTTGTCCGATCCGGAGAGCTGCCGCGTTCTGCGATCTACCCAGCCAGGACCGTGATGCCCCAGGGTGTCGGTTGGCCAGACGTGGGAGGCTACTCTCCGCGCAGCCTTTTACGCCACCGGGCGTCGGATTCAGCACCGAGTATCCGCGGCCCCAGTGTCAGACGTGGAGGACTATCCGCTGCCGCTATCGTGTTCTTTGAGCTACTGACTACCTCCGCGATGCAGCGTGGACCTGATGTGAACTTGCTTGTTAGTGTTTGATGTATTCGCCGCGAGCCTGCGTGCCGCCTATGATGTCTTAGTCTATGTACTGGACTCTATGTATCGAACTCTATGCATGATTCCTTTTGTAAGATATGCCAACTACTATGTAGTTTCCATCATGCTGCTTTCATTGTGCATGTTTCATCATGAATGATTCCTGTCTCTTGCTTAATTTCTCAAATGCTGAAATACCCCTGTTATATAATAGCGAGATGGTTAGGCCAGCGGTCGTGGTCGTGGTGGCAACTTCCCACCACCGCTGAGTACATGGCTGGTATGATCCAACAGCTTGAGATGAATTGCAGTTCATGGAAAACATGATGGCTCGGTTTCCTCGCAATATGAACCAGGCACCCAAAGCGGAACAACTCTGCAGGATTTCATACGCTGAACCCCGGCGTGTACCGCAGCTCAACCCAACCAGCGGATGCCGATGGCGGCTCCATGACATCACCTATGAGATGGAGTCTCCGCTGATGTAGCCCTACCCTATGTCACCTTTGCATCCTTCTTCACGAAGGACCCGCGGCTCAATGGTGGGACAGCCACAGGCGTACTCCGCCAGTTGGAACACTCATCACTGGCGGACTTCCAAAGCGCCTCGCGTGCCCGATTCATCCCTCAAGGGTCATGGACGGAAGAAGCGTGAGTTCATAACCTCACCCAAGGCAACAAGACTGTTGAAGCTTATCGGCGAGAGTTCTTGGACTTGTCTCGCTATCTTTGAAGAGGACATTGCAAGTGATGCCTTGAGACGGGAGAAGTTCCGTGACGGCCTTCAAGCGACATCAAGCTCGCACTTCTAGTGCACGACTTTGCTGATTTAGCCACCTTGGTGAACAAAGCTATCAATGTCGAAACTGGTACGCAGGAATACCAGAGCTCTAACCGGTAGCGAACCGTGACACGGGCTCATCTTGAGCCCGTCCTCGCGAAGCGCAAGATATGGATTCCCAACGGTATGTACCGGCCGAATGCACTGCTTCAGCGAACTATGCTACACCTCGTGCGCCTACAACTAAGCAACCAAAGCTTCCAGCTCCACCACCCCAAGCTCTGTTCCACTCCCAATAATGGCTTGTGCTTGGTGCGGACAACGAGGACACCGTGCTAGAGAATGCAGCAGAACCCGAATCGGTGGCCCTTCCGGTGTTGGCCGTGGAAACACCAGGAACCGCAACAACACCGCAAGTCTTATGGGCAAGCTCGGGCCAACCACGTTGATCCGAGCGAAGCTCAAGACCAGCTTACACTTGTGATGGGTACACTCCTCGTAAATTCGATTACTGCATCTGTTTTATTCGATTCAGGAGCATCGCATTCATTCATGTGCGAAGACTTTGCATACAAGCACGACGTTAAGTGTGAGGAGATGAACTCTTCGGTGATGGTAAAAACCCCATTGGGACAATGTCAAACCTCCATGGTTGGCGTCGGCGTCCCGGTGGAAATCGAAGGGCTGGAATTCTATGCCTCCCCATTATCACGAAGGCGTCTAACATCGACCTCATTTTGGGGATGGATTGGTTGAAAGCGCATCGGCATCAATCGTTTGCGCCACTAAGACCGTAATCCATCTGCTACACCCTTCGATGAAATAGTAAGCTACAATGATAACAAATGCGGTTCAAGATGCGAGGCAAGGCTCTATGCATTGAATGCATTGAGCAGCCGCACCCTCGAGGGAATTGAAAACATTCACCTGTCGTTAGCGATTTCTTCGGGGCGTCTTTCTGAAGAACTTCCGAGGATTCCCCTGCTAGAAAGGCTGTCGAATTCGTCATCGACTTGAAACCGAGCACCACTCCTATAGCCAAGCGACCCTACAAGATGCCGCCGCATGAACTCCTTGAGCTAAAGGAGGAAATCGACAAATCTCTTCAAAGTGGTTTCATTCGCCCAAGTTGCTCTCCTTGGGAGCACCTTCTCTCTTTGTCAAGAAGAAGGATGGGACAAACCGATTGGTCCAAGACTACCGTCCTATAAATCAAGCTACCATTGAATAAGTATCCTCTTCCTCGGATCAATGATCTTTATGATCAATTGGCTGGTTCGTCGGTGTTCTCAAAACTTCGACTTGAGGTTGGGTTACCACGGATCCTTGTTCGTGAGGAGGATATCCCCAAGACCGCATTTGTGACTCGTTATGGTTCATACGAGTACACCGTCATGTCTTCGGCTTAACCAATGCTCGATACCTTCTCTCTTTGATGAACTATATATTCATGGATTACCTCGACAAGTTTGTGCGTGGTTTATCTGGATGATATCTGATCTATTCCAAGAATGAAGAAGAACATCTTTGAACATCTTCGTCTTGTCTTTGGAAAAGCTACGAGAGCATCAACTCTATGCCAAGTTCTCCAAATGTGAATTAAAGGCTTCAAAGTAACCTATCTTGGGCATGTCATCTCTAAGGATGGTATTGCCGTCAACCTGAAACGAGTTCAGGCTATTCTCGATTGGACTCCTCCGAAGAGCGTTAAGCAAGTCGAAGTTTTCTCGGTCTGCGACTATTGCCGTCGATTACGTGAGAACTTCTCCAAGATTGCCAGACCTCGACTAACTTTGTTGCATAAGGGCGTCAAATTCCAATGGATGAGATAAGTGTCGAGGAAAGTTTCCGGGCACTCAAAGACAAGTTGACTTCTGCCCGGTGCTAGCTCCTCACGATACTAAGAAGGACTTACGTCATTTCTTCGGCGCTTCTCGTCAAGGTTTAAGCGGTGTCCTAATGCAAGGCGCAAAGTGGTTGCTTATGCCTCTCGACAATTCGCCCTCACGAAGAGAACTACCCAGTTCACGACCTCGAACTTGCTGCTGTCATTCATGCGCTTGAAGCGATGGCGACATTACCTTCTCATGTAATCGTGCGAGATCTTCACCGACCACCAAAGTCTGAAGTATCTGTTTACTCAGCCAGACACTGAACCTCCGTCGGCCCGAGATGGATGGAGGCATTGCGAACTTTGATTTGGGTATTTCCTATCGCCGAGCAAGGCTAATGTAATGGGCTGATGCCTTGAGCCGCAAGTCTTCTTGCCCAACCACCTTGAGTTCACAAAGTTCAGCCCCACTTGTTGAAGAATTGAAAGTTGAACCTCCATATTGTTCCTCACGATTTTTCGCTCCCCCTCCTCCGGAGTTCCATAAGATGAATCTCCGTGTTGTTCCCGAGTTCCCTCTATACCACGGCTGTTGAACCCCGATCTCGTGGGCACTATAAAGACAATGCGAGGATTTGACTCTGGTCTACAAGATCAAACAAGACCTCAAAGAAGGAAATCCCTCATTCTTCATTGTTGCTGATGATGGCGCCTTGTACTTCAAAGGCCGCCTAGTGGTGCCGTGTAAGAAGGAAAACCTGAATATGACTCAGAAGGTTATGAAAGAAGCTCATGATACGCCTCTATGTATCCATCACAGTAGTACAAAGATGTATCAAGACATTCGCGAGAGATTACGGTGGTCTAATATGAAGCAAGACATTGCTCGCTATGTTCTTTGAGTGTGACGTTTGTCGTCGTATCAAAGCGTAACATCAAAGGCCTGCTTTGGAACTCTGCAACCTATCTCTATTCCTAATGGAAATGGGACCATGTTGAAATGGACTTAAATCCTTTGGATTTCCCAAATCGCGAAAGGTAATGATGCAATTCTTGTAAGTCATTGACCGCTTTCTAAAGTTGCACATTTTCGGCGGTCAAAGAAAAGCGATCACCGCTAGCCATCTTGCAACTCTCTATATGTCCAGAATTGTTTCACTTACGCTATTCCCTTTGGTTGTCGGTTAGGACCGTGGCGACTTATTCACTTCAAGATTCTAGGCAAGTTTTCAGAAGCTATGGGAACTCATTTATCTTTCAAGATCTTGCGTTTCATCCATGATCTCAAGGGCAAGTTGAGCGTGTCAGCAAATTCTAGAAGACATGCTTGAGCTTGTGTCGTTCCTTCGCACGAAATGGGAGGAATCTCTCCCGTGTCTTGAGTTCTCTTATAATAATAGCTATCAAGCTAGTCGAAGATGGCCCCTTCGAAGTGTTATATGGGCGAAAGTGCGAACCCCTACTGAATCGGTGAACTGGGGAGCGCCACTCTTGGTCCGGATATTATCCAACATGCCGAAGAAGAACAAGTCCGCATTATTCGAGAATCTCAAAAGCGCTTTCGATCTGCGTCAAAAGAGTAATTATGACCGTCATCACAAGGACATGGTCTATCAACTTTGGCGAAAGAGCCTATCTTCGCGTTACACCAATGAAGGGTGCTCACCGCTTCCGGGATCAGGCAAACTAGCTCCTCGCTATATTGGCCCTTTCACTAATACGGAAAGGCGTGGAAAAGTGGCATATCAGCTGGAGCTTCCGTCGAACCTTTCTCAAGTTCACGATGTGTTCCACGATGTCACAACTCCGGCGCTGCTTCAAGGACCCAATCCGAGCGATGGACCATGAAGTGCTCGAATTGCAGCAGGACCTCTCCTATAAAGAGCATCCGGTCCGCATTCTCGACCAAGCTGAACGCATACACACACACGTCCGAGAAAGCGATCAAGTTCCTCAAAGTCGATGGTGAATCACTCTAAAAGGCGAAGCCACACAGGGGAGCGAGGATCGTCTTGAGATGAATATCCGCACTCTTTCCTTCTACCTCCTAAATCTCGGGGCGAGATTTCTTGTAGTGGAGGAGATTTGTAACACCGGATGATTAAGGAGCATTAATCACCCCGGTTATGTTACTTAACCTCTCGTTGATTCGAACCGTTCTAAAACAATTTGAAACAAAAGCAAGCGATAAAAAGTTTCAAAATCTAAAACTAAAATGTTCGGGGTTGTCTAAAATAACAAACCTAATTATGGTGGGGTGCACAAATTTTTGTAAAATGCTTTGACATTTTAAATAAACTAAAAACAGAAAAGAAATTAATAAAAGAAAAGAAAGAAGAAAAAAATGAGGGAAGGAAAACCCCTTGGCCCGGCCAGCCCCCCCAGCCCCTAGCCTCGCCCATTTCCCTGGGCGGCAGGCCAGCCCGACCACTTAACCCCTCCATGGTGCAAACCCTAGCCCACTCCCATCGCCTCCTGCGCCTCCACCCTTCCTCCTCGCCCTTGATTGGATCGAGGCGAGTCTCGGCCTCCACCTCCCGCCGCCTCACGCCCCGCCCCCAGCCAGGCGCCCCCTCCTCCTCCTCACACTTGCTGAACCCTCCTCCCCTCCCTGTAGCCCCTTGGCCGCCAGCCATGGGTCGATCCCCCGACCCCCTCCCGGCCGCCTGCGGATCTTCCTCCATGGCTCATTATCGCCTCCTCATGAGCCGCCGCCAAGACCACAGGCGCCGGCTCCTGAACCCCAGTTCCCCTCTCTTCCCCCTCCCCCGTCGGCCGCTCTGCGCCTCTGTGTGCCCCTGCCTCACGTCGCTTCCTCCCTACCGTCCGAACTCCCTCTTGGCCTCTACCTCGCCCGTGGCCTTCCCGCTCGTGCTCATGCCCGCGCCTTCCCCTCTTCTCTTCCCGACGGCGCGCCCCTCGGACCACCGTCGCTCTTCCCCCACTGGGCCACCCGGCCCCAGCTCACGGCATCTCCCGTCGCGTCACGCGCGCCCCTCGCCTACTTCGGCCCCGGCCCCCCCGTAGCCTTTTCTTCCCAGGTGAGACGCCTCACCACCTCGGCCCCCTCCATGCCGTGGCCTTGGATCGTGGCCCTGTGGACCCCACAGTGCCGGCGCCTGAGCCACCCCTTGCCGGGTTGCGCCATCGCCGCTCGATCCGTTAGCCCCACAGGGCCTATGACATTGAGCCCCGCCCAGAATGTTTTTAATAATAAAAAAAAATGGAATAATAAAACTAAAATTAATTAAACTAATTAATTAATTAATTAAGTAATTAATTAATCTAATTAATTCTGATTAATTAAACCTAATCATTAATTAACCTAATTAAGTAATGTTAATTAAATCTGATTAGGTTAATTAGTCATTAGTGAATGACATGCGGGACCCACAGTCGGGGTTGACTCGGTCAACCACTGTTGATCGCCGATGTCGACGCATGACATCATGCTGATGTCATATATGCATTTTCGAAATTAATTAAATAATTAATAAAATTCCAGAAATTATTAAAATCTTTTAAAAATCATATCTTTTAATCCGTAATTCGGATTAAAATATTTTCAACATGAAAGTTGCTTTCGGAGCAGCAGAGCCGAATCCGGATCGCTTGATCCGTTCGTCCACCACACACCCTAACCTATCCAGACACGCAACTTTCCTCTCACGGTTCATCTCGTGAAGACCCAAAACAGGAAAACTTCCGGGATGTTTTCCCTAACAGTACCCTCCTCATACCACGTTAGGGCACGCCTAGCATCGCTTCTTGGCATGTCATGCATCGTTATGCATTTGTTTACTTGGTATTCATTGTTTCTTCCCCTCTTCTCTCCGGTAGACTACGAGACCGGCCTGCTGCGGTGGCGGTTCGACTACGGTGTTGGCGACCCTCTCTCTTGCGAGCAACGTGCAAGCCTCCCCCTTGATCACCAGATATCGCTTACTCTTATCTACACTGCTTGCATTAGAGTAGTATAGCATGTCTTTGTTTTCGGATACTCCTATCTTTATTGCATAGCTTTGTCCTTATAACTTCATTGTTACCTTACACGCAATCCTATATGCTTAGTATAGGATGCTAGTACTTTCATCTGTGGCCCTACTTTCTTGTAAAAGATGCTGTAGGTACTTACTGCTATCGGGCCGTGATCACTACGGGAGTTGATCACGGGTATATACTATATACTTATACATGATACATGTGAGACTAAAGTCGGTCGGTGATGGAGCACCATGAGTGGATCTTTGAAGGCGGCAGTGGCGAGTTGAGACCGCCCTAGGAGAGAGGTGGGCCTGGCCTGTTAGTGCTCATGATTACTTAACACGCAACGAGGTCTTGGTATTTGATCCGGGTTAGCTCTGAGCTTATACGCACTAACCATCTACGCAGGGAGTAGTTATGGGTATCCCGGCGTCGTGGTATGTCGGTAGAAATACTTGAGACGTCGTGACGGATGGGCCTTGCGGATTGGTGGAACGCTGATGGGCTAGGTCTGCTTCCGGCAGCGTCACATAGCGTGCCAGTGTGCTTTCGTGGCGATGGGCCCGAGACCCTGCGGCGCTTAGGTTTAGACCGGCGTGTTGGCCTCTCTGTTGTGCCTAGGTGGGGCTGCGGCGTGTTGATCTTCCGCGACCGGCATGACCGGAAAGTGTGTCCTGCCAAATGGGATCAGCGTCTTTGGGTAAGATGGTGCACCCCTGCGGTGAAGTTAATCTATTCGGATAGCCGTGATCTTGGTAACAGGGGCGACTTGGAGTTGTACCTTGAGCTTATGACAACTAGAACCGGATGCTTGATAAAACACACCCTTCCAAGTGCCGAGATACAGCGGTGGTCGCTCTCGCTCAGGGTTATGAGCGGGGATTGCGGGTAGGATTATTGCTATATGATGTTACTTGGAGGACTTCCGATTGTCCTCTCCTACCTGTTGCAAAGGCAGGTGTCGAGCGTAGTCTTCGTTAAGACTAGCTATCCCCTCTTATTACGGCATTCTGCGATTCGGTCAATGATATGCCCTTTACACATATATCCATGCATATGTAGTGTAGCTCCTTGCTTGCTAGTACTTTGGATGAGTACTCACGGTTGCCTTGTTCCCCCTTTTCCCCTATCTCTACTCGATTGCTGCAGCAGACGATGGAGCCAGTGGACCCGGGCGCCACCCTCGATGGCGACTACTACTGGAGGTGCCTACTACTACGTGCAGCCGGCCAGCGGCGACCGGGAAGTAACCTAGGAGGATCCCGAGGCGGGAGGCCTGCTCCTCTTCGATCTGTATCCAGTTTGTGCTAGCCATCTTATGGCACCTTGTTTAACTTATGTACGTACTCGAGATATTGTTGCTTCGGCCCGACTTCGTCTATGATCGAGCACTTGTATTCGAGCCCTCGAGGCCCTGGCTTGTATTATGATGCTTGTATGACTTATTTTATTTGTAGAGTTGTGTTGTGATATCTTCCGAAGTGAGTCCACAGTCTTGATCGTACACATTTGCGTGCATGATTAGTGTACGATTGAATCGAAACCGGCGTCTGAAGATTAATATCGAGCCAAGCGCACTGTAGAATCCCCTTCCACACTCCTTGGCGAAGTTGAGTCTAGACATTGCAAAAGCTTTTACTAACTTGGCTGTGTGCCCTTACGGGCCCACGTCGCCATCGGGTGGTACTAGGATCTTTTACTCCTCGACCTTTACTACGGGACTACGAACTCTCTTTTACTCGGGTTAAGCGATTTTACTAACTATCACTAGGTTCCCGTGGACCCCATTCACCCCAAAGTTGGATACAACCATAGTTGTTCTTGGAATTGTATTTGAACAAGTTCCATCTGTCATTTGACTCCTTTGAAGCGTCTTTGTTTTCAGATGGAACCCCACGAGGCGGTCGTGCGCCACCTGACGGCCATTGGTGCTTCTCAGGATCACTGCGGTGCTAGCCGAGATGATGACCTATACGGGTTATCGGCGGCACCCTGAGTACACCGTCTATGAGGAGTACCGGGACTATAACCGGGAGCGATGCGCCGCCATCGTCCACCTCTACTCTCGGGAGACGAGTCCACTCTTGTCTTGCACACCGCAAATGGTGTTGGAGTGACTATCGATATGGCAGTCCACGATCTTTGCTTATCTTTGCTACGACACGTCTTCGTGCGGATGTATCGAGAGTTGGACACCTCCCCTTGGGCACATTGCTATCGCGTCGATGTTGGTGAGGAGGTTACTACACTGCTGCCTACACCCTTTGTCACCAGAGCCCTTCCACCATCGAACTTTGTTACGCATCGCGATAGGCTGGATCGAGCTAACCGAGCTCTTCGCCACGAGTTGTACATCACCGTCGGCACCTCTACCGTGCTCGACACTGATGCACCCCTTTGTCCGATCCGGAGAGCTGCGCGTTCTGCGATCTACCCGGCCAGGACCGTGATGCCCCGTGGTGTCGGTTGGCGGGCGTGGGAGGCTACTCTCCGCACTTGGCCCTACGCCACTGGGCGTCGGATTCAGCACTCAGGTATCCGCGGCCCCAGTCAGCGACGTGGAGGACTATCCACCGTCGCACTACCAGCTTTCGAGCTCTGACTACCTCCGCGAGTACCGGCGTGGGACTGATGTGAACTTGCTTGTTAGTGTTTGATGTATTCGCCTGCGAGAACTGCGTGCCGCCTATGATGTAGTAGTCTATGTCTTTGGACTCTATGTATCGAACTCTATGCATGATTCCTTTTGTAAGATATGCCGACTACTATGTAGTTCCCATCATCTTTGCTTTCATTATGCATGTTTCATCATGAATGATTCATGTCTCTTGCTTAATTTCTCAAATGCTTTGAACTACCCTGTTATAAAATGGCAGGATGGTTAGGCCAAGTGAGGTCGTGGTCGTGGTGCCAACTTCCCACCACCGCTTTGAGTACATGGCTGGTATGATCCAACAGCTTGAGATGAATCGCCAGTTCATGGAGAACATGATGGCTCAGTTTCCTCGCCCCAATATGAACCAGCACCCAAGCGGAACAACTCTGCAGGATTTCATACGCCTGAATCCCAGCGTGTACCGCAGCTCAACCCAGCCACTGGATGCTGATGACTGGCTCCGTGACATCACCTATGAGATGGAGTCTGCTGATGTAGCCCCTGCCAGCTATGTCACCTTTGCTTCCTTCTTCCTGAAGGGACCCTTGACTCAATGGTGGGACAGCCACGCAGGCGTACTGCCCGATTGGAACAATCATCACCTGGCGGACTTCCAAGCTGCCTTCGTGCCGCTTCATCCCTCAAGGGGTCATGGACCGGAAGAAGCGTGGAGTTCATAACCTCACCCAAGGCAACAAGACTGTTAAAGCCTATCGGCGAGTTCTTGGACTTGTCTCGCTATCTTTGAAGAGGACATTGCTCTTGATGCCATGCAGCGAGGAGAAGTTCCGTGGCGGTCTTCAAGGCGACATCAAGCTCGCACTCCCTAGTGCACGACTTTGCTTGATTTCGCCACCTTGGTGAACAAAGCTATCAATGTCGGCCAGTGCGAGAATACCGAGGCTCTAACGAGCATAACCGTGACCACGGGTTCATCTTGGGCCCGTCCTCATGAAGCGCCAAGATATGGATTCCCAACGGTATGTACCCGGCCGAATGCACACGCTTCAAGGCGAACTATGCTACACCTCGATACGCCTACAACTAAGCGACCAAAGCTTCGGCTCCACCACCCCAAGCTCTGTTCCCTCCCAATAATGGTTTGTGCTTGAGTGCGGACAACCAGGAACACCGTGCTAGAATGCAACCGGACCTTTAATCGGTGGCCCTTCCGGTGGCCGTGGAAACACCAGTACCCAACAACCTTGCATTTGGCAAGTCTTATGGGCAAGCTCGGGCCAACCACGTTGATCTGAGCGAAGCTCATGACCAGCCTCGCTCTTGTGATGGGTACACTCCTCGTAAATTCCGGTACACGCATCTGTTTTATTCGATTAGGGAGCATCGCATTCATTCATGTGCGAAGACTTTGCATACAAGCACGGCGTTAAGTGTGAAGAGATGAACTCTTTGGTAGTGGTAAAAACCCCATTGGGACAATGTCAAACCTCCATGGTTGGCGTCGACGTCCCATGGAAATCAAGGGCTGGAATTCTATGCCTCCCCATTATCCACGAAGGCGTCTAACATCGACCTCATATTGGGGATGGATTGGTTGAAAGCGCATACGGCATCGATCGTTTGCGCCACTAAGACCGTCCATCTGCTACACCCTTCGATGAAATAATGGCTACAATGCTCAAATGCGGTTCAAGATCTTAGAAGGCAAGGCTCTATGCATTGAATGCATTGAACGCCGCACCCTCGAGGGAATTGAAAACATTCACATCGTTAGCGATTTCCAAGGCGTCTTTCTGAAGAACTTCGAGGATTCCCCTCGCTAGAGCTGTCCGAATTCGTCATCGACTTGAAACCGAGCACCACTCCAATAGCCAAGCGACCATACAAGATCGCCGCGCATGAACTCCTTGAGCTAAAGGAGGAAATCGACAAATCTCTCCAAAGTGGCTTCATTCGCCCAAGTTGCTCTCCTTGGGGAGCACCTTCTCTCTTTGTCAAGAAGAAGGATGGGACAAACCCGATTGGTCCAAGACTACCGTCCTATAAATCAAGCTACCATTCGAATAAGTATCCTCTTCCTCGGATCAATGATCTTTATGATCAACTGGCTGGTTCGTGGGTGTTCTCGAAACTTCGACTTGAGGTTGGGTTACCACCAGATCCGTGTTCGTGAGGAGGATATCCCCAAGACCGCATTGTGACTCGTTATGGTTCATACGAGTACACCGTCATGTCTTCGACTTAACAAATGCTCCGACCACCTTCTCTCGCTTTGATGAACTATATATTCATGGATTACCTCGACAAGTTCGGCTGCGTGGTTTTATCTGGATGATATCCTGATCTATTCCAAGAATGAAGAAAGAACATCACTGAACATCTTACGTCTTGTCTTTGGAAAAAGCTACGAGAGCATCAACTCTATGCCAAGTTCTCCAAATGTGAATTACGGCTTCCCGAAGTAACCTATCTTGGGCATGTCATCTCTAAGGATGGTATTGCCGTCAACCTGAAACGAGTTCGAGGCTATTCTCGATTGGGCTCCTCAGAAGAGCGTTAAGCAAGTCAGAAGTTTTCTCGGTCTACTTGACTATTGCCGTCGATTAAATCCGAGAACTTCTCCAAGATTGCGAGCCCCTAACTAACTTTGTTGCATAAGGGCGTCAAATTCCAATGGGCGAGATAAGTGTCGGGAAAGTTTCCGGGCACTCAAAAGACAAGTTGACTTACGCCCGATGCTAGCTCCTCCACGATACTAAGAAGGACTTCGTCATTTCTTTGCGGCGCTTCTCGTCAAGGTTTAGGCGGTGTCCTAATGCAAGGCGCAAAGTGGTTGCTTATGCCTCTCGACAGCAATTGCGCCCTCACGAAGAGAACTACCCAGTTCACGACCTCGAACTTGCTGCTGTCATTCATGCCTTTGAAGCGGTGGCGACATTACCTTCTCGTGTCGTTGCTTGCAGATCTTCACCGACCACCAAAGTCTGCAAGTATCATTTACTCGGCCAGACCCTGAACCTCCGTCGTGAGAGATGGATGGAGACTGACTAAGAACTTTGATTTGGGTATTTCCTATCGCGAGCAAGGCTAATGTAATGGGCGATGCCTTGAGCATAAAGTCTTACTCAGAACCACCTTGAGTTCACAAAGTTCAGCCCCCACTTGTTGAAGAATTGAGAAAGTTGAACCTCCATATTGTTCCTCCGATTTTTCGCTCCCCCTCCTCCGGATTTCATAAGATGAATCTCCGTGTTGTTCTGAGGTTCCCTCTATACCACAGGCTGTTGAACCCGATCTCGTGGGCACTATAAAGACAATGCAGGATTTGACTACGAGGTCTACAAAGATCAAACAAGACCTCAAGAAGGAAATCCCTCATTCTTCTTATTGGCGATGATGGCGCCTTTGTACTTCAAAGGCCGCCTGAGTGGTGCCGTGTAAGAAGGAAAACCTGAATATGACTCAAGAAGGTTATGAAAAGAAGCTCATGATACGCCTCTATGTATCCATCCCTGGCGGTACAAAGATGTATCAAGACATTACGCCGGAGATTACGGTGGTCTAATATGAAGCGAGGACATTGCTCGCTATGTTTACGAGTGTGGCGTTTGCCGTCGTATCAAGCGAGAACATCAAAGGCCTGCTTTGGAACTCTACAACCTATCTCTATTCGGAATGGAAATGGGACCATGTTGAAATGGACTTCGTCCTTTGGATTTCCCAAATCGCGAGAAAGGTAATGATGCAATTCTTATGCGTCATTGACCGACTCTCTAAAGTCGCACATTTTACGGCGGTCAAAGAAGCGATCCTTTGCTAGCCATCTTGCAGCGCTCTATATGTCGAATTGTTTTCACTTCACGGTATTCCTTTGGTTATCGATTCGGACCGTGGCAGCTTATTCACTTCAAGATTACAGGCAAGCTTTCAAGAAGCTATGGGAACTCATTTATCTTTGATCTGCGTTTCATCCAGGATCTCAAGGGCAAGTCTAACATGTCGACCAAATTCTCGAAGACATGCTTGAGCTTGTGTCGTTCCTTGACAGAAATGGGAGGAATCTCTCCGTATGCTGAATTCTCTTATAATAATAGCTATCAAGCTAGTCGAAGATGGCCCCCTTGAAGTGTTATATGGACGAAAGTGCGAACCCCTACTGGCGGTCGAGAAGCGGGGCATCCACTCTTACGGTCGGATATTATCCAACATGCGAAGAACAAGTCCGCATTATTCGTGAGAATCTCAAGGCTGCTCGATCGCGTCAAAAGAGTAATTATGAGCGTCATCACAAGGACATGGTCTATCAACTTTGGCGAAAAAGGCTCTATCTTCGCGTTACACCAATGAAGGGTGCTCACCGCCGGGATCAAGGGCAAACTAGCTCCTCGCTATATTGGCCCTTTCACTATTTCGGAAAGGCGTGGAAAAGTGAAGCTTATCAACTGGAGCTTCCGTCGAACCTTTCTCAAGTTCACGATGTGTTCCACGATGTCACAACTGACAGCCAGCTTCAAGGACCCAATCAAAGCGATGGACCATGAAGTGCTCGAATTGCGGCAGGACCTCTCCTATAAAGAGCATCCGGTCCGCATTCTCACCAAGCTGAACGCCGCACACGTCGAAGGCGATCAAGTTCCTCAAAGTCCGATGGTCGAATCACTCAAGACGAAGCCACACAGGAACACGAGGATGCGTCTACTTAGATGAATATCCCGCACTCTTTCCTTCTACCTCCTAAATCTGGGGCCGAAGATTTCTTGTAGTGGAGGAGATTTGTAACACCCGGATGATTAGGGAACAGTAATCACCCCGGTTATGTTAACTAACCTCTCTTTGATTCGAACCCGTTCTAAAACAAAAACAAAATCTAAAATGTTCGGGGGTTGTCTAAAATAGCTAACCTAATTATGGTGGGGTGCACTAATTTTTGTAAAATGCTTTGGCATTTTAAATAGTCTAAAAACAGAAAAGAAAATTAATAAAAGAAAAGAAAGAAGAAAAAAATGAGGGAGGAACCGGCCCACCCACCCCCTCCCCACCCTGGCCCATTTCCCCCCACTGGGCGGCCCGACCCCGACCCTTAACCCCCCCCCTTCATGACAAACCCTAGCCGCCTCCCCCATCGCCCCCACCACCTCTCCCTGGCCCGATTGGATCGGGGCGGAGAACCCCACGACCGAGCCACCCGCGCACTTCACTCACCATGGCCCCGCCGCCCCATGCCGGAACCCCCTCCTCCTCCTCGCCACCTTTGAGCTCCTCCTCCCTCGTCGCCCCGAAACCTGACGACGATCGCCACTGCATGATCGATCCTGACCCTCCGCCTCCCGACGCCGACCTACTTCTAACCGCCTCCTGCTTGCTGCGTCACCGCCCTCCTCCGAGCCGCCTGCTGAACCCCACGGCTCGGTGAGCTTCATGACCCCAGGTTCCCCTCTCTTCCCCCTCCCGTCGGCTGACGCGCTCCGGCCACTGCACCCCCTCGCTCCTCTCCCTACCTCCGAACCCCTGCGTTAAGCGCCGTAGCCGTCGCGGCTCCGTCGCGGCTTGACCAACCACCGTGACCCCTCGGTTCCCTCTCTTCTCCCCGACGAGTCGCCCGGCCGCCGCCGCCCGGCGCCCTTTCCCCACGGCCGAACCACCGGCCCCTTAAGCCCGAGCCCTCCCGTCGCCCGGCTCCATAGCCCTCGCGCCAGGCCGCTCGGCCCCGGACCCCAGTAGCTCGTTCTTCCGTCGAGCCGAACCTCACCACCTCGCCCAGCCTGGCCAGTCAGCTTCGTCAGTGGTGGCGCCCCGGCCGCCAAATGGCCTCGGCGCCCCGATCCCCGTTAGCCGGGTTGGCATCGCCAGCGCCGATCCGTTGCCCCTACGGGGCCGCACATGCGGGACCCCAGAAACGTTTTTCAAAAAAAAAGAAAAGGGAATAAAAATAAAATGAAATTAAATTAAACTAATTAACTAATTAATTAAGTAATTAATTAATCTAATTAATTCTGAATTAATTAAACCTAATCATTAATTAACTTAATTAAGTAATGTTAATTAAATCGATTAGGTAATTAGTCATTAGTGAATGACATGCAGGACCCACTCTGTCAGAGTTGACTCAGTCAACCACATTATTCTTGATGTCAAGATGACATCATCTTTGATGTCATATATGCATTTTCGAAATTAATTAAATAATTAATAAAATTCCAGAAATTATTAAAATCTTTTAAAAATCATATCTTTTAATCCGTAATTCGGATTAAAATATTTTCAACATGAAAGTTGCTCGAGCAGCAGAGGCGAATCCGGAATCACGCGATCCGTTCGTCCACCACACCCCTAATCTGCTCGAACACCAAACTTTCCTCTCCGGTTCATCACATGCAGCAGACGTCCGGGCAGGAAAACTTCGGGATGTTTTCCCCCTAACCGATGCCCTCCTCATACCACGTTAGAACACGCCTAGCATCGCTTCTTGACATGTCATGCATCGATATGCATTTGTTTACTTGGTATTCATTGTTTCTTCCCCCTCTTCTCTCCGGTAGACTACGAGACCGACGTCATTGCTGGCAGGTTCGACTACGGTGTTGGCGACCCTCTCTCTCTTGCCAGAGCAACCGGTGGCAAGCCCCTTGATCACCAGATATCGCCTACTCTTACCTACACCGCTTGCATTAGAGTAGCATAGCATGTTCTTGTTTTCGGATACTCCTATACTTTGCATAGCTTTGTCCTTGTAACTTCTATTGTTACCTTACCTGCAATCCTATATGCTTAGTATAGGATGCTAGTACTTTCATCTGTGGCCCGACTTTCTTGTCCGTCTGCCGTGCTATACTATCGGGCCGTGATCACTCGGGAGTTGATCACGGTATATACTATATACTTATACATGATACATGTGAGACTAAAAGTCGGGTCGGTGATGGAGCACCATGAGTGGATCTTTGTGGCGGAGGCGGCAGGCGAGTTGAGACCGCCTAGGAGAGAGGTGGGCTGGCCCTGTTCGGCGTTAGCGGTTACTTAACACGCTTAACGAGGTCTTGGTATTTGATCTGAGTTATTTCTGAGCTTATACGCACTAACCATCTACGCAGGGAGTAGTTATGGGTATCCCGGCGTCGTGGTGTCGGTAGAAAGCACTTGAGACGTCGTGACGGAGGCCTTGGCTACGGATTGGTGGAACGCTGATGGGCTAGGTACGCTTCGGCCCGCGTCACATAGCGTGCGGGTGTGCTTTCGAGGCGATGGGCCCAGACCCTGGCAGCTTAGGTTTAGAACCGGCGTGTTGGCCTCTCATTTGTGCCTAGGTGGGGCTGCGACGTGTTGATCTTCCACGGCCGGGCATGACCGGAAAGTGTGTCCGGCCAAATGGGATCAAGCGTCTTTGGGTAAGATGGTGCACCCCTCAGGTGAAGTTAATCTATTCGGATAGCCGTGATCTTCGGTAACAGACGACTTGAGTTGTACCTTGAGCTTATGACAACTAGAACCGGATACTTGATAAAACACACCCTTCCAAGTGCGGATACAACGGTGGTCGCCCTCGCTCGGGGTTATGAGCGAGGGATTGCGGGTAGGATTATTGCTATATGATGTTACTTGGAGGACTTCCGTTGTCCTCTCCTACTGTTGCAAGGCAGTGTCCGAGAAGCGTAGTCTTCAAGTTAAGACTAGCTATCCTCTCTTATTACGGCATTCTCATAGCTCGGTCCATCGATATGCCCCCTTTACACATATAGCCATGCATATGTAGTGTAGCTCCTTGCTTGCAGTACTTTGGATGAGTACTCACGATTGCCTCGTTCCCCTTTTCCCCTATCTCTACTCGATTGCTGCAATCAGGACGGTGGAGCTCAGGGAGGCGCCACCCTCGATGGCGACTACTACTGCAGGAGGTGCCTACTACTACGTGCAGCCCGTGGCGGCGACCGGGAGTAACCTAGGAGGATCCCGAGCAGGAGGCACGCTCCTCTTCGATCTGTATCCCGATTTGTGCTAGCCATCTTATGGCACCCTTGCTTAACTTATGTCCTGTACCTTTCGGATATTGTTGCTTCCATGACTTCGTCTATGATCGAGCACTTGTATTCGAGCCCTCGAGGCCTGGCTTGTATTATGATGCTTGTATGACTTATTTTATTTGTAGAGTTGTGTTGTGATATCTTCCAAAGGTGAGCCTCGATCTTGATCGTACACATTTGCTGCGTGCATGATTAGTGTGCGATTAAATCGAAGCGTTATCAAACCTGTTGGGTTGCAAATCTTTCAAGACGAGGAGAGCTTCATTCGAATTTGGCCGAGAAAATGGCCTATCAGTAATGAGAAATGGGTTGTACATTTTTAAAACACATCAAGCGGCAATTAGTTTCGTATACCTTTTTTTTCATTTCAAGATTTTAAATTACATTAATTTTTATGCATGGAGAATTTGTTGGATTTTATATTGATATACATTTATTTTTAAAATCAGTTTGAATGTGAGTCGAAATTTGGGATTAAAACAGTTTTGGACCGCTATGAAATATGCAAAATTTCATATAATTTTTCTTAGTGGCCACAATATGGGCTGTAATGCTAAAAAAAGAATATGGGCTCCAAACAAAACCTTAAGAATTAGCAAATGGGCTGTAAATTATTAGAAATAATGGTAGATGGGCTGTATGTTGTTTTCCATAGATTTGAGGCTTTCCTAAAAAGGTTGGCCTTTGATAAGCGGTGACTGTTGGATGGCCATCCAGCGGCCTTCGTCTTCTTCAATCTCTGCTCTTCCTGCTCGGCCCGCTCAAACAAGCGCTTAGGGACTGCTCCCTCCTCCCCTTGACATTTGTCTTTGCCAGCCTTGTGACCTCACCGCATTACCCATCATGTTGGCCTAGCCATCCCTCTACTCACCCTGCTGTTGTTATTCTCCGTGGCCACGGGCAGACGATAAACCCTCATTCGGTCGTACTCCCCTCCGCGTGGGAAACAAGCTGCGAGTCTTCCCTGCACCTCCATGTCGTTCCGTTCCCTGCTGGCCTGTCGTCCACCACCACCACGGTGCACTTTCGGTGCGGCTCGGTCAACGTGGTCAGCGCAATCGACATGCATCGGGAATGGATCGACGCGGAGAGGTCGACAGCCTGGGTCCACGGTCACGACGCAAGGAAATGCCTCATAATACGGATTCCTCCACGACGACGCCGGGACCCATCGAAGGGCCTCGATTGTTCGCGAAAAAAGCGTTACCTTGCCACGGACATTTCGGACCCACCAGCTATATCTTCGCACGCAAGGCGGTGCCTCCTATTACGCGACAAAATGAATACTCCCACATGGGCTGGGACCCGATGATAGTGGCGAGGCTAACATGGGCCTACTAAGTTGACGGGGGCGGAGGGCTTTGTCAACTTAGTCAATATGCTCTGCGATTCTAGCTCCGGTGACCGTCGATGTCCATCCAGCGGTCGTGGTGCTTCTTCAACCTCTGGTCATCTTGCTCCGGCGGCCCAAACAAGCGCCCGGTCAGGTGCCTCGTGCTCCACGCCTCCCGTGGCCCGGCTGCGATGCGGGCAGGCCTCACCGCTTCCCTACTACTCCACCGTTGGCAGGGCCATCCTCTACTCACCCACACCCCTGTTATTACTGCTTGTGACGGCAGCCTCACACCGCAGTGAACCATCGAACCTCGTACTCCTCTGGCGTGGGCATCCACGCCGCGTCTTCCCGGCTCGTCGTCCCCTTCCTAGGCCTGCATGGTCGTCCACCGCTCTGGTGCTCTCGGCGTGGCGTGGTCAGCGTGGTCAAGGAACGGTTTCCATCGAGACGTGGGCATTTGTGACGTGGAGAGGCCGACAGTGGGTCCACGGCCGCTGACAAGGAAGTGCCTCCTTATTACGCGCAAAATAATGATTCCTCCACACGGCAGTGAGGATCCACCGAGCGGGCCACCGTATTTTGCGAAAAAACGATTCACCCCATTGCTGGGACCTGGCTACATCTTATACGCACGCAAGGAAGTGCGTCGGGCAAAAACGATTCGCCGATTGCTGGGACCCACCGGCTACATCTTCGCGCAAAGGAAGTGCACTGGCGGTCGGGACCGCTGGTGAAGCGTCGTAGCATTGTCGTGCAGTGTCGCGAACGATATGCATACATATATATCTTGGTGGATGTAGAGGCGCCGCACGTGTAAGTAGTAGAGCGCGCGCGTAGCATGTACACGTAAATCTGTTGGCGCAGGGTGCAAGAAGAAAATCTGACGCCACGCACGTACATCTGAGCAGGGTCTCTAACGCCTATCGCGATACGCATTACATGGCTGGGTTGGAGCAGGAGAAACAGCGTCGTTATGCGTGGTCATGGGAACCAACCGGCTGGGTCGGAACGGAATGAGTGGTCGTGTTCATCGGGAGGGCTTGGGCGGAACAGGCGATGGAAGCGAGGCCTAGCGTTACTGCCGCTGGCGGAGAAAGCGGCCTTGTGTTCGACCGCCACGTTAAACGGGTCTGTTGATCGGAGTGGCACAGCGTCTTGCAAAGCGGAGGAAGCGGACCTCCTACGATCAAACGGGGTCCACGTTGATCGGGAGGGTGTGTGGCGTACCGCAAAATAGAGGAAGCGGACCTCCTACAATATCAAACGGCAGAGTCTGTTGATCGGGAGGGGTGTGGCGTGCCGCCAAAAGCGGATGAAACACGGACCTCTCTACTGTCAAAGCAGGGATCCTGTTCATCGGGAGGGTGTGGCGTACCGCAAAACGGGACTCCACGGGATACTGTTCATCTCCACCGTCGACCTCCCTCCGGCCTCCACGGCTACCGTCCAACCTCCTCCAGCCTCCACGGGCTCCCTGTTCATCCAGCCTCCACCGCGCACTACTCCATCGGCTACTGTTCAACCACCCCTCCATGGGCACCCCTCCACCGTCTACTGTTCATCTAGCCCTCCACACCACAGGGTCCTGTTCAACTACCCCTCCACGGCCACCCCTCCACTGTTTACTGTTCATCCAACCCTCCACACCATGGGTTCGTGTTCATCCAGAGGCAACGCCACCGCTCACTATTCATCCAAACCCCCCATAGCGCTCCGCTGTTCATCGAGCGGCATCGATCGGCTTAGTTAGCAGCGATAGCGAAGGAATCGCTCCATCGAGTTGATTAACGACCATCGATCGATCCCTTGGGTTCGATAGCAGCGTAACTGCGATACTGTCGCTCGAGGTTCGATTAAAGACAACGCCCTCGCTTCGGCTTCGGTGAGCCAACGCCCTCGCTGCAGCACGCACGTCGCGTCTGAGAGAAGCGCATCGCTCCGCCGCCGACCTCCCACCGTAGCAAGCAACTCCCGAAATTTTCCTCCCCTCGCTTCTACCACGGTTTTCCGTCATGGGCGGCCCAAAGAATGTCATGCATTGCGTCTCCGGCCCGCCCGGGACGAAAAGCCAATTTTCTGTCATGATTTTTTGTCATAGAAGTAGCAGCCCACAACATCTATGATGATACCGGGTTTTGTCACAATTATCGTCATAGAAGTGTCATATGTATGACAGAAAAAAAACTGTTCGGCCCAAAATGTCACGGATGTGTCTTTTTTTTGTAGTGAATCCAGCCACCAGAGGCGCAAGGAATGGAGACCGACTCGCTGCCCCAACCAGCGACGGCCCGGTTTCCCATCTCCACCGCTTGCCACCCCAAGCGCATGGAGGACGCGTGGCGAACATGCGAAGCGAGGGACGGGTGAAGCGACCTCTCCCCACCCCGTGATGATGGGGTGTGGACGCCTTGAAGACCGCGACCCGTCCCCATTCAGTATATGGGCCGCGCCCTTACGCCTCTCCCTCTTCATGGGGAAGGCGCGAGCCACCCTATGTCGCGATATAGCGCGTACTGCGGAAACCGCCCCACGCATGCCGCCCACGTCACGTACGCACCCCTCCATGTTGCGCATTCAACGTCGTGGGAAGCGCAGTGCGGGAAAAGTTTTACCGCGGTAAAAACCGCCCCGCCTGCCCGCGCACCATTTTGGGCCTGGCCCAACAACGTGTTGCGCTTATGTGTGGCCCAGGCCCGGGGGATCCTGTCGGTGTACAAAAGAAGGGCGACTTTATACCTTTACCTGTGCACCTGACCGGAGCTGTGCCCACGGGCCGCACTAAGCAGTAAGGTGGGAGGTGAACCAAGCTAAAACCAAAGCCCAAGACAGTCGGAGCAATGCCAAGACTGAGACCACAAAGAAGCAGAGAGGCAAAGCAGGTTCCCACGGCAAGACCCTTGCCGGGGCAGCCTTAGCAGCCCCGACAAGACCCTTGCCGGGATGTCTCACCCACACCAGCGGAGTGAGCCACCCTCGAGCCCATGGGCTCCAACTCAACCAACCACGTTGGAACTAGGGCTCGGGAGGTACCTCCATGGTGGCATGCAGATCTTTGTCAAGACAAAAGAATATTCAAGATCAGATGAGGACTAAAAGACAATGGTCCTCGGCAAGATCCTTGCCGAGAAACCTAAGACCCGGCAAGATCCTTGCGAGACGACAACAGCCACTCAAGGCAAGACCCTTGCCGGGCCACCCAACAAAGCCCTCACCGAGGACGCCCGGTAGGGCCACCTCGAGACCGCACCAGCCAAGTCTCCACCACCGTTTGCATGCAGCTGCCAGCTCAACCAGCTGGGCTGGCACCTGCGTGGCAACATGCAGCTCCCAGACCAGATCAGCAATCACATGCGTGGCGGCTTGCAGATCTTCGTGAAGACCCTACCGCCACGCCACCTCAGCTGCTTGCCTGCCTACATGGCGCCACATGCAGCGCTGGCCAGGGCGCGTGTCGAAGCAAGGAGGAGCGGCGGCGGACGGGACGGGCCTCGTTCCCGTCCCCAATAAAGCAAGGGGACACCTAAGTGGTGCATTAAATGCGTCTTGTCCTGTCATACAAGCGATAAGGTCGTAGCACTATACGCCTTTCCACTCCTGTGTGCCACTGTGGCAGCCCCTTTCGACTATAAAAGGAGGCCCGTGGCATCTTTGGAGAAGAGATTGACTCCTTGAACTGCTAGGCCACCGTAGCTAGTTCAAGGGCTCAAGAACACTCAATACATCCACCAAAAGCGGGACTAGGGTTTCGCATCCTCGCGGCCCGAACCTGGGTAAACGATCCTTGTGCTGATTACTAATCCTACTCTTCTTGCAACCCTGCGCCCCAGCAACCGTAGTAGGGATTCTTGTGATCCCATAGGTGTCGTTTCCCACCGACACAGCAGCTTGTCCAAGCCGATGCGTGCCATGGCCACTTCCATGCCGCCCCTGCCCCTGCTGAGGAAGCTCCAAAATATGAATTATCCTTTCGTTATAATCATGCACAAATATGCAACATCTATCCATGAGTATAGTTGGATCATGGAAGGAAGCAGTGCGTTGTTGATGATTGAGTGGAGGGTGCACTGTTCGTTTTTGCACTTGCATGCATGGCTCCAAAATATCTGAATTGGGTCCAAACCAAACCATGCATCAGGTCTAGAGCTTTTATAACGGGCGAGAGTTGGAGTTCATATATATATTTCTCCAAAAATTATACTCTCACTGTGTAGAATCTTTTGGCCCTGAATCATTGGTTGTGTTTAGGTCAAAAGCATCTGTATGCCAATAGTTTTGATGTTGTTTTGTGCTATATACTTCAGGGAACAGTTAACTCATTAATTAAGATGCCGAGGTACTATTAACCAGATCTGTTCACACACATACTTTAGTAACCAGCTCCATTAATCATCGATCGACTATCTAAACTAATCCTTTGAACCTGGAAATTATGTGCTTTGATAGAACAAGGAAACTAATCAAATGCGAGAAGAGTTGTTTCAGTTTGAAGAAGTTTACTTTTTGTCAAATTGTTAGTTTCATTTTTCTCGTGTACTATTGAGTTACATTTGAAATGTTGCAACTTCAGAATTCTGGGAACTTTCCATAAAGTTTGCATCAGTTTAGTGGTTTCACCTATATTATGATGTTGGAAGCTAGTTCACGATGAACTGATTTAACTCTCTACTGGAATATAAGTGTTTTTTTGCGGGAGGTATATAGTATATTAGATTATGTAAATTTGTTTAGGTTCAAACCTATGCTTCCTCCACTGTTTGGTAGAGTTGGCTAATTTTAGATGCTGCATAATAACCTTTAAGGCTGTGGCCAATTTTAGATGCTGCATAATAATCTTTGTACTTGCATAATAAAAAATTGCGATTACCGAAGATGAATGGTCGATTACTTTTAGCTTCAAGCCATTTTAGTATATTCTTTGTACATGTGGCTGTGGCTATAACTAGTTCTTTGTAGTTCATCAAGGTGATGTCCAGTAGTTATCAGATCCGATGGATGCCGACCATTCGAGCCACGTAACTTATTCAGCTTTCACTCTACAATCTTGCTAATTTAAAGTCAGTGGGGGTCTTTCCCCCACTGTCCATAGTTCCTAAAAAACTTATTCAACTTTGGTCATCCTCATTTTCTATGATAGGTATAATGTAAAATCTCTTCTGAATTTGATTTGTTCCAGTTTGACTTTCCTAAGTTTCTTTTCTTGTTAGCAGAGCTTACACTATCTTTCTATAGGCGCCGCCGAATTCGAGGGTGGAGCCCGAGCCTCCACTGGAGCATGGATCAGCCGTGCAGGAGGTCGAGCTCCGATGGATCACGACTTGGTGAAATGCGTGGGGAACTGGACCATCAAGCTCATGCAGGCGAGATGGACGGCCTCGAGGCGGAGGCGCGTGAGATCCTAGGGTTGACCAATCCTCGAGGCGCCAGATCTTCCCTCGGGTGCTTTGATGTAGCCATCTGTCATGGGATCTCCTCCCCTCTCTCTCTCATGTGTTTTTCTTTCAATAGCTAGTAGCATAAGTTGGAGCTGGCTGTACCAGGAACTTAATCTGCATTTATTCAACTAGATCAAGTACAAGTACATTAGTTCGTAATCTGCTATTAATACATCTCCTATTCATAAATTTCTTGAAGTAGTGCATGTATATATTTAGGTGCTGGTTTATTAGAAAATGGATGTGATTTCTAACTTGATTGTTGTAGGCTACAAGATATATCTCTGTTGGTTCATCTTGCTGTAGAATATGCCCCTGTTCATACATTTATGTGTATTGCTATTTACCTCGGGTGACATGTGAGAAGCACTCATCTATATGTTTATATTTTGAGCAGCTGGGTACAACTACAGTTGCAGAATCATCCAACCAAATTTTGGGAGGATGGCATAAAAGATTAGATAACCCATGCTTTTGAAATCATGGTAAGCTTCACAAGCTTGTAAGGTGTTTTCTGTTTTCAAGCGACTTTACATCAAGTTACTGTTTCTCAATCGAAATTCTAGACTGTATAGCTCTTTATTGTTCTCTCCACTTATTTGTACAACCAAGGAATGTACTTAACTGTATAGCTCTTTATTGTTCTTTTCCAGGTATTCTATTTATGCTCCATCCCGAAATCTATTGTGCCTTTGCCAAGTCCATGAGGCGTAAGCGCCACCGCTTGACCATTTCTTTCTTGAACCGAGCAACAGAGGCAAGATATTCGAAACAAGTTGAAGTCCTTTCGATACTTGATTTCTAGCATACACGTGCAACCTGATTGGTGATGTTACTGTAGATATGATGTAGGTTCAGTGCTTACTATTTTTTGATGTGATGCATGTTACCTACGTTTCTGTCTATGCCTTCTTTAGTGTTTTGCCAGCTAACTAGTCTATTGGTCGTTTTGAAATATGAAGATGTTGCATGTAAGCACTGTTGCTGGCAATTTGGCACATCATATTAGTCTTATCCCTTGTTTTGTCACTAGCATACACTACAATCCCTTGTTCTGTCACTAGCATACACTACAGTTTTATTAAAAGGGGGGCATATCATTTGCTCTATATAATAGTCTTGATTTTGAGTGATATGAACTTACAACGATATTACATTGTAGTGTTTTACGCATCTTTGTTGTATCACTAGATTCATGCTGCCTTCTCATTTGAACCTATTACTTGTTTTTGTTTTTATCCTTGATTAGTATCAATTGTTGTATTGTAGACTTAAAATTGTGGTGGTTCCTCTTTTACAGAAGCTCAAGTGTGAAGTGTGAAACAAGTGTGAAGCCGTGAAGTCCTACTCAGTGAACAGCAGCATACTGTAGCATATATGTGTTGTAAAGATTGTAATAGATTTATTTAGTGGTATATTTGATGAATTTTATGTGTTCTTTGTTCTTTTTGAAATATTGATTATGTATGTGATTTGAAAACTTGTGAAATGGAAACTTACCAGTGGGGCAACTTATGAAAATAATCTGTCTAATATGTACATTTCTGACATGTGGGACCAATTTGATAGATGAAATTGACAAGTGGGACCCATCTGACTAGTGAGACTAGCTTGAATATATAATGGCTGAAAATACAAAATAAATAGACTATAAAAGGCCATGGCCCATAAAATAAGAGGCCACAGCCCAGAAAATATAAGGCTGAATTGTAGGCTTTGGCCCATGTGGTTGTCCAGAATTAATAGGGAAAAAATATAAAAGGCTGAATTGTTGGACTCGGCCCATGTAAAGCGTCGAATTGGACCGAGCTGAATCTTAACAACGACCTTCTCAATTGGTCGCAATTTTGCCATGTCAGATTGCCACATCGGATCCGAAGTGGCCTAGGCAGACAGCCAGCGACCAAAATAGAAGGTCATAGAATCCATGACCTTTTGTTTTGGTCGTGGCCTTCCACGACCTTCTCACAGAGAAGGTCGTTAATTTCAGATTCTGACCTTGACTTTTGACCATGTTTTGGTCAAAAAAAGGTCGCAAATGAAAAACAATGACCTTTCAGTGACCAATAGTGATGGTCGCAAGTTGACATATTTCTTGTAGTGCTCCGCATCCTCCCACACTTCAGCCTCTGGCTAAAAGTCTTCAATGTGAAGCCGAAGGTGGTTGACGGGCAGCACATGGACTACGGCGGCACCATGGTGAGCAAGCTCCCCAGCACCACGTGGCCTAGAGGGGCCTTTGTGGAGACCGTAAAGGTATGGCAACAGGAGTGGTTCTACATCACTGAACCCCGCGGCGCCAGATGGGCGGCCACTCCGGATGAGTTCATATCCAGGCCCCCTATGCGGCTCACGTCATGGACCAACAAGGGTCTGGACTGGGGGTCAACCGATGAAGTGATGATGCTGCAAAAGCGCATCAAGAATATCATAAACAAGAACACCAGTCTCACTGGCATGATTCAGGTGATGCTCTTCCGTTGGATACTCCCCTGCCAACGCCGGCCTCTCCATATGTGGGAGTTCAGTCCGGAAGGTCCCCGGACCCTGCAGCGCTTCTTCGGCCCGACGCACGAAGAGATCTGGAAGTTGCTCTTCAAGGCCCAGAAGACGTGGCCGAGGAAGACCGAAGACAACGACCTCGACAGCGCGAATCCAGCCACTCTGGTAAGTATTTTATTTCTGATCATAATTTTAGTTCATAAATCAAAGGGTATACTGAGATTTTCACTCCTCATTCAGGGCTGGACAGCGAAGGCGGAGCGGATCAAGTATCCGGCTCCGCTACCTGAAGACCCAACCACTCCTCTACTATTGAGGATGCTGGTCCCGGCGCCGTATCAGGCGCCGAAGAAGAAGGCCAAGAAGAAGAGCAAGGAGGCCAAGGGTGGCCTCCGCCGCAAAGGTACTTCGGACGCAGTGTCCCGAGAGACCGATGTTGTCTCCTCCCACGAGGGAGATGAAGATGAAGAGGAGGAGGAGGCGAAAGTGGTTCTCCCCTCAAGGGGAGAAGAAAGAAAAGGGCGGCCTCCGCAGACCTGGAGGAGGGGGCGTCCAAGAGGGAGAAGATAACCCTCTTGGACGGTTTGGATACGGACGCCGAACACACCCCCAAGAGGCGCCTTCGAGAAAAGCCCCTGGCCGTATCGTAAGTGTCTAAAAGGATACTTTGCAGATATCTGGTTTGTTATAGTTGTAATATAACATATTGATGACCCACAAGTATAGGGGATCTATCGTAGTCCTTTCGATAAGTAAGAGTGTCGAACCCAACGAGGAGTAGAAGGAAATGACAAGCGGTTTTCAGTAAGGTATTCTCTGCAAGCACTGAAATTATCGGTAACAGATAGTTTCGTGATAAGGTAATTTGTAACGGGAAACAAGTAAAGAAAGTAAATAAGGTGCAGCAAGATGGCCCAATCCTTTTTGTAGCAAAGGACACGCCTGGACAAACTCTTATGTGAAGAAAAACGCTCCCGAGGACACATGGGAATTATCGTCAAGCTAGTTTTCATCACGCTCATATGATTCGCGTTCGTTAATTTGATAACTTGGTATGTGGGTGGACCGGTGCTTCGTTGCTGCCCTTTCTTGGACAAGCATCCCACTTATGATTAACACCTATTGCAAGCATCCGCAACTACAAAAGAAGTATTAAGGTAAACCTAACCATAGCATGAAACATATGGATCCAAATCAGCCCCTTACGAAGCAACTCATAAACTAGGATTTAAGCTTCTGTCACTCTAGCAACCCATCATCTACTTATTACTTCCCAATGCCTTCCTCTAGGCCCAAACAATGGTGAAGTGTCATGTAGTCTACGTTCACATAACACCACTAGAGGAGAGACAACATACATCTCATCAAAATATCGAATGAATACCAAATGCACATGACAACTTATAGCAAGACTTCTCCCATGTCCTCAGGAACAAACGTAACTACTCACAAAGCATATTCATGTTCATAATCAGAAGGGTATTAATATGCATAAAGGATTTGAACATATGATCTTCCACCAAATAAACCAACTAGCATCAACTACAAGGAGTAATCAACACTACGAGCAACCCACAGGCACCAATCTGAGGCTTTGGGACAAAGATTGAATACAAGAGATGAACTAGGGTTTTAGAGGATATGGTGCTGGTGAAGATGTTGATGGAGATTGACCCCCTCCCGATGAGAGGATCGGTGGTGATGACGATGGCGATGATTTCCCCCTCCCAGAGGGAAGTTTCCCCGGCAGAACAGCTCCGCCGGAGCCCTAGATTAGTTCCTCTAAGGTTCCGCCTCGTGGCTGCGGAGTTTCTTCCCAAAAGCTTGCTTATGATTTTTTCCAGGGTAAAAGACTTCATATAGTAGAAGATGGGCACCGGAGGCCTGCCAGGGGGCCCACGAGGCGGGGCGCACCTGTGGGTAGGGCACGCCTCACCTCGTGGCCTGTGGTGTGGGCCCCCTCTGGTTAATTCTTCCTCTAGTATTTTTATTAATTCCAAAACTGCCTCCGTGGAAGTTTCAGGGACTTTTGGACCTGTAAGTAGAATAGGTCTCTAATATTTGCTTGTTTTCCGGCCCGAGAATTCCAGTCACGGCATTCTCCCTCTTCATGTAAACCTTGTAAAATAAGAGAGAGTAGGCATAAGTATTGTGACATAACATGTAATAACAGCCCATAATGCAATAAATATCGATATAAAAGCATGATGCAAAATGGACGTATCAACTCCCCCAAGCTTAGACCTCGCTTGTCCTCAAGCGAAACCCGATAACGATAAATATGTCCACATGTTTAGAGATAGAGGTGTCGTTAAAATAAAATACGGACATGAGGGCATCATGATAATTCTTATAACAGCAACATATATGGATATTGTCATATGATTTCTTATGCTCAAGTAATAATCTATTCACAATGTCAAGTATGAATCAGAAACTTCATTGAGAACTAACAAACTATAATCTCAGTCACTGAAGCAATTGCAATTTATCATAACATCGGAAAGAGTCAATATAAGAGCTTTTCAGCAAGTCCAATTACTCAACTATCATTTAGTCTTTCATAATTGCTAACACTCACGCAATACTTGTGGTTATGGAGTTTTAATCGGACACAGTGAAAGATAGGGGCTTATAGTGTTGCCTCCCAACCTTTTACCTCAAGGGTAATGTCAACAATAATAGTTCATGCTAACTTACATCCAATTGGATATATATATCAGGATCTTTCCAACACAATGTGCTTGCCAAAGGATAAAATATTAAAAGGAAAGGTGAAGATCACCATGACTCTTGCATAAGGTATAAGACAAGAATAAAAGATAGGCCCTTCGCAGAGGGAAGCAGAGGTTGTCATGTGCTTTTACGGTTGGATGCATGAAATCTTAATGCAAAAGAATGTCGCTTTATATTGCCACTTGTGATATGGACCTTTATTATGCAGTCCATCGCTTTATCTCTTCCATATCACAAGATCGTATAAAGTTTATTTTCTCCACACTAATAGATTATACATATTTAGAGAGAAATTTTTATTGCATGCAACATGACAACTTACTTGAAGGATCTTACTCAATCCATAGGTAGATATGGTGGACACTCATGGCAAAACTAGGTTTAAAGATATTTGGAAGCTCAAGTAGTATCTCTACTTGGTGCAAGGAATTTGGCTAGCATGAGAGGGAAAGGCAAGCTCAACATGTTGGATGATCCATGACAATATACTTTATTTCGGATATAAGAAAACATAACCCATTACGTTGCCTTCCTTGTCCAACGTCAACTCTTTAGCATGTCATATTTAATGAGTGCTCACAGTCATAAAAGATGTCCAAGATAGTATATTTATATGTGAAAACCTCTCTTTCCTTATTACTTCCTAGTTATTGCAACGATGACCAAAACTATGTTTGTCAACTCTCAACAACATTTATTCATCATACTCTTTATATGTGAAGTCATTACTCTCCATAAGATCAATATGATCTCTTTATTTCTTTTTATTCTTTCTTTTTCTTTTATTCCCTCACGATCATAGCAAAATAATCAAGCCCTTGACTCAACACTAACCTTTATTATATATAGCTCACAAACTCGATTACATAGAAGGATCATAAGGCAAAACTCAAAACTAAATCATACTAAAACTTTATTCTACTAGATCAAGATATTACCAAAAGGATCGAACAAAGAAAAACGATAAAGATAGGAGTGTGATGGTGATACGATACCGGGGCACCTCCCCCAAGCTTGGCAGTTGCCAAGGGGAGTGCCCATACCCAATACTCAGTTCTCCTTTGCTAGTGAAGAAGATGGTGGTGATGATGGATAGTCGCACATCGAGCGTAGGAGATCCTCCAATTTGCGGATAATGCCCTTGAGTGCGGTGATATGCTCCTTCAACAAAATATTTTCACGTGTGAGATACTTGTTTTGTATACAAGCTAACTCAATCATCTTCAAAGCTTCGATCTCAGTTGGGGTAACAAGATTGTGATGAGGTTGAAGGATGTCTTCTTCTTCTGCTGCCGGAGCTTGATCCTCTGTGGCCTTCTTGATCCCATCATCCTTGTTGATCTCCCCGGGTTCTTCTCTCTTCAGCTCTATCTTCATTAGCCAAGCATCATTGTCACCATTGTTGGAGGAGGGGGACGACATGATGCCTGGCCTTGACAACTCTTCTGACGAGGAAAACAGCTCGAAAGCAGCGAGAGAGGATATTTGCGGTAATGCGGTGGTCAAAACCTTGGGAGATTATATAATGAATTTTTACCAACCAAAAGAAGTATTGTGCAAGAAAAGCGAGTCAGGAGAGCACGAGGTGTCCCACGAGGCGTGGCGCGCCCGGGGGTAGGCGCGCCCTCCACCCTCGTGGACGCCTCGTGTCCTTCCCGGACTGCTTCTTATTTTCCTATTTTCTTAAATATTCCAAAACAGAGAAAAATTACCATTAGAACTGTTTTGGAGTTGGTTTACTTACCGTACCACATACCTATTCCTTTTCGGAGTCTGAAACGTTCTGGAAAGTGTCCCTTATGTATTCCTCCGGAGTTACGGTTTCAATAACATTAGTTTCAACATTTATAGGATTACCTGAGATATAATGTTTGATTCTTTGACCGTTCACCACCTTTGGATTTGTACCTTCGAAGTTGTTAAGTTTTATGGCATCGGAACGATAGACCTCCTCGATAACGTAAGGACCTTCCCATTTAGAGAGAAGCTTTCCTGCAAAAAATCTTAATCGAGAGTTGAATAGCAACACATAATCACCTACACTAAACTCACGCTTTTGTATCCTTTTGTCATGCCATCTTTTAACTTTTTCTTTAAACAGTTTGGCATTCTCATAGGCCTGGGTTCTCCATTCATCAAGTGAGCTAATGTCAAATAGTCTCTTCTCACTGATACATCTCCAACGTATCTATAATTTTTGATTGCTTCATGCTATATTATATTCTGTTTTGGATGATTAATGGGCTTTGTTATACACTTTTATATTATTTTTGGGACTAACCTATTAACCGGAGGCCCAGCCCAGAATTGCTATTCTTTTTTGCCTATTTCAATGTTTCGCAGAAAAAGAATATCAAACGGATTCCAAACGGAATGAAACCTTCGGGAACGTGATTTTAGGAACAAATGTGATCTAGAGGACTTGGACCCTACGTCAAGAAAGCAACCAGGAGGGCACGAGGTAGGGGGCGTGCCTACCCCCCTGGGCGCGCCCTCCACCCTCGTGGGTCCCACGTTGCTCCAATCACGCATTTCTTCCTCCCATATATATACCCCACGTGCCTCCCCAAACCAACAAGAGGCGCCCACGAAAACCTAATTCCACCGCCGCAACCTTACAATTCCCGTGAGATCCCATCTTGGGGCCTTTTGTCGGCGTCTGCCACGGACGGCATTGATCATGGAGGGATTCTACATCAACACCATAGCCTCTGGATGATGTGTGAGTAGTTTACCTCAGACCTTCGGGTCCATAGTTATTAGCTAGATGCCTTCTTCTCTCTCTTTGGATCTCAATACAAAGTTCTCCACGATTCTCATGGAGATCTATTCAATGTAATCTTATTTTGCGGTGTGTTTGTTGAGAATGATGAATTGTCGGTTTATGATCAAGTTTATCTATGAACAATATTTTAATCTTCTCTGAATTCTTTTATGTATGATTGGTTATCTTTGCAAGTCTCTTCGAATTATCAGTTTGGTTTGGCCTACTAGATTGATCTTTCTTGCAATGGGAGAAGTGCTTAGCTTTGGGTTCAATCTTGTGGTGTCCTTTCCCAAAGTGATGTTAGGGCAGCAAAACACGTATTGTATTGTTTCCATCGAGGATAACAAGATGGGGTTTATTCATATTGCATTAGTTTATCCCTCTACATCATGTCATCTTGCTTAAAGCGTTACTTTGTTCTTATGAACTTAATACTCTAGATGCATGTTGGATAGCGGTCGATGTGTGGAGTAATAGTAGTAGATGCAGGTAGGAGTCGTCTACTTGTCACGGACGTGATGCCTATATACATGATCATACCTAGATATTCTCATAACTATGCTCAATTCTATCAATTGCTCAACAATAATTTGTTCACCCACCGTAATAGTTATGCTCTCGAGAGAAGCCACTAGTGAAACCTATGGCCCCCGGGTCTATTTTCCATCATATTAATCTTCCAACACTTAGCTATTTCTTTTGCCTTTTATTTTACTTTGCATCTTTATTATAAAAATACCAAAAACATTATCTTATCATATCGATCAGATCTCACTTTCGTAAGTGACCGTGAAGGGATTGACAACCCCTTTATTGCATTGGTTGCGAGGTTTTTATTTGTCTGTATAGGTGCGAGGGACTGGTGCGTGACCTCCTACTGGATTGATACATTGGTTCTCAAAAACTGAGGGAAATACTTACGCTGCTTTACCGCATCACCCTTTCCTCTTCAAGGGAAAACCAACGCATTGCTCAAGAGGTAGCAAGAAGGATTTCTGGCGCCATTGCCGGGGAGTCTACGCACAAGTCAACATACCAAGTACCCATCACAAACTCTTATCTCTCGCATTACATTATTTGCCATTTGCCTCTCGTTTTCCTCTCCCCCACTTCACCCTTGCCATTTTATTTGCCCTCTCTTTTTTGTTCGCCTCTTTTTCGCTTGCTTCTTGTTTGCTCGTGTGTTGGATTGCTTGCTTGTCACTATGGCTCAAGACAATAATAAATTGTGTGACTTTACCAATACCAACAACAATGATTTTCTTAGCTCTCCAATTGATCCTCTTACCAATACTGAATCTTGTTAAATTAATGCTGCTTTGCTGAATCTTGTCATGAAAGATCAATTCGCCGGCCTTCCTAGTGAAGATGCCGCTACCCATCTAAATAGCTTCGTTGATTTGTGTGATATGCAAAAGAAGAAAGATGTGGACAATGATATTGTTAAATTGAAGCTATTTCCTTTTTCGCTTGGAGATCGTGCTAAAGCTTGGTTTTCGTCTTTGCCTAAAAATAGTATTGATTCATGGAATAAGTGCAAAGATGCATTTATCTCTAAGTATTTTCCTCCCGCTAAGATCATCTCTCTTAGAAACGATATTATGAATTTTAAGCATCTTGATCATGGACATGTTGCACAAGCTTGAGAGAGGATGAAATTAATGATACGTAATTGCCCTACACATGGTTTGAATTTGTGGATGATTATACAAAAATTATGCTTGGGATTGAATTTTGCTTCTAGAAATCTTTTAGATTCGGCCGCGGGAGGCACTTTTATGGAAATCACTTTAGGAGAAGCTACTAAACTCCTAGATAATATTATGGTTAATTATTCTCAATGGCACACCGAAAGATCTATTAATAAAAAAGTGCATGCGATAGAAGAAATTAATGTTTTGAGTGGAAAGATGGATGAAATTATGAAATTATTTGCTACTAAGAGTGTTTCTTCTGATCCTAATGATATGCCTTTGTCTACTTTGATTGAGAATAATAATGAATCTAAGGATGTGAATTTTGTTGGTAGGAATAATTTTGGTAACAACGCGTATAGAGGAAACTTTAATCCTAGGCCGTATCCTAGTAATTCCTCTAGTAATTATGGTAATTCCTACAACAAATCTTACGGAAATTTTAATAAGATGCCCTCTGAATTTGAAACTAGTGTTAAAGAATTTATGAATTCGCAAAAGAATTTCAATGCTTTGCTTGAAGAAAAGTTGCCTAAGATTGATGAATTGGCTAGGAACATTGATAGAATTTTTCTTGATGTTGATTCCTTGAAACTTAGATCTATTCCACCTAAGCATGATATCAATGAGTCTCTCAAAGCCATGAGAATTTTCATTGATGAGTGCAAATAAAGAACCGCTTGGATGCGTGCTAAGAAAGATTGCTTTGTGAAAGCGTGTTCTTCTAGTTTTTATGAAAATAAAGATGAAGATCTAAAAGTTATTGATGTGTCCCCAATTAAATCTTTGTTTTGCAATATGAATCTTGATAATGATGGGAGTGAATATGATCCACCTTTACCTAGAAGGCGTTCGAAATATTCGGAGTTTTTAGATCTTGATGCTAAAATTGATAAAAGTGAGATTGAAGAAGTTAAAACATTAGATGTCAATGAACCCACTATTTTGGATTTCAAGGAATTTAATTATGAAAATTTCTCTTTGATAGATTGTATTTCCTTGTTGCAATCCGTGCTAAATTCTCCTCATGCTTATAGTCAAAATAAAGCGTTTACCAAACATATTGTTGATGCCTTGATGCAATCCTATGAAGAAAAGCTTGAGTTGGAAGTTTCTATCCCTAGAAAACTTTATGATGAGTGCGAACCTACTATTAAAATTAAAATTAAAGATCATGAATGCTATGCTTTGTGTGATTTGGGTGCTAGTGTTTCCACGATTCCAAAAACTTTGTGTGATTTGCTAGGATTCCGTGAATTTGATGATTGCTCTTTAAACTTGCACCTTGCGGATTCCACCATTAAGAAACCTATGGGAAGAATTAATGATGTTCTTATTGTTGTGAATAGGAACTATGTGCCCGTAGATTTTATCGTTCTTGATATAGATTGCAATCCTTCATGTCCTATTATTCTTCGTAGACCTTTCGTTAGAACGATTGGTGCGATTGTTGATATGAAGGAAGGAAATATTAGATTCCAATTTCCGTTAAGGAAAGTCATGGAACACTTCCCTAGAAAGAAGATAAAATCACCTTATGAATCTATTATGAGATCCACT
Source organism: Aegilops bicornis (assembly GCA_021605145.1). Classification (NCBI taxonomy): domain Eukaryota; kingdom Viridiplantae; phylum Streptophyta; class Magnoliopsida; order Poales; family Poaceae; genus Aegilops; species Aegilops bicornis. The sequence continues at coordinate 4,676,072 of JAHIAL010000014.1, read as the reverse complement.
TATGGATTGCCTTCCAAAGATGGCAATACCTAGATCTATCCTTGCTTTTATGCCTAGCTAGGGGCGTTAAACGATAGCGCTTGTTGGGAGGCAACCCAATTTTATTTTTAGTTTTTTGCTTTTTGCTTCTATTTAGGAATAAATCTTTGATCTAGCCTCTGGTTAGGTTTGTTTTTATGTTTTAATTAGTGTTTGTGCCAAGTTAAACCTATAGGATCTTCTTGGATGATAGTTATTTGATCTTGCTGAAAATTCCAGAAAGTTTCTGTTCACGAAAACAATTGTTAAAAATTACCAGAAGGTGATATGGTATTGATTCCAATTGACGCAGATCTATAAAAAAAATTAGGTCTTCCTATTTTGGCTGAATTTTAGAGTTCCAGAAGTTTCCGTTAGTTACAGATTACTACAGTATCGCTACTGTTTTTGACAGATTCTGTTTTTCGTGTGTTGTTTGATTATTTTGATGAATCTATGGCTAGTAAAATAGTTTATAAACCATAGATAAGTTGGAATACAGTAGATTTAACACCCATATAAATAAATAATGAGTTCATTACAGTACCTTGAAGTGGTGTTTTGTTTTCTTTCGCAAAAAGAGCTCACGAGATTTTCTGTTAAGTTTTGTGTTGTGAAGTTTTCAAGTTTTGGGTGAAAGATTTGATGGATTATGGAACAAGGAGTGGCAAGAGCCTAAGCTTGGGGATGCCCATGGCACCCCAAGATAATCTAAGGACACCAAAAAGCCAAAGCTGGGGATGCCTCGGAAGGCATCCCCTCTTTCGTCCACTTCCATCGGTAACTTTAGTTGGAGCTATATTTTTGTTCACCACATGATATCTGTTTTGCTAGGAGCGTCTTGTCTGATTTGAGTCTTTACTTTTTAGTTTTACACAATAATATTTGTTGTACACACCTTTTGAGAGAGATACACATGATTCGGAATTTATTAGAATACTCTATGCTCTTCGCTTATATCTTTTGAGCTATATAATTTTTGCTCTAGTGCTTCACTTATATCTTTTAGAGCACGGCGGTGGTTTTGTTTTATAGAAATTATTATTCTCTCATGCTTCACTTATATTATTCTGAGAGTCTTAAACAACATGGTAATTTGCTTAAATTGGGAAATTAATCCTAATATGTTAGGTATGCAAAACTAAAATAAACTTTCTTATGAGTGTGTTGAATACTAAGAGAAGTTTGATGCTTGATGATTGTTTTGAGATATGGAGGTAGTGATATTAAAGTTGTGCTAGTTGACTAGTTATGGAATTGAGAAATACTTGTGTTGAAGTTTGCAAGTCCCGTAGCATGCACGTATGGTAAACGTTATGTAACAAATTTAAAACATGAGGTGTTCTTTGATTGTCTTCCTTATGAGTGGCGGTCGGGGATGAGCGATGGTCTTTTCCTACCAATCTATCCCCCTAGGAGCATGCGCGTAATTCTTGGTTTTTGATAACTTGTAGATTTTTGCAATAAGTATGTGATTTCTTTATGACTAATGTTGAGTCCATGGATTATACGCACTCTTACCCTTCCATCATTGCTAGCCTCTTCGGTACCGTGCATTGCCCTTTCTCACATTGAGAGTTGGTGCAAACTTAGCGGTGCATCCAAACCCCGTGATATGATACGCTCTGTCACACATAAACCTCCTTATATCTTCCACAAAACATCCACCATACCTACCTATTATGGCATTTCCATAGCCATTCCGAGATATATTGCCATGCAACTTTCCACCTTTCTGTTTATCATGACACGTTCATCATTGTCATATTGCTTTGCATGATCATGTAGTTGACATCGTATTTGTGGCAAAGCCATCGTTCATATTTTTTTCATACATGTCACTCTTGGTTCATTGCCCATCCCGGTATACTGCCGGAAGCATTCATATAGAGTCATACTTTATTCTAGTATCGAGCTGTAATCATTGAGTTGTAAATACATAGAAGTGTGATGATCATCATTCATAGATCATTGTCCCAATAAAAAAAAGAGAAAGGCCAAATAAAAAAGGGAAGGCCCAAAAAAAGGGACAATGCTACTATCCTTTTTCTACACTTGTGCTTCAAAGTAGCACCATGCTCTTCATGATAGAGAGTCTCTTATTTTGTCACTTTCATATACTAGTGGGAATTTTTCATTATAGAACTTGGCTTGTATATTCCAACAATGGGATTCCTCAAATGCCCTAGGTCTTCGTGAGCAAGCAAGTTGGATGCACACCCACTTAGTTTCTTTTGTTGAGCTTTCATGCATTTATAGCTCTAGTGCATCCGTTGCATGGCAATCCCTACTCCTCGCATTAACATCAATCTCCATAGCCCATTGATTAGCCGCGTTGATGTGAGACCTTCTCCTTTTTTCGTCTTCTCCACATATAACCCCCATTATTATATTCTATTCCACCCATAGTGCTCTATCCATGGCTCACGCTCATGTATTGCGTGAAGGTTGAAAAAGTTTGAGATTACTAAAATATGAAACAATTGCTTGGCTTGTCATCGGGTTTGTGCATGATGAGAGCATTCTTGTGTGACGAAAATGGAGCATGACTAAACTATATGATTTTGTAGGGATGAACTTTCTTTCGCCATGTTATTTTGAGAAGACATAATTGCTTAGTTAGTATGCTTGAAGTATTATTACTTTTAGGTCAATATTAAACTTTTATCTTGAATCCTTCGGATCTAAATATTCATACCACAATTAAGAGGGTTACATTAAAAAATTATGCCAAGTAGCATTCCGCATCAAAAATTTTGTTTCTATCATTTACCTACCGAGGGGCGGTAGGAATTAATCTTGGGGATGCTTGATACGTCTCCAACGTATCTATAATTTTTGATTGCTTCATGCTATATTATATTCTGTTTTGGATGATTAATGGCCTTTGTTATAAACTTTTATATTATTTTTGGGACTAACCTATTAATCGGAGGCCTAGCCCAGAATTGCTGTTTTTGCCTATTTCAGTGTTTCCCAGAAAAAGAATATCAAACGGAGTCCAAACGGAATGAAACCTTCGGGAACGTGATTTTCGGAACAAACATGATCCAGAGGACTTGGACCCTTCGTCAAGAAAGCGACCAGGAGGGCACGAGGTAGGGGGGCGCGCCCTCCACCCTCGTGGGGCCCATGTTGCTCCACCGACGTACTTCTTCCTCCTATATATACCTACTTACCCCCAAACCAGTAGAGGCATCCACGAAAACCTAATTCCACCGCCGCAACCTTCTGTACCCGTGAGATCCCATCTTGGGGCCTTTTCCGGCGTCCTGCCGGAGGGGGCATTGATCATGGAGGGCTTCTACATCAACACCATAGCCTCTCCAATGATGTGTGAGTAGTTTACCTCGAGACCTTGGTCCATAGTTATTAGCTAGATGGCTTCTTCTCTCTCTTTGGATCTCAATACAAAGGTCTCCATGATTCTCCTGGAGATCTATTCGATGTAATCTTCTTTTGCGGTGTGTTTGTTGAGACCGATGAATTGTGGGTTTATGATCAAGTATATCTATGAACAATATTTGAATCTTCTCTAAATTCTTTTATGTATGATTGGTTATCTTTGCAAGTCTCTTCGAATTATCAGTTTGGTTTGGCCTACTAGATTGATTTTTCTTGCAATGGGAGAAGTGCTTAGCTTTGGGTTCAATCTTGCGGTGTCCTTTCCCAGTGACAGCAGGGGCAGCAAGGCACGTATTGTATTGTTTCCATCGAGGATAACAAGATGGGGTTTATTTCATATTGCATTAGTTTATCCCTCTACATCATGTCATCTTGCTTAAAGCGTTACTTTGTTCTTATGAACTTAATACTCTAGATGCATGCTGGATAGCGGGCGATGTGTGGAGTAATAGTAGTAGTTGCGAGGAGTCGGTCTACTTGTTATGGACGTGATGCCTATATACATGATCATACCTAGATATTATCATGCTCAATTCTATCAATTGCTCAACAATAATTTGTTCACCCACCGTAATACTTATGCTCTCGAGAGAAGCCACTAGTGAAACCTATGGCCCCGGGGTCTATTTTCCATCATATTAATCTTCCAACACTTAGATATTTCTTTTGCCTTTTATTTTACTTTGCATCTTTATTATAAAAATACAAAAAACATTATCTTATCATATCTATCATATGTCACTTTCGTAAGTGACCGTGAAGGGATTGACAACCCCTTTATTGCGTTGGTTGCGAGGTTTTTATTTGTTTTTGTAGGTGCGAGGGACTCGTGCATGGTCTCCTACTGGATTGATACCTTGGTTCTCAAAAACTGAGGGAAATACTTACGCTGCTTTACTGCATCACCCTTTCCTCTTCAAGGGAAAACCAACGCGGTGCTCAAGAGGTAGCACTCACCGGCAAGTTTGAAATCATAATTGAGCTCTTTAATGGCCCAATATGCCTTATGTTGTAGTTCGAGAGGTAAGTGACATGCTTTTCCATAAACCATTTTATACGGAGACATACCCATAGGATTTTTATATGCGGTTCTGTAGGCCCATAATGCATCATCAAGTTTCTTGGACCAATTCTTTCTAGATCTATTAACAGTCTTTTGCAAAATTAATTTGAGCTCTCTATTACTCAGTTCTACTTGACCACTAGACTGCAGGTGATACGAAGATGCAATTCTATGATTAACATCATACTAGCAAGCATTTTACGAAAAGCACCATGAATAAAATGTGAACCACCATGAGTCATTAAATATCTAGGGACTCCAAACCTCAGAAAAATAACTTCTTTAAGCATCTTAATAGAGGTGTTATGATCAGCACTACTAGTTGGAATAGCTTCTACCCACTTAGTAAGGTAATCAATAGCAACTAAAATATGTGTATACCCATTAGAGGAAGGAAAAGGTCCCATATAATCAAAGCCCCAAACATCAAATGGTTCAATAACAAGTGAATAATTCATAGGCATTTCTTGACGTATACTAATATTACCAATTCTTTGACATTCATCACAAGACAAGACAAACTTACAGGCATCTTTGAAGAGAGGAGGCCAATAAAAACCGGATTGCAATACCTTATGTGCAGTTTTATCTCCAGTGTGGTGTCCTCCATAAGCCTCGGGGTGACACTTGCGTAGGATCTGTTCCTATTCATGCTCAAGTACACAACGTCTAATAACACCATCTAATCCTTCATTATAAAGATGTGGGTCATCCCAAAAGTAATGTCTTAAATCATAGAAAAACTTTTTATTTTGCTAGTATGTGAAACTAGGTGGTATAAATTTAGCAACAATGTAATTAGCATAATCAGCATACCATGGAGCAGTATGAGAAGCATTTATGACAGCTAATTGTTCATCAGGGAAGCTATCATCAATAGGTAGTGGGTCATCAAGAACATTCTCTAATCTAGACAAGTTGTCTGCAAAAGGGTTCTCAGCTCCCTTTCTATCAATAATATGCAAATCAAATTCTTGCAGCAAGAGAACCCATCTAATAAGTCTAGGTTTAGCATCTTTCTTTTCCATAAGATATTTAATAGCGACATGATCGGTGTGAGCAGGTTACTTTTGAATCAACAATATAAGGTCTGAACTTATCACAAGCAAATACAACTGCTAAAAATTCTTTTCAAGTAGTAGCATAATTTCTCTAAAGACTGCATCTAGAGTTTTACTAGCATATTGGATAACATTTAATTTCTTATCAACTCTTTGTCCTAGAACAACACCTACAACGTAATCACTAGCATCACACATAATTTCAAAAGGTAAATTCCGATCGGTGGCTGAACAATAGGTGCGAGAAATCAATGCTTTCTTAAGTATTTCAAATGCTTCTACACAATCATCATCAAAGACAAAAGGAATATCTTTTGTAAGAGATTAGTCGAGGTCTGGAGATTTTAGAGAAGTCCTTAATGAACCTCCTATAAAACCCGGCATGACCAAGGAAACTTCTTATACCTTTAATGTCCTTGGGACACGACATCTTTCAATAGCATCAACTTTAGCTTTGTCAACTTCAATACCTCTTTCAGAAATTTTATGCCCCAAGACAATACCTTCATTAACCATAAAGTGGCACTTCTCCCAATTCAGGACAAGATTAGTTTCTTCACATCTCTGCAAAACTCGATCAAGGTTGCTCAAGCAATCATCAAAATAAGTTCTATATACGGAGAAATCATCCATGAAAACGTCAACAATCTTTTCACAAAAATCAGAGAATATAGCCATCATGCATCTTTGAAAGGTAGCGGGTGCATTACATAAACCAAAAGGCATACGTCTATAAGCAAAGGTACCGAAAGGGCAAGTAAAAGTGGTCTTTTGTTGATCCTCTTTTGACACAGGTAGTTGAGAGAAACTGGAATAACCATCTAGAAAGCAAAAATGTGTATGTTTGGATAATCTTTCTAGCATTTGATCAATAAAAGGTAAAGGGTAATGATCCTTTTTAGTAGCTTTATTTAATTTGCAGAAATCAATTACCATTCTATAACCTATAACAATTCTTTGTGGGGTCAATTCATCTTTATCATTAGGAACAACAGTAATACCTCCCTTCTTAGGGACACAATGGGCCAGGACTTACCCGCGACTATCAACAACGGGATAAATTCTACCTGCCTCCAGAAGCTTTTGTATTTCTTTTCTTACCACTTCTTTCATCTTAGGATTTAACCTTCGTTGGTGATCAACAACCGGTTTAGCGTTTTTCTCCAATTTTATTTTGTGCTGGCATAAAGTGGACTAATGCCCTTAATATCATCAAGAGTATATCCAATAGCAGCACGGTGCTTCTTTAGAGTTTTCAATAATTTCTTTTCTTCATGCTCTGAAAGATTAGCACTAATAATAACAGGATATATCTTCTTCTCGTCAAGATAAGCATATTTGAGAGTACCAGGTAATGGTTTAAGCTCAAACACGGGATCACCCTTGGGTGGAGGAGGATCCCCTACGATTTCAACGAGGCAAGTTGTGTTTCAAAATAGGTCCACTGTTTAAAAATACTTCATCTATTTCTCTTCTTTCATTCATAAACATATCATTTTCATGGTCTAGCAAATATTGTTCTAAAGGATCATTAGGAGGCACAACAATAGAAGCAAGACCAATAATTTCATCTTTACTAGGCAATACTTTATCATGGGGTTGTCTATGAAATTTAGCAAAATTAAACTCATGAGACATATCCCCCAAACCAATAGTAACAACATCCTTTTGCGGTCTATCCTAGCATTAACGATTATTCAAGAAGGGTCTACCAAATATAATGGGACAAAAAAGTTATCTTAATGGGGAACCAAGAACAAGAAAATCAAGGTGGATATTTAACTTTCCCACACAAGACTTCAACATCTCTAACAATCCCAACCGGTGAAATAATATCTCTATTGGCAAGCTTAATTGTAACATCAATTTCTTCTATCTCAAAGAGGTGCAATATCATGCATAATTTCTTTTGTATAAGGAATGAGGTATTGCACTTGCACTAGCACCCATATCACACAAGCCATGAGAACAATGATCTCCTATTTTATCAGAAATAACAGGCATGACTACCACAGGTCTATATTTATTTTTAGCATTAGGCCTAGCAATCCTAGGAGCTTCATTACAGAAGTAAATAACATGCCCATCAATATTATCAGCCAAGAGATCTTTGACCATAGCAATACTAGGTTCAACTTTAATTTGCTCGGGGGGTTTGGGTGTCTTAATATTACTTTTGTTGACCACAGTTGAAGATTTAGCATGATGCTTTATTGTAACGAGGAAAGGTGGCTTCTCAATATAAGCGGTAGGAGCAGCGGGATCATTATAAGTGATAGTCTTTTCTTCAACTTTAATAGGTGCAACTACTTTTACTTCAATGGGAGGATTATATTTAAACCACTTCCCTTAGGGAGATCAACATGAGTAGCAAAGGATTCACGGAAAGAAGCTACTATCTCGAGTCAAGTCCATATTTAGTGCTAAATTCACGGAAAACATCGGTATCCATAAAAGATTTAACACAATCAAACTTAGGTGTTATACCTGACTCCTTACCTTCGTCGAGATCCCAATCTTGAGTTGCGTTTAATTCTCTCCAATAAATCCCATTTGAATTCAATAGTCTTCATCATAAAAGAGCCCGATTACAAGAAGTATCGAGCATGGAGCGATTATTGAGAGAAAGCGAGCATAAATTTTTGAATAATCATTTCTCTTGAGAGCTCATGATTGGGGCATGAATATAACATTGACTTAAGCCTCCCCAAGCTTGAGCGATGCTTTCTCCTATGAGGCCAAAAATTATATATATAATTACGATCATGATGAACAAGATGCATAGGATAAAACTTCTGATGAAATTCTAATTTCAATCGGTTGTCATATCATCACATAGCCTAAACCATGTCAATGCCTCTCCCTTCAAAGATAAAGGGAAGACCTTCTTCTTGATAACATCCTCGGGCATACCTGCAAGCTTAAATAATCCACAAACTTCATCCGCATAGATTAGGTGCAAATCGGGATGTAATGTTCCATCTCCTGTAAAAGGATTAGCTAGCAGTTTCTCTATCAAACCCGAAGGAATTTCAAAGTAAACATTTTCAGTAGGTTCAGTAGGTTGAGGAGCAACTCTTTGCTCTCTTGGTCGGGGTGAAGATACCCCGAACAAGCCCGTTAGAGGATTACTTTCCATAGTAACAAGTGACGATGAAATTTCAGCACACTATATAAATTTTTCCTTACCAAATTCCACCTACCAAAGGCGCTTCACTCCCGGCAGAAGCGCCCGGAAAAAGAGTCTTGATGACCCACAAGTATAGGGGATCTATCGTAGTCCTTTCACCAAGTAAGAGTGTCAAACCCAACGAGGAGCGAAGGAAATGACAAGCGGTTTTCGAGAAGGTATTCTCTGCAAGCACTTTGAAATTATCGGTAGCAGATAGTTTGTGATAAGGTAATTTGTAGCAGGCTGACAAGTAAAGAAAGTAAATAAGGAATTGCTGCAAGATGGCCCAATCCTTTTTGTAGCAAAGGACAAGCCTGGACAAACTCTTATGTGAAGGAAAAGCGGCTCCAGAGGACACATGGGAATTATCGTCAAGCTAGTTTTCATCACGCTCATATGATTCAGTTAGATTACTTTGATAATTTGGTATGTGGGTGGACCGGTGCTTGGTTGCTGCCCTTTCTTGGACAAGCACCCCACTTATGATTAACTCCTATTGCAAGCATCTGCAACTACAAAAGAAGTATTAAGGTAAACCTAACCATAGCATGAAACATATGGATCCAAATCAGCCCCTTACGAAGCAACTCATAAACTAGGGTTTAAACACATCACTCTAGCAACCCATCATCTACTTATTACTTCCCAATGCCTTCCTCTAGGCCCAAACAATGGTGAAGTGTCGTATAGTCAGACGTTCACATAACACCACTAGAGGAGAGACAACATACATCTCATCAAAATATCGAGCGAATACCAAATTCACATGACTACTTATAGCAAGACTTCTCCCATGTCCTCGTGAACAAACGTAACTACTCACAAATCATATTCATGTTCATAATCGAGGGGTATTAATATGCATAAAGGATTTGAACATATGATCTTCCACCAAATAAACCAACTAGCATCAACTACAAGGAGTAATCAACACTACTAGCAACCCACAGTGTACCAACTGAGGCTTTGGGACAAAGATTGAATACAAAGAGACGTGCTAGGGTTTTAGAGGAGATGGTGCTTTGGTGAAGATGTTGATGGAGATTGACCCCTCCCGATGAGAGGATCGTTGGTGATGACGATGGCGATGATTTCCCCCCTCCCGAGGAGAAGTTTCCCAGCCCGGAACAGCTCATGGAGCCCTAGATTGGTTCCGCCAAGGTTCCGCCTCGTGGAGGCAGAGTTTCTTCCAAAGCTTGCTTATGATTTTTCGAGGGTAAAAGACTTCATATAGCAAAAGATGGGCACCGGAGGCCTGCCGAGGGCCCACGAGGCGGGGCGCGCCGGGGTGAGGCGCGCCCACCCTCGTGGCCTGAGGTGTGGGCCCCCTCTGGTTAATTCTTCCTCCAAAGATTTTTTTATTAATTCCAAAAAAGCGCCTCCGTGAATTTTCAGGACTTTTGGAGCTGTGCAGAATAGGTCTCTAATATTTGCTCCTTTTCCGACCCAGAATTCCAAATTTCCGGCATTCTCCCTCTTCATGGAAACCTTGTAAAATAAGAGAGAATAGGCATAAGTATAGTGACATAACGTGTAATAACAGCCCATAATGCAATAAATATCGATATAAAAGCAAGATGCAAAATGGAAGTATCACATATCATGTTGTGTGTTTCTGTCCGGCCCGCGACCTCTTCCAACCATCGCTATTTGAGGGGAACTCTCTGGCACCAGGGATGGTGGAGAGCGAGACGCCTCCGCAAGCCTCCCCACCAGCCAACACGGATGACACCGAGGTGTTATCCCGAAGGGCCTCTCCGGGCCACGGAGAGGTGAGGGAGGCTGCGAACACGACGCTGTCACGACCGGTTTTCCGGGTATTGATTTCCCAGAAAATGGCCCTTGTGCTCACTCAGCCCTGTGATTCTTTGTTAGGCGATGAGGCACCAACTTGATACAGAAGTTCCAAGCAAAATACAAAATATGTAGTACAAGGCCATTCTGGCCTGTGAGTACAACAAATGGTTTCTAGTGATTGATGGCAGAAGTGGTTTGTGGATCGTTAGCGTCTATGGGACTCCATTTCCCACAGGAACAGCTGACCAGGTTAACTCCTATCTTCGCGAGGCTGCTATCATCATTGCGTAGGTTCCGGGGTTGTCATCGCATCGCTCCTCTCCATGCAAGCAATCTGGCCAAGACAATAGCCAGGGACAAGCCAGTGAGTACTCTGAATGTACTCGCAAACATTATGAACACGGGCATAATATAACGAACGAGAATCATGTTCTGAAATATTTTATGGTCACAATGTCAGTCACGAAATAAAATCTCTTATGCGTGCAAGCAGGTTATTTATATACATGAATATGCAATAACAGAGTAGTAATGAAATGCACCGATCGGGTGTCTGAAGCGACGCCTCGAAAGGTTAGTAAACAACGAGCATGCCTCAGTCGGGCGTCTGAGCGACACCACATAAAGGGCTTATAAAGTAAATAAATAACAAGCATGCCACAGTCGGGCGTCTCAGCGACACCACATAAAGGGCTTATAAATAAGAAAAAAGTAACAAGCATGCCACGGTCGAGGCGTCTCGGCGACACCACATAAAGGGCTTATAAAGTAAATAAATAACAAGCATGCTTACCCGCGAGGCGTCTCAAATGACACCACATAAAGGGCTTATAAAGTAAATAAATAACAAGCATGCCACAGTCGGGCGTCTCAGCGACACCACATAAAGGGCTTATAAATAATCACAGCAAATATCCAGGAGGTAGAACCATCCCAGAGATACTCGGTAATTCCAATAATATAATGGGTTAGTCCATAACAAATAATAATCATGATCATCACAAGTCACAAGTCACGATCCAAGTTACGGTTTAAGCTGTTTCTCCTCCAAGAAAGTGACACTAAGACCGACACTTGACCATCCTGCATTGTAGTCCTTAACCATGGACATGGCTATTCGAATAGATGTTTAATCTGCGAGAGGGTGTACTCTTTACCCGGCAGTAACGGATTCCTTTAGTCCATCGGGACTAATTCGTCTATGGCCTTTTGATTGAAAACACACCTATCCGCACACACCAGCCTAACTTTACGGTGTGGAATCACCCACGACACCCGTTAAGCGAAACTCTAAGTGGGGAGGCTACAACCTCGACTTAGCATGGGATCACAAAATTTATACCGCGCACAAACTAGGGGACCTACCCCTTCGGCTACAACCGAAAACACCCATGCCCCCGGGCCAGGTAGCATGCCTATCGGATGCCTCCGGTATCTTCCACCATGGCCTCTCTGTACGGTGTGTGCTAGGAAAGGGGTTGACAACTTACTGAACCGTACCCTACCTATGGCAGGAACAAGTGGTAGTACGAGACAAGTAAGGGGGTTACCGGGAAAAGACTCGATCTATGGTCGACTCAGGAGGTTTAAATATTCCATGCATGATTAGCATAACAATATATACTTCAACCAACAGACAGAATCACCGCTCGACATACCTCACCATGCCATACCGGACACATCCGTCTCGACGGAGGACTAGGGACAAACCCGTGTCTACCCAAAGGCCGGAGGCTTTCCCGGATTCCTCCCGGTATGCATGGAAGGTATTCGATGGTAATTTTATCACAAACATATCTAACTCCAATAGCATGCATCCACCAATATGCACTCATGAGTAGAAAGCATTATCATCACATGAAATAACGGATACTCCTGTGTCGAGGTGGTGTTGTATCCATAAAAATAACACGCATAATATTATGCCAGGGTTCAGAATGCTTGCCTTCAAGTTGAGGGGAGGCAGGGTGCACTCCAAAACTTTTGAAAGTTTTCTCCTCTCTCCAAAAATCCTATTTAAAAATATTTTTGAATCAATACATAGTTTCAAACAGTGAAAAAAAGTTGTCTGAAAATTTCTCAAATAAATCTTAAAATAAACTAGACTAAATTTGAGGGAGGTAGGAAAAAGAATCAACTCATTTGCAATTTTATTTAAAAAGTTATGGTAGGTCAAAGTTTTTGTCAAACCCTGCTATTTAAAAAATAAAACAGAAAAGAAAAACGATTCGAATATACGTACACGTCGAACACATACTCTGATTTTACGTCTCCACTTATCCACGTGTGGACAGGCGTGTGTCACTGACAGTGGGTCGAGGCCTTTGGTCAGGCTGACTAATCTCCCGCCTTCCCTCTCTTTGGTAGACGAGGCCGGAGCTCGGTGATCCTCGCCGTGACAGCGGCTCCTCGAGGGCATCCGAGGGCAGAGGATGGATCCAGCGGGTCTAGGGGCGGTCCTCTCGGTGGTCGCTAGGCTGGCGGGGATGGAGAAATCGCCCGGCCGCGAAACTCCATGATGGAAGAAATAACCGGGTGTAATTAGGGGCTCAGACTACGGTGGTTCCCGAGCGGAGTGCGAGGTGTTGGGCGGCTCCGCCTGGTCGAGGGGAGGAATGGTGGCTCTGGTTGGTGGGGGAGGCCTTGCTGCTGACAGGAGCAGGGCCGGGCTGGCGCTTGACGAAGCTGGGGGACGGGGAAGAAGGCTCACGCCTTCGATGGCTGGGCCAAGGGGGCTCTGGAGGGTGGCTGAGGTTGCTTGAGGGTTCGGAGGCTCGGGGCTCCTCAAATAGGCGAGCAAAGGCGGTTCCATGGGCGGTAGGATAAGATCACCGGCGACCGCCATTCTGTAGCTAGAGGCGGACGTGAGGCGGTTGAGCTGGTCGGCGCACCCTGACGAACTCCACATCGCTCAAGGGGCGAGTGTGGCAGCTGGCAGTGGCTCAGGGCGGCGTCCCGGTCAGAGGTCAGTTTAAGCGGCGGTGGCGGCTTGCGGTGTATGTTGCACAGCGCTGTGGGGGCAAATGACCTGCAAGGCGAGGAGGAGCGGAGCAGGTCGGCCAGGAGAGGGTAGGGTCGAGCGGCGGGGGAGTCGGCAGCGGACGCGGCGACTCGTGCGCACGCACGTGCAAAACGCGCGCTCTGGCCGCGCCCAGAGCGTGCACGCCAACTGCTCGGCAGAATGCCAGCGTATGCTAGAGTGTTTGGATGAGGCTGGGGACTAACAGGCCTAGGTTAGGGTTTGAGAGAAGATCAGTGGACATGGTGGTTGGGCAAAACAAGTAGGTCCATTATGCAAACTAAAACTCATGTCAAAACTGATCATGCCCATAAGGTGTTTGACAAAATGCCAAGGACACTAAGGCATTTCTTGGAGTGTCCAAAATCTCCAGATCAGGGTCTCTTTAGGTGTACGAGGTGGTGGCCAGGTTAGTTTGCCAAATGTAGAAACTTGCTAGTGCAATTATTTGAGAAAAACAATTTTGGGCAGAAACTAAAGGCTGTCATTCCATGGGCCAAAAATATTCCAATGGGTTCATGCTCCTAGTCTTAAGGGTTTTGCAGGATGGACTATAAACATGAGGAAGAATCATGGGCAACAGAGCAACAAAAATTGTGGTTGTTGTACAAATCAACAAGTTGTACCAGAATGGAAAAGAGGTTGATTCACTCAACTTTTTCAAAAAACCAAACTGGGTTTTTGCATAAAGTTGAATAATATACTCCTGTTAACATCCCAAAATTTTGGTGGACGTTTTAAAGATATATTTAAATAGGTTGTAGTGCAAAATTGCTTTCGGACCAGATTTGAAAACTTGGAGTAGAACTCAAAATATTCAATGAATGAAATATATTTTTGTATAAAAGTGGTTTAAAAACATCACATGACATCCCCAAATTTTGGTTGGAATTTTAAACAAATTTATCAAATGGTTGTAGTTCAAATAGGGCTTCAAAATTAATGAAAACTCACTTTAAGGAATAAAGCTCAGAGAGCAAAAATTATGCAAATGAATCCACTGATAATAGAATGTTTTTCTTGAGAGGGTAAACAAGTCCAATAATACAAATTGGGAAGTTTTCTCTTGGGGTAAAACTCCATAAAAGTAAAGAACAAAAAGGTTCTGAAATTAAAAGAAAATCTAGGGAACAAAAGTTTAAGTTTCCTGGCAAAAAAAATTTAGTTAACAAAACAAGGTTAAAATTTTTGGGGTGTCACAGACGCCCCGGGGTGAGGCCTTGGCTGCCTAGAACATGGGGGGCACAACCCCCATGGAGACCGACGACGGGGGCTTTGACTAGTCCGGCCCCCATCCGCACAGTATTTCGAAGACCCATACGGCTCCGGAATCGAGCTCGCAACCCCCTTTGAAGGAGGGGGGTGCACCAAATCCGGCGGTGACCTCCGCTAATCTGGAGGCGCCGAACACTCTGGTGGAGGCACTGCAACGCGCTTCCATCATGGAGGAGCACCGCACCTTGATGGGTGCGGTGGTTGAGAAGGTTCAGTCCGCCAAGATCGGGCTGATTGAAGCCTTCACCAGCCTGCCAACAGGCTTCCAGGTATGCGACATAATATTCTTAGCCGCTTTTCATATGAAAAAATATGCATGTATATAGATAGTAGCCCCTAAGACTCTGTTTGGTTTTGAAAAAAGGCCGAACAGAGGATCAAGTAGTAATCACAAGAGGTGATGTACTTGTCTATTGTATAACAGACTTCTTTGTTGGCGGCGACCGCCCAGGCCGCTGAAGTTTCCGAACTCAAGTGGAAGCTGCAGCTGGCTGACGATGATATCAACTGCATAAACAAGCGGTTCGGTGAAGCTCAAGGTATGTTTTTAAAAGGTCTCTTATATGCCTGAATTGAAATTAAAACTCAGAATTTAGGCTCATGCACTGCTAGGTTCATGATTGCAGGCAGTGCGGTCGAGGTCGAGACCCTCAAGAGTGCCCTTTCCAAGGCCTAGGAGGAGGCGAAGGCTAGCAAAGCGGCTGCGGATTTAAAGGCCGAACAGGTCGCCCGCCGCCAATACGAGGAGAGGGTGACCGAGGTGGAGCAAGAGCTCAAGGACGCCGCCGGCAAGTGTGAGGCCTTGGAGGAGAAGAGTAAGGCCTGGTGGCGAACTCTCCAAGGCCCTCAAGAGGCCAAGGAGGCGCGGACCGAGTCCCGGGCAGCTCGTGAGGAAATCCGGCGGTCAAACAATGGGATAGGTACAGTAAGCCCTTTCTTTCGCAGACTATATTTGGCGGTCAAAGATATGCCATGCTCACTAGAATGTGGAGTTCTCGGGCGCATTTGCGGATCTTACGAAGAAGTGCCGCCCGCGCGCAGTTCTTCCGGGCCTAGGAGGGGCACCACGGCCAGACTCTTCTAGTCACGGTTTGTGGGCGCCCGGGCGTCGGCCTTTATTGAACAACCAGATGATGCAACTGGCGGAGTTGCATAGGATGTCCGGATTGGCCATGAAGGACATCATAGTCTGGCTATGGCCAACCAAACCCATTCCTAGCAGCTACTTCGTCCTGGTGCAGCGACCCGCTGACGCGCTGCCCCGATTTGAAGCTGTCAAGCGCTCGACGTGCATAGAAGGTGCGCGGATGGCCTTTGCCTGTGTCAAGATGCACTGGGTGAAGATGAAGGCCGTCTTGGTGGCAGTCGAGGGCCCACCCGAAGGCAAGGACCACCGCAAGCCGGAGAGGTATTTTGAAGACGTCCTTGAGGGTGCCCGATTAATAGAGGGCCAATGCTCAAAGGGTATCTTATTTGACTAAATGTATCCGAGCTGCCCAGACATTGTTTTATGAACCAAGGTTGTGTAATATATTTATGCCTTTATCTGGAATTACTTGCCTCCTATGCGGCCCTATTTTGTTATTCTGAAAGTTTGCCAGTCGTCGGCTTCAGCCCCCACGTAGATACTACGGGGGTGTTCGGGATAATGCATGATCACTCTTGACCCAACGTCTTGGTCCATAAAGGAGGTGTCTGCGTAGCGAACCAGGCAATCAGACTATGCGGCTTTAGCGCTTTCACTTAGCCATAGGAGTTTGACGGTGGGACTAAGTACTAGCCCCTGGTGCATATGCGGCTATCCGAACTGGGATGCCTTAGGCGCGTGACTGGACAAAGGCCAGTCCTTCATATAATACGGAACAAATCGCAAGAGATTTCTAGTAAGTCGTCGAATCGCTGACCAGCTCTCGCCGCATCATGGCGGTCAGTTTTCGGCTTTCTCTCTTGAGGTGTTTGATCGACGAACTAGAAACACAATGTGCAGTAGTTCTCCCTTTACTACCCTAGGCGAACAAAGCGGGCGTAAGGTAGTAACCACAGGGAGCCGGGTAACCCGACTATTGACCAAAGACATGATTCGGAGTTGATGCATATAATGCAATATTCGGGACGCCGAAGTGTGCTCTAGAAGTATTCGGACTTCTTTAGAAAATATGTAAGGCCTGAATAGAGCCCCTGGCATTTTAAGCCATGCCAAAGTGTATATGCCAATCGGACATGAAGAGGGAATACAGATTATGAAATAAACCAATACCGAATAGGGTTGGTAAAAAAACTGTTTCCATTATAGTCTGATTGATACGTCAAAACATGCTCTTACAGATAATGCCATAAGCATCAAGGCTATTTTACATGCCAAGAATTTGTAAACAAGGGAAAGCTGTATACAGGTCCTAAAAAAGAAAAGGTAGTCTTGAAGATCCTTTGGACACCACCGCCGTCGTCTTGCTTTCGCCTTGGTGGAGGATCCTTTGAGAGGATCGACGATCATGTATATAAAAGGGGCCTGGGAAAGGGCCCTTTTACCACCGTAAAGTGAATTAGGTTTTAAAGAACCTGTAATATGAGATAAAGGAGAAAAAAAAGGAGGAGAAGAAGAAGATTAAGGTCCGAATAGGGGCGAGCCGCATTATGGACCTCGTCCTCAGTGTGCCTCCATCCCGCCCAAGGTATTTTGAGTGCGTAGTTATGCACGCGCGGTACATATGCTGCTATTAGATGGGGCGACTGACGGAAGAGGAACTGCTAGTCCAGCTCTGGATGGACCGAGCTATCGTTCTGCAGGGTTGACCGGACTCGTTTGACAGTGTCCGAGGGCTTGATGGCCGATGAAGTGTTCGGCTTGATAAGGCCGCTTTGTACCTCGGCTATAAGGGCCGCGGCGTGCTCCTCCGTACGGAGGGAGCGCTCCATGTTCCCATTGACTGTGATGACGCCATGCGGCCCAGGCATTTTGAGCTTTAAGTAAGCATAATGCGGGACTGCATTGAAGCGACGAATGAAGGTAATCACGTCCAGCGGTCGCGTGATAACCACTGCAGAAAGGGACGATGTCGAAGATCAAGTCTTCACTTCGGAAGTTGTCCGGTGAACCGAAGACTACTCCCAATGTTAGTGAGCCCGTGCAGCGGGCCTCGACGCCGGGTATCACTCCTTTAAAGGTGGTGTTACTAGGCTTGATTCTCGATGGGTCAATACCATTTTACGGATGGTGTCTTGATAGATCAAGTTAAGACTGCTGCCCCCGTCCATAAGGACTCGAGTGAGATGGTATCCATCATTGATTGGATCGAGGACCAGAGCTGCCGAACCTCCATGACGAATACTGGTCGGGTGGTCCTTGCGATCGAAGGTGATCGGACAAGCCGACCATGGGTTAAATTTAGGGGCGACAGGCTCTACGGCGTAGATGTCCCTTAGCACGTGTTTGTGCTCCCTCTTGGGGATATGCGTGGCATAGATCATATTCACTATTTTCACCTCAGGGGGAAATTTCTTTTGCCCCCCTATGTTCGGTGGGCGGGCTCCTCATCGTCCTCGCTTGGCGGCCCATTCCCCTTATGTTAAATTATTTAACTATCTAGGCCTGTTTAAAGACCCAAAAGTTACATTGGAATGATTGGCAGGCTTGTCAGGTGTGCCATGAATCTGGCAAGGCCGATCGAGTATTTTGTCCAAATTAGATGGACCATCCTTATTTCCCTTGAATGGCTTCTTCCGCTGACCGAATTTAGAGCCACCGAATCCAAAGTTGACCAATGTGTCTTCAGTTTCTTCGTTGTTGTTTTTCGACGCTTGTGTTTGTTGCGTTGTGGCCTGCCATTGCCGTCCCTAACTTTGGAGGTGCCAGGGTTGTTGGTACTTATTGCTTCTCTGAGCCAACCAACCTGTCCTCTCCCGCGCAGAAGTGGGTCATGAGTGCGGTAAGAGCTGCCATAGACTTCAGCTTTTCTTGACCGAGGTGTCGGGCGATCCATTAGTCGCGGACGCTGTGTTTAAAGGCCGTGAGGGCTTCGGCGTCCGGATAGTCGATGATTTGGTTCTTTTTAATTAAGAACCTAGTCCAGAGTTTGCGGGCTGACTCTCCGGGTTGCTGGACTATATGACTAAGGTCATCGGCATCCGAAGGCCGGACATAGGTACCCTGAAAGTTGTCTCTAAAGGCATCCTCCAGATCTTCCCAACTACCAATAGAGTTCTCTGGTAGGCTATTTAACCAGTGCCGTGCTGGTCCTTTCAGTTTTAGGGGGAGGTATTTGATGGCATGGAGATCGTCACCGCGAGCCATGTGAATATGGAGAAGAAAATCCTCAATCCATACCGCGGGATCTGTCGTTCCATCGTATGATTCAATGTTTACGGGTTTAAACCCTTCTGGAAATTGGTGCTGCATTACCTCATCGGTAAAGCACAAGGGGTGTGCAGTGCCTCTGTATCGGGCAATGTCACGACGGAGTTCGGATGACATCCGTGTTCGGTTTTTGGCCTGAGTTTGGTTATGTTGCTCGCACCAAGCTTGAAGGTCGTCGTCTCTCATTGGAGCATGCCCCCTTGATCCGTAGATTGATCTGGTTTGGCCAGCTCTATTGTCCAGGTCCTGACGTAAGTCGTAGGTGTACCCCGGAGCCTCTACCCACTACTAGGGAAAACCCTAGTAGTAGGCGGGTTTGAGGTTATCAACACAAGCACCAGCGCTACATCAATAAGGCGCCATAGCTAACTAATAGTAGTAGCGCGGTCTGCACTCGCGCTACTACTATTGACTATATCAACAACGCTTTTCGGGCAGCGCTACTATTAGTTAGTACATGGCGATTTCCTAGCCCCGCCATCGCTATATCTTTCATCATTTCCACCCGTTTAAGCTTCAATAAATCGCAGCTTTCGGATACTAGGTACTACTAGATATCAATTTCATAAAGCATTATAGGTACTAGGTAGTATTCCCTGGGTTTCCAATTATTGCCGTGGTTTTAGTTCAAATTTGAACTAAAACCACGATGAGTAATTTGGAACGGAGAGAGTACTAGATAACAATTTCATATATACTCAAACTGCATCCTCAAGCAGTACTAGGTGATATCGACGAAGATCATTGATACGTCTCCAACGTATCTATAATTTTTGATTGCTCCATGATATATTATCTACTGTTTTGGACATTATTGGGCTTTACTATTCACTTTTATATTATTTTTGGGACTAACCTATTAGCAGGAGGCCTAGCCTGTAATTGCTGTTTTTGCCTATTTGGAGTTTCGAGAAAAGGAAAATCAAACGGAGTCCAAACGGAATGAAACCTTCGGAACATGATTTTTAGGAAGAATATGATCCATGAGACTTGGACCCTACATCAAGAAACAAAAGAGGAGGCCACGAGGTAGGGGGCGCGCCTACCCCCCCCCCCAGGGCACGCCCTCCACCCTCGTGGGCCCCCTGTTGCTCCACCGACGTGCCCCTTCCTCCTATATATACATACGTGCCCCCTCAAACGAATGGACACGGAGGCCAAAACCTAATTCCACCGCCCGCAACCTTCTCAGACCTACCAGATCCCATCTTGGGGCACCTGCTCCGAGCTTCACGGAGGGGCATCCATCACGGAGGGCTTCTACATCAACACCATAGCCTCTTCGATGAAGTGTGAGTAGTTTACTTCAGACCTTCGGGTACATAGTTAGTAGCTAGATGGCTTATTCTCTCTTTTTGGATCACAATACAAAGTTCTCCCCCTCTCTCGTGTAGATCTATTCGATGTAATCTTCTTTTTGCGGTGTGTTTGTTGATGGCGGTGAAGTGTGGGGTTATGATCAAGATTATCTGTGAACAATATTTGGATCTTCTCTGAATTATTTTATGTATGATTGGTTATCTTTGCAAGTCTCTTTGAATTATCAGTTTGGTTTGGCCTACTGGATTGATCTTTCTTGCAATGGGAGAAGTGCTTAGCTTTTGGGTTTAATCTTGCATGTGTCCTTTCCCGGTGTGATGAGGGGCAGCAAGGAATGTTGTATTGTTGCCATCGAGGATAACAAGATGGGGTTTTTAATCATATTGCATGAATTTATCCTCTACATCATGTCATCTTGCTTACATGCTACTCTGTTTCCATGAACTTAATACTCTAGATGCATGCTTTGGATAGCGGTCGATGAGTGGAGTAATAGTAGTAGATGCGTGGAGCGAGTCGGTCTACTTGTCTCCGACGTGATGCCTATATACATGATCATACCCTAGATATTCTCATAACTATGCTCAATTCATCAATTGCTCAACAGAAGAATTCGCTCACCCATACGTGAAATACTTATGCTCTTGAGAGAAGCCACTAGTGAAACCTATGGCCCCGGGTCTATCTTCATCATATTAATCTTCCAACACATAGTTATTTCCTTTGCTTTTTACTTTTATTTTATTTTACTTTGCATCTTTATCATAAAAATACCAAAAAATATTAGCCTATCATATCTATCAGATCTCACTCTTGTAAGTGACCGTGAAGGCATTGACAACCCCTTATCGCGTTGGTTGTGAGGATTTATTTATATTGTGTAGGTGCGAGGTTTCGTACGCAGATAGCCTCCCATCGGATTGATACCTTGGTTCTCGAAAACTGAGGGAAATACTTATGCTACTTTGTTGCATCACCCTTTCCTCTTCAAGGGAAAACAAACGAAGTGCTCAAGAGGTAGTGTCGGTGTCAAAACCAGCGGATCTCGGGTAGGGGGTCCAGAACTGTGCGTCTAGGCGGATGGTAACAGGAGACAAGGGACACGATGTTTTACCAGTTGAGGACCTTCTCGATGGAGGTAAAACCCTACTCCTGCTTGATTAATATTGATGATATGGGTAGGTACAAGAGTAGATCTACCACGAGATCGGAGAGGCTAAACCCTAGAAGCTAGCCTATGGTATGATTGTTGTTTGTTCTCGGCCTAAACCCTCGGTTTATAGATAGACAGGAGAGGGTTAGGGTTACCTGAGTCGGTTACAGCGGAGGAGATCTACATATTCATATCGCCACGCTTGCCTTCCACGTAAGGAAAGTCCCATCCGGACCACGGAATGAAGTCTTCAATCTTGTATCTTCATAGTCGAGTCCGGCCAAGGTCATTAGTCCCGACATCCGGACACCCCTAATCGAGGACTCCTCAGTGGCCCACGAACCGGGCTTCAATGACGATGAGTCCGTGTGTGATTTTGTCTTGACATTGCAAAGGCTGGGGTTCTTCTCCAATTTACGTGTACCTGTTGAATAGTGTCCTTTTAGTGAATATTGCGCTCCTCGGCTTCGCGTCCAATAATGGCCATCTTCCACGTGTCAAACGAATGTGAAGAGCCAGGTGTTTTGCTTTTACCCCTAGCTGCATAAATAAGCTGCCTTATCAAAGAGACGAAGTTTAGATGGAATCACACCATCTCCTCTTCATGCGAGCATTCATCGGAGCGCGATCTCAGCGAAACTCATTCCATCATGGCCGGTCACGACGCAACTCCTCCTCTCGCCTTGCCCGGCCCTCGACTGGAGATTGGGAGAGATGTTCCGTCCACGCCGAGGTAGTGGCAGCTCCAAACCAAGGGATTTCTACCCCCAGCCTTCATGGTTAGGTTGAGCCGGATTTGCCACCTATAATGGCGCGGAAAGCAGGCGGAGAGCGTCCCAGTCCCTCCAAAGGGGAGAGCGGGTATGCCTTGTCCCTTACTTAATAAGAGGGCTCGGATTTCCAATTCATCCGTTTCTCCGGGGCTCCTAGAGTTCTCGGCCTCAGCTGCACAACCTTCGCCTGCCTCCATATTACATATCGCGGGCTTCGTAGCCCTTTCTTGAGCTGTTCTTGGGCGTCAAGCTCACTGTATTTGTGGAAGAAAATGTTACGCCTTGTGCCCCATTCTCGGGGAGGGGTCGATATATCGAGTGGGCGGAGCCGAACTATAGTGCATCGGCGGGACGGATATCTATCCGGAACGAAGAAGGCTTTCAAGGCTGGCCTTGAGAATGGTTTTATAGAAGATGTCCCCTACTGCCGGACCTGTGCGGATCGGCCTTCTGAAGTTCAATAATGCTCCCTTGAAGAAGGGCCTAGTGGCGCCATGGAGCCCTCGGAAGGGAAAATGACAGGGAAGTTCTTTTACGATGAGCGGATAAGATTACTAGCTCATTTCAGGTACGATATGATCGGGTCATGGCAACATGCATAATGCGAAGTGCGGCCGCTTGATTATAGGGGCCACCCCATGTGGGACTTCAATGGGGAGGATGATGCTACCACGCTTCTGACCGTAAGGGGCCGGATCTGTTCTGTTGTTCTGACGAAGGCCTTGTCCGCATTATACAAGGGAGAAGAGGAGGATTTCCTCTGCATCAATCCTGATGGATTTTCCATATGCGATCCTCCAAGCTGGGTAAGCGGACACTTCTTTATGCCCATCCGTTCCATATTCCCGTAGTTGAGTCTTGTATTCTATGATTTTGGCGAGGAATTGCGCCGGGCTGTAAGGATATAAACAGCCCTCCTCCACAACCCGAGGATCCGGAAAGGTCCCTCGATCCGGCCTCCCAAGAGGATCCACACATGTCCAGTGGAGGTGATCGAGGGGGTTTTTTACCAACTGAGCATCGACAATGCCTTGGTAGCCATTACGGCCGATTACCCCGGAATATTTCCAGCCTCACAGGTATCTGAGACCTAAGTCCCAATACTTTGAAAGAGATCCACTGTGTATCTTTGATCACCAGAAGTATATCAATGGTGTTTTGCGAGAGGCCCTTGAGGTGGAAGGTCGAGCCTGTGGTGGCCTTGACCAACAAAGGGCAGCAATACGGCAGGTGAAAAGAAGTGTGGTCCGGATTGAGACGCCGGCACCACGGTATGGCATGCCGCCTTATTCCCAGGTTTTATTCCCGGAAGGTGTACTAACGCTTCATGCTCTCTTCAAGAAAAAGAGCGCTCGTCGGACTATATCTGGAGAGGCTGTCAATCGAGCCTCCACCATCCAGGCTCCAAAGCCAGGTCCAGAGGCGGAGGCGAACATGAGGCGTGCGTCGGACACTCCTCAAGCGAGAGGATGCCGACGGACTATCTGCCACCAATTCCAAAGTGGAAGTGCCATGAATCCACAGGCGTCGTCGAATTTGTTCTTCGTGGCGCATGTTTCTCCCAAGAGGTATTGGATGCCTTCAATTCGGGAGATCGCACCGTGCCGCTCAAAATGTCTAGCCCGAGCCACGGAGCGGTATGTGAAAAGACATACGGGTGAGAAAATTTGATGGTTATATATACAGTAGCCCCGAGACTTGAAATAGTTAGAATAACTGATTTAAGGATCATTTATCATCAGGATCTTACAAAAGAATGCCCAAGCTGTCCCGGGAGGTGGAAGAGTGCAAAGCCCAACTTGAGGCCGCACTAGCGGCTGCGAGGGAGGCCACAGACCCCCTTTGGTAATATACGCTTTGAAAGAGAAGTATTTTGTGGAGTCTGGCGTATGTGTAAATCGACAACATCATTGCGGATGGCACGGAGTAGATCCGGACAAGCAACAACTCTGCGCCGGTTAAAAAGCCGAGAGGCGTGCTTACGAGGGTGAGGCAGGAGAAGAATAATCTCAAGATACCGCCACCCATTTGGGAGAGGAACTCAAAGATGTTCATGCCCAGGTGGCGGACTCCGTGAAGGAGAATCGGCAACTTCGGCCGCATTTTAGTAAGTGCTTGAGCGAACTTTGAAAAAGAGTTTGAAGAAGTCGATTAACAAAGTTATGTTTGTAGGTATGCTCACAGTGTCGTCCTGCGGAGGAAATGCAGTTCTCTGGGTGACCTTCTTCGAGCTCTTACCCTGCATTTAACGAGTTCGGCGGTGATGAAAGGCATCGCCCGAGCCTTGTGGCCATCTGTCTCCCTGCGAAGGCCTTGGAGAGCTTGCAGAGAGGCTCAAGGGAGCGCGGCGCTTCCGATTATGGAAGATATCGGCCTGCCCGTCAAAGGCGCCCGAGGAGGCTCGGGCCATGGTGAAGGCAGCGGTACACGGAAGGCTGACCCAAACCACATGGCAGGAGGTCAGCCACATGGGGCCCGATGGGAAGAGAGATCCTGTGAGCTTAGTGTACGGCCAAGTAGAATTGGCCGCATAATGTATTCCCCAACAGGATGTAAACTAGACAGCCTATTAGATGGTATTGAGGAGGAATGTGCCCGGTCAATTTGACTATGTAATTTAAAATGACATGTAAAAATGCCTTCTAAGCCGGATTGTAGATCGTTTGTCATTGCGGACCTTTTAAGCTTCAACCTCGGGACCCTATAGTGGGAGTGTGTCAGAATACCATCATGGTTATGTAAGAACCGGGGTATGCGTGGAGACCGAGCGTGGGGGTCATTAGTGCTTTAGCGGACAAGTGCCCAACTAGTTATGCTATATTACATGGTTAGTAAGAAACATCTTCGAGGAGAATAGTTCCGTTAGGGGTTCCTTTCCACAGGAGGCATGCCGTAAAGTGCATGTCGGACTGCGGAAAAAAGCGAGAAAAAGCATCTGAGGCGGATAAATAAATAAGTGAGGAATCATCTTTTAGTTCACCGACCGAATATTCCCTAAGAACGCTAGCTTTCGGCTTCACCCGGTCGAGGTACACATCCGGTGACCCGCGGTAACAATCGCAGAAGGTGCTCCCTTTACCACCTAGCCGAACAATTGGGAACGTAGGGGTAAGCACAGGAGCCAGGCAACCCAGCTTGGCCAAAACTTAAGTCATATCGGTGCATATAATGGTGAATAAAAGGTACATGCGGAAGCATTACGCATGAGTTAGGCGTAAAACCCGTAAAAAAGCTTCTGTTAAAGAAGCCCCCAGGTATAATGAGCGCGGATAGTGCGTCAAGTGTGTCTGCGAACAATGCATGACGAGCCTTTAAAGGCTGTAAGAAAGAAAAAGAGAAGGAGAGAAATATAAGACAGCTAATGTGTAAAAATAGGCGAGAGGAAGGAGCGAACTCGTAATCAAGCGCTAGGCGTAGAATCTTCGGAGGCGGGCTGCGTTCCATGGGTTTGGCTCGAGTCGATTATCGATGCATCTCGCATGACCAGTGCACGCTCCACCGGTTAGGACTTGGTCAATGATAAAGGGACCTTCCCGTTTGGGCTTGAGTTTGTCCTTTTCTTGTCCGTGAGGCGTAGAACTAATTCGCCGACATTGTAAGTTTTGGCCCGTACTTCTACGCTTTGATATCTTCGAGTCTGGGCTGTTGATATAATGCGGAACGGGCTTTGGCCACGCCACGCCCTCCTCCTCAAGGCGTCAAACTGTCCTGCCGATCGAGCTCGGCTTCTCTTTCTTCATACATGCGCACTCGAGGTGAGTCATGAATTATGTCGCAGGGCAAAACTGCCTCTGCGCCGTATACCATAAAGAATGGTGTGAATCCGGTGGTGCGATTCGGCGTGGTCCGCAGCCCCAGTCTGTAGTCGAGCTCCTCTACCCGGTCGTGTTAGATTCCTTGAGGACCGCACTAATCTGGGTTTGATGCGCTCATGGTTAGACCATTTGCTCGTTCGACTTGACCGTTAGTTTGAGGGTGATAGATGAAGCATAGTCGAGCTTGATGCTTATGTTTTTGCACGAGTTTGACCTCGTCGGCCGTGAAGTTCGTTGTCGTTGTCGGTTGATGATCTTTGTGGGGCACGTCGTATGATTATACGACCCGATATGAAGTCTATCACCGGTCCGGATTCGCCGTCTTATGAGCTTGGCCTCTATGCATTTGGTGAACTTATCCACCATGACGGTGGGTATTTTTGCTTGTGGGTTCCTCCTTTAAGGGGTCCAACCATGTCAAGCCCCTAGACCGCGAAGGGCCAGGTGATGGGTATAGTTTGGAGGGCGGTAGGTGGCATGTGGCTTTGATTAGAAAAGAGTTGGCAACCGATGCATCGTCGGACCAAGTCCTGAGCATCTGCCCGGGCCGTCGGCCAATAGAATCATGTACGGAAGGCCTTGCTTACCAGGGCTCGAGCTACGGCATGGTGCCCGCCGAGTCCGGCATGAATTTCAGCCAGAAGATTCCGCCCTTCCTCTTCGGAGATACACCTTTGAAGGACTCCGGTGGTGCTTTTCTTATAAAGCTCTCCCTCATGGACTTTATAGGTTTTAGATCGCCGCACTATGCAACGTGCCTCATTTTGGTCCTCGGGAAGTTCCTGCCTAGTTAGGTAGGATAGGAATGGTTCCGTCCACGGGGCAATGACTGCCATCATTACGTGAAATTTGAAGGTGTTACTTCGTTTGCGAAGAGCCTCCAATTGTGTCGAGAATGTACGGGTGTGAGGCGGTGTTCTTTGAGTCGGGCTGCTATTTCCGGACTCCCCTTCCCATGATACGGATGGCTTGAATAGCCTTTCTAGGAAGATATTGGAGGCGGGGGACATCGCTCTTTGCGCCAATGCGTGCCAGGACGTCTGCTGCCTGATTGTTTTCCCGGGCTATATGGTGAAATTCGAGCCCTTCAAACCGAGCTGACATTTTTAGGACGGCGTTGCGATAAGCTGCCATTTTCGGATCCTTAGCATCAAAGTCTCCATTTATTTGGGATATCGCGAGGTTCGATTGTCGGGTGGTAGGTGCGACATATGCCAACGGGTGGCTTATCATAGTGGGAGCCAATAAGAGCGTCGCGATTACGGAAGCGGGATAAGGCGAAGACATGCACGCCGTGAATCTTACCCGGCTTGGGGCTCTCCGTGGAGATAACACCCCTAATCTTTGCTCTGTGAAGTCTCCGCATGATCACTGGATGAACAGGTGGCTACAAGAGGCTCCTTGAGCTGTTCGGTGAGAAGGGGAAGAAGGGCACGGCTAGCTCTCCTCGTCTCTCTATGTGGTGACTAAAGCTCTAAGAGATCAACCCTTTGCATGGGTGCCCTGGGGGGTTTATAGGCCTACCCCAGGTACAATGGTGTCCCATGGGCGTGGGCCCTCATTGTCGGTGTCTACGTCCGCTGGCTTCTCCGCCCATTCTTTGGGGCCCTTGATGGTGGGTCCCGCCATTCCTGCAGTTCTTGGTCGACAAAGCTGGCCCCATCGGCCCGAGGGCCTTGTCGGGGGCTGGTCTTATTGCCTCAATCTTGATGACGAGGGCTTTGTCGGGTAAGCGTGGCTCTGGCGCCGCCATGGCAGGCGATAGCGTAGCCTCACCCGTCTTGTCTTCTTAATGAGGCGCTCCCTTGAGGGAGAGAGTTAGCCCGGCTATGGGAAGCCGGCCATATCTTGGGCTTGACGGGGATGGTAGAGCCGCCTTGGGTGTCTCTCTGGCCGTGGGAACTGCCGCTGCCGAGCATCTTGGGTCAGACCGATCTGTCTCGACGGCCATGGTCAACATGGCATCTTTGCAAGGCACGGACGGGGATGGCTGCCCCAGACGTCTGGCCTATACTATGCGCCATGCATGTTCCGGGATACGGGGTGGCAGGCTCCCATGTAGCTATGCTGCCCTCTCATCACCGCTATGGGTGCAGATTCTGAGGGTGCGGCCTTGGCCTTTCTGGGAAGCTGGCCTCTGAGCCGCCTTCTCGTAGCCGGCTCTCCGGAGTCGGCCCTCTTGGAGTCGGCCTTCTGGTAGCCGGCTTCTTGGAAGCCGGCCCTCTTGTGGCCTTCATCCTGGAGGTCTTGGGGCCGGGCCGCCTCCTGACAGCCGGCCTGAGGGTCAGCCGGTTGGGGGAGGGCGGCCCTGCGTCTTGGATGCTGGATGGCTTTGATTGGCTCATAATTTTTTCGGAAGCCCCGGGGGGAGCCGGCTAGGCTACCCGTGGTCATTTACTCCGACAGTAGTCCCCGAAGCTGATTGGGCTTCGAGGCTGAGAAGGGGAGGAGAAGCTCGATCAGTTTCCCATCCTGAGGAGTCGGCAGATAGGAGTCGGCCTTAAGCGGGTGCGCGGTCTTCGTAAAGTTCCGCAGCTGACAGGCGAGCGCCTTGGCTGATCACGCTGCTGACCGCGCCCCACCTGCAGACGCCACGTGGCCCAAAAAGGCCTGCCAGTTACCCACGCGGCTTGACGGGGACGCCGCCAGGGCTGGGGCCCACTGTACCTAGGCCTCGGCCCATGCTTGGCGGATCCTCTGCAGCTCGACCAGACTGCACGCCTTCAAGCCCGCGGTTTCAAAGCATGCTTTTAGGGCGCAATAATCGTGGGGCGTGAGGGAGGGGTGCGATTAATCCCGTTCCCCACGCCTCGCCTCGCTACCGGCTCTGCCCGACGAGTCTACAAGTAGGGGGAGGAGGGGGAGCGGCAGAGGCTCGCACGCTCGCCCTCGCTCCACTCTCTCCCCTACCTCCTTCTCCGTTCCTCCGTCGCCGTAGCGCACTCACCACTGTGCCGCTCCGCCGCGGATCTTCTTGGTTTGCCGCTCCTCCTGCAGCCTTGCTGCTCCCCGCCAGGCGCTTCTCTCGTTTCATCTTGCTCCCATGGCGGCTGTTCAGCTCATGGGGCCCGGCTCAACGCCCACGAGGACCATATTGGTAAGCCCAAGACGCCGGCGATTGCTTTAACGAGGACCTCGTGAAGACTACTCGGGCCAGCCGGGAGGCCGAGGTTTCGCCAGCCGGAGGAGGCGAAGCGGTCATCTTCCGCCGCATCGCTGCTGCGGGCCTCGCCATCTACCGCGCAGTGGGTTCTTCCGCTCCTTCCTCGAAGTTCTATCAGCCTTCAGCCGCATCACCTCACCCCAACACGGTGATGCTGCCGCCGCCTTCGCCACCCTCGTCGGCGAGGGTTTTCTTGGCGTTCTCCCCCACCCTCGAAGCTCTTCGGGAGTTCTTCCAGTGCAAGCTCGACACCGCTTGCTGGCGTGTTCGCCTGTCGGGCGCCTTCATCGCCATGCGGAGGACGGCCGACAACAACCCCTTTCCATATATCCCGCTGATCCAGTCGGTCAAGCTCTAGCAGTAGTCATATTTCTACGTGAAGAACGTCGCCTCGCAAGGCAGCTTTGTGAATCTTGGAGGCACGTGGCCGACCACGGCCCGCTGGAGGCAGCCGTCTTGGTCCTTCCGAGCTCGGTCACTCTCCCTGGGGAACGCCGCCGTCTACCTCGGCCCGTGATAAACCACCGGAGGAGCTTGGTGGGGCCGACACAGTCGCCGCCGTGAGCGCCGGTGCTCCGGCTCCAAAGTCGGGCCGCACATGTAGTCGCCAAATGAGCGCCGCCGACCCATGCCGCTGAGCACTGTGGAGATGCCTCATGGTGAGGTGGCTCACATGGTGAATTACATCTCCAACTGCAAGCTCACCGAGGAGTGGCAGTCTGACAAGGCGCCAGTATTCTCGGGCCAATCCCGCCTGTGGTGAGTTTGCCTTCTTCTTCTTCTTTTTATTTGCGGGGCTCGAACGGCCGGGCTTCTCACCAGTCGTCTTGTCTTGGAGCAGTAATCCCTTCTTCCACCGTGGCTCACGGGGCGCGAGGTCGGAGCGCCATTATGGCCGATCGCGGTGGGCGACTCCGACGACTACCAGACTGGTAGGCGGCAGCTATGGATGACGCCATAGGCGGAGCCGGATGAGCGGCAAAGTGCCCCGAGTTCACGATCGACTTGAGGCTGGCCGGATGATGATGAAGCCGAGGTTATCCCATGCCGCCACCGGGCGTCGACCCGATCGAGGCGCTGGACCTTCTCGCCTTGACCTTCGGTGGCGCGCAGGCGTTTTGCCGGCGGGTCTCTTCGGTCGGTCAAGAAACCCAAGGGCACCGCGGCGGCGACCAAGCGGGACGAGGCGGCGCAAAAGGCGTGCCCGCAAGGTGGTGAAGCAGCCGCGAGCGGTCTCGGCGTAAGTGTTGGATGCTTCGTGCTTTTTTTGTTATCTTCTTTGGTTGAGGCTCATCTAAGCCGCCTTTCTTGATTTATTGAACAGGGCGCCGCTTCCCTTGAACGGGTTGAGCGCCTCCATAGTCGTAATTCGACAGTGAGGATCTTCAGCTCGGCCACAGGATCCCGCCGCCACTCCCATGGAGGCAACCTTGAGCGAACGCGAGAGGCGCTGGAGGAGCGGGAAGCGGCGGAGCGAGGGCCATCCAAGAGGCGGCGGAGAAGTCGGGTCAAAGCGCAAGACGCCGGGCGGGTTAAGGCCTGTGCTGAAGCTGCGTCAGGGAGAGAGGCAGAGGCTCGCGCAATCAGCCTCCTGACTCGTCATTCCCTTTCACGCCGTGGCTCCCGATATCCCGTGCCTCCGTGAGGAAGCCACCGCGACCAGCCGGGCGATGGAGACGAGGGAGGACGACGTGATTTATCTGGGAGGCGCCTGCAGCCGACCGAGTGAAGCCGACCTGGCCGCGGCACTGAGCAGTTGGCCGGTTGGCGTAGCCGGGCGCGGGGCGGATCTTGTGCGATCGGGCGCCTCGGGCGCTGCTGAGCCCAGAAGAGTCAAGGGCGCTAAACCTGACGGGCACAGACCCGGCCAGGCGTGACCCAAGACTTGTCCCGAAAGTGGGCGCCAACAAGGAACGACCGAAGTGAATGCGGCGGCGCAGGAGGTCCAAGGTCGACTTGCACCCAGGCCTGCTGCACAGTGCAAAGTACACCTGGAGTTTCGCTACGCCATGTCATCATCTGGTGAGTCTTCTGGCCTTGGTCGATTTCTTTTTTGATTTCTTCCGTCTTGGAACTTTCAGCAGGCCTTGGCGGCAATCTTGCTCTCATTCGCACTCCGTCTGACTTTCAGGAATACCACAATCTCCGCGCGGCCGCCTTCAACTCCCAGGCCCAGGAGCTGAGCCAAAAGACCGCCGACTTGACTAATAGCCGGAGTGAGTGTTTTGCTTCTTTTATCTCTCTCGTATGGCCAACAAGACCTGCTGGGTGTAGTCCCTAAGATTCGGGCTGATCACGAGCCGGTCGGGTCGGATCTTTCTGGACATTTCTTCTTATTGCTTTTTTCCTTTTTCTCCATGCTTGTAGGGGCTAACGCTGACTTGAGGGAGCAGCTAGGCGGGGCCCAGACCGCCCTTCGCGCCAAGGAGGCCGAGAGCATCGCCTTGGCCTAGGAACGCGACCGCCTAGCCAAGAGATCGGCCGACGAGGAGGAGAGCCATGAGGCGTGCCCTGAAGAAGGCGCCAGACAGCGAGGCCGCCTTTGGCCGAAGTTCGAGACCGAGGCGGCCGGCTGGGCTGAAGCGAGGCAGGCGCTGAGCGAGGGCTATGGTCGGATTGAGGATCTGATCGACGGTAAGCCGCCTTCCTTTTCACTCCTTTGCTTGCTCTTTGCCCTCTTGTTCATCTTCTGACTTTGGTGCTGTTTCTTTGCTCTTCACGCAGATTACTTTCCTGGTTACTCCGTCGCCGCCAGCCAAGCCATCGAGGCCCACCGCGAGGCACGCCGGCAAGCAGGGGTTGCGATCGTGCCAGACGCCAGCCGGACGCTTGAGGAGCAACTTTTGGCGATCAGGCTCGGGCCGCAGCTCAAGTTTATCGATGCTCGCCGCTTCAGTAAGTCTTGGCGCAGTCTTGACCGCCTGCTCGCCGGGCGATTCTCGCAGACTCGCCGGACCCGACTGGTTGGAGGCTGCGGTCGGGCCGCCGAGGCTCGGAAGGCTTCCGATGCTCGGTCCGCGCCAAAGTGCTTGAGTTCGCTCGGGCTTGGTATCTTGGCTGAGCTTGCGCCCGAGCACCTGGAGGCAGGGAGGCTGACGAGGAGCTGGTGGCGGTGCGGCCGGCTATCATCCGGTAGCCTCGGCATTATCGCCGAGTACACCGACACCAAAGATTTTCGCTCCTGAGGTGAACGACAACGGCGTCGCCCAGCCGAAGGAGTGGTTCGGGCTGAACCCGGCGGAAGGTGAGGACTCGGCGGAGGAGATCGCTTCCAGTGATGAAGGTGAAGACGAAGGGAAGGGCGGCGAAGACGTCGTGCTCGGCAATGGCGTAAGCGACTAGCTGGGCCACTGATCGTGCCTTCCAAAGACGAGGCACGCGAAGCGCCGCTTGCCGGGGGAGATGATCAGGCCGAGACCCGCCAGCCAGCCCATCCTCCAGCCGGCACTGCGCCTCCGCTGACTCGCCTGACTCGCCCCATTGCTCCTTGGTCTCGATCTGCATCTTGCTTTGGCCGCTACTCTTTGAACAACTTTTATTAAATTTTCACGGCTCCACCCACTGGGGGTGTGTTCAAACTATGTTGAATGCTGGCCTTTTGAAGGATCTTATGTAAATATAATTATGCATGTGTTCGGCTTCCATTTGAATTTGCTTTTTATCCTTAGGCTATTTCCTTTGCCGTCTTCCCTTTGGTCGCCGCCTTCCCAGCCGAACAGCTACTCCGCAGTCTGTGGCTGGGGAGGAACTTGGCCATTTGTGGGAAGACAAGTACTTAAGCTTTGTTGGATTGTAGCAAAGTGAAATGGGAAGCCGG
Source organism: Aegilops bicornis (assembly GCA_021605145.1). NCBI lineage: Eukaryota > Viridiplantae > Streptophyta > Magnoliopsida > Poales > Poaceae > Aegilops > Aegilops bicornis. The sequence continues at coordinate 4,642,867 of JAHIAL010000014.1, read as the reverse complement.
TCCCGGTCTCTTGCCATCGGTAGTCGGCCGCGATGGAGGAAGCCGGCGCTTGTTATAGGCGAGTTCGTTAGTCCTTAGCCGTTTTCGTGTGGGCACTCTTTCACTGCCTTTTGACACTTGCCACCGGATCGGTTCTTCGAGCTGCGACTTTCGACAAGAGAGGGCTTGGGTGCCGGCATACTACTTGTCCGACTGCAGGTGGAACTTAAATATAACTCAAGGCGGCCAGTCCCCGGGCCGACTAGTCGAACCCGGTGCCGGACAGAATGTAATGACAAAATCATAAGCATGATACTCGTCATTCATAGATAAAAGGTGGCAGTCCCCGAGCGCTCCTCGGGGGGCCTATTGTCTTGTACTTAATACAAAAGGTGGCGTGATACATACTGCATTTTAACTGTAAAATCTTCGGAGGAGGTTGGCGTTCCATGGTCGTTCCGACTCCTTGCCGGAATCGTCTCTCTTTCGCGCCTTCGGCTTCTGTGCGTCAATTAGGTAGTAGGAGTCGCTTCCTCTCACGATTGCTCGCCGATGACGAAGGGGCCTTCCCAAGGGGCCGAGAGCTTGTGCTGGCCGGTTGTTCCGGATCAGCCGGAGCACAAGGTCACCCTCTTGGAAGGATCTTGGCTTGACCTTCCTGGGCTGTGGTAGCGGCGCAGACCCTACCGGTAGATGGCGGACCCGGTGAGGGCTAACAGCGGCTTTCTTCCGACAGGTCGACGCCGCCTTCTTCGTCTTCTTTGGCCTCTGCTTGCGTGTACATGGTTACTCGAGGTGAGTCGAACTCGATGTCGGTTGGGATGACTGACCTCGGCACCATATACAAGGAAGAAAGGGGTAAGCCGTTGACTTGTTTGGGGCAAGGTCGCAGACTCGGAGGACGGCGGCAGCTCGTCGAGCCAACAGCTGGCCCGAACACTCCAGTGCACGACCCAGTCGGGGCTTGATGCCAAAGAGGATGAGGCCGTTGGCTCGCTTCAACTTGGTCGTTTGGCTGCGGGTGGGCACCTGACGCTAGGTCGGTCGGATGCCTCAAATGCATGGCCGCGTTAAACGCGCCAATGCACCTTTGGCAAAATTCGTGCCGTTGTCGGTGATGATGCTGTGTGGTACGCCATACCGAGTTGTAATGTCTGTGATGAATGTCACGGCAGTCGGCCCATTCAGCTTCTTGATCGGCTTTGCTTCGATCCACTTGGTAAACTTATCCACAACAGATGTGTCATGCCGCCGCGCGCCGTCTTGAACGGGCCCACCATGTCCAGTCCCCAGACGACGAAAGGCCAGGTAAGGGGAATGGGCTTGAGTGCTTAAGCCGGCAGGTGTTGCTTGGAGCCGAAGACCTGGCACCCTTTGCAATGTTTGACCAACTCCTTGGCGTCATCCAAGGCAGTCGGCCAAAAGAATCCATGGTGCAAAGCTTTGGCAACAAGCGATCTTGAGGTCATGCAGGTGGCCGATTCGCCTTTGGTGAATGTCCTTCAGGATTGCTATGCCCTTCTCGGCTCGACCTTGTGCTGGTAGACTCCGGTGGACACTGCTGCTTGGACGAGCTCTCTGTTAACAATTGTGTATGCTCCGGCTCGGCGTTGGACTTGTCTTGCCGCGATCTCGTCAGCCGGCAGCTCTCTGTTTACCAGGAAGTTGAGGATGGGCTGAGCCCATGATGGAGCTGTGACTTCTTCTATGGCCAACACGGCTACTGCACCCTGGGGGGGGGGGGCTGGGTGGTGAAGAGCTGGAGTTGGTCACCGCTTTGTGGTGTTGATGCGATCCCGGGCGATTACGTCAGAGTCCCCGGCCGGGTTACGGCCACCGGGCCGGGTGCGACTATGGCAGTCCCCGAGCCATCTATCAAAGTCCCCGGGCCGCCTGCTTGGTTCCCCAAGCCGAATCCGGCTGTGTCGGGGTTAAGCGGCACGAAGATGGAATCAGATTCTGGAGATGGCCTGATAGACGGCTTGAGGAGGCGTTGGAGAGAGACGCCGTTGGTATGGCTTGCCGAGTGGAGCCCTATTCGTGCTAGGCGTCGCTGTTTCGTTGTCGGCCCGCTGCACGCGGAGGAACTTCGTGATCCTTCAAAATGCCCGCCGATTTGGTCAACGAGGAAGCGGTAGCTGGCCATATTTGTGTCTTTTTACGCCCCTGGCCAACCGGATGACTGCCGGACCACCAAATCCGAGTCGCCATAGCATAGGATCCGCGGATGCCAAGTTCTTTGGCTAGCCGGAGTCCGTATGGAGCGCATCGCATTCGGCTACATTGTTGGAGGCGGCAAAGTGAATTTGCAATGTGTATCTCGAAAGCTTGTCGCCTTTGGGGAGGTGAGGATGATGTCGGCCCTGTGTAGGTGCGCATCTTGGACCCATCAAGTGCATCCGCCAATGAGTGGAATTGGGAGCCGGCGGCAGGTAACGGTCTCGCCTCACCGACGAGGAAGTCGGCCAATGCTTGGGACTTGATGGCGGTGCGAGGCTGGTAGAAGATGCGTGTAGGGGGGCATCTCAATGGCCTATTTTGCCACCCGCCGGATGCATCCAGCTGCCTATGATCTCGGCGCAGCGGGCGGTGCATACAACGCGTGATGGGGTGCTCTTGGAAGTAGGGGCTTCAGACTTCTTGGCAGCGAAGTACACGCCATAGCACATCTTACGTGTACGCGGTAGTTACGCTTCGAGGTGGACAGTACTTCACTTAAGTAGTACACGGTCTCTGGACTGGCTGAGCTCGGCCTTCTTGAGGCGTTGGACCACGATGGCAGTCTTGACCACCCTACCGGTGGTGGCGGCAACATAAAGGAGCATGGGCTCTTTCTCCGGCGCCGCCAAGGCAGTGGCGTGGCGACATCTTCTTTAGCTCGTGGAAGGCTTGGTCGGCTTGGTCGTTCCACTCGAAGTGAGTGGTTTTCTTCATGAGTCGGTGGGGAGAGCCTTTTCTCCAAGCCGGTACCGATGAAGCGGTTCGAGGCCAGCACCCGGTAAACTTCTGGACGTCTCGCGGCTTGGTGGGAATCTCCATTCTCTCAATGGCTTTGATCTTTAGAGGGTTGCATTCAATGCCGCTGCTCGAGAACAGGAAGCCTAGGGAGCTGGCGGTGGCACTCAACACGCATTTCTCGTGGTTGAGCTTGATCTGAAACCGCGCAGATTCTCAAATGTTTCCTTTTGAGGTCTTATAGCGGTGTTGCGCTTTCTCCGCCTTTCACCACGATATCGCCTACATAGACGTGGGCATTTTCTACCGAAGTTGCTTTAGGAGGCACTTATGCAAATTGAAAAGTGGCACCGCATTTCTCAAGCCGAATGTCATAGTCGCAATGTAAAGTCTGAATGGCGTGATGAAGGCGGGTCTTCAGCGGTCAGCCGGGTCCAACTTTATCCGGTGGTAGCCCGAGTAGGCATCCAAGAAACTCAGCAGCTTCGCATTCGGCTGTGGAGTCTATCACTTGATCAATCCTTGGTAGAAGCGAAGGGATCTTTGGGGCAAGCTTTGTTGAGGCTTGTGTAATCTATACACATGCGCCACTTGTTGTTCTTCTTCAAAGACGAGGACCGGGTTGGCGAGCCACTCTGGAAAGAAAACCTCCATGATGAAGCCGGACGCCAAGAGCCGGGCTACCTCTTCTCCCACGATCCTTCTCTTCTCCTCTGATAGCCGGCGGAGGGGCTGTTTGACTGGCTTGGCATCTCGCTCAGACGTAGTAGCTTGTGCTCAAGTAATTCCTTCGAACACCGGCATGTCCTTGGGGACCATGCAAAGATGTCTCGATTCTCACGGAGGAAATCGACGAGCTCGCCTTCCTATTTGCTGTCCAGTTCGCCCGATGACGGCAAACCTTCTGGGTGCTCGGGTCCAGAGGTGTCTTCTTTGTTTCCTTGGTCGGGCTGGAAAGAACCTTGGGCATCACACTCTTTGGGGTCAGGGATGTGGCTGCTTGCCGGCCATGGTCATGACTCGGTCCAACATCTTTTCTCCTCAACGATCACGAGGGACTTTCGGCCACGTGCTGCCAAGCGCTAGTCAAAGACCCGTGAGGATTTCTTGTAATCTTCGGCTATGGTGATGATGCCCTTGGTGCTTGGCATCTTCATCTTGAGGTAGGCGTAGTGGGGTACAGCCACGAATTTGGCCAAAGCAGGCCGACCAAGCAGGGCATGATAGGGGCTCTCAAGGTCCACCACTTCAAACCAGATAGTTTCCTGGCGGAAATTATCCTTGTCCCCAAAGAGAACATCTATCTTGATCTTGCCGATTGGTGAGCAAGACAGGCTGCACGATGCCATGGGACACGGTCCGCTTGATGAGGGGTGCTTGGTCCTCGATGTTCACTTTCTCCATGGTGTCGCGGTACAGGATGTTGATGCTGCTCCCACCGTCTATCAGTATGCGGGAGAATCGGGCAGCAAGCCTGCCGTCGCTAGGTTTGCCTCTAAAACCAATGCATAAGAGCCCGGAGACGGCATCACCTCTGGGTGGTCAGCCCGGCCCAGCTGATAGGCCTTTCTGACCAGTGCATGTACTTGGGGTTGTTGGAGGCGACCGCATTGACTTCTTGGTGCTGTCGGCGCCGGCTGTGCCGGTCTTCAGGCTAGCTTGTGAAGACGACGTAGGCGGCATGCTCGTCGGGGAACTCGTCTTGGATGGTCCCGACCGCTGGTCGAGCGGCCGACTGCTGAGGAGCCGGAGGGGGCTGCCCAGCTGGCGGAGGCGGCACCAACCCTTCACCTTTGGTGATTCGGGTGAGCCAGTGGCACTTCCAGGTCGTATGGTTAGACGGCTTCGCGCCGCTATGGAACTTGCAAGGGGCATCGAGGGCTTGCTCGTAGGAGAAAGCCGGCTGCCAAGCCGGCCTGCCGCCCTTCGGCTTCTTGGGCGCGGGCCGCCCTTCGGGTCGCTCGTCTTCGATGGTGGCCACCTGCCGACTGGCTGGAGGCGGCATTGGGCCCTTGCGCTTGTTGTCGCTTTGGTACGGACGTCGGCGGGAGTCGCCAGCCGGCGTCTTGGGAGCTGGGTTGAGCACCTTCCCGGAAGCCGCCCACAGGAGCTCGGTCTTCATCGAGGAGTCGGCGGTGGCATTTGTCCGCTATGACTAGTAGCTCGCCGAGCGTAGTCGGCCTGCCACAGAGAAGCTTGTGCTTGAGGAGGGTGCCTTCGGCACCCGTGGTGAAGTACTCTATGGCTTGAACCTCGTGCACCCTCGCAAGAATTGTGGAGCTTCATTATGGCATTGAGGTAGTCGCGAGTCGACTCGGTGGGTCCTTGTACGCACAAGGGGAGCTGTCTGGGCTTGGGAGCCCGCTTGTAGGTGCTGGTGAAGTTGTGGATGAAGGCTTCGGTGAAGTCTAGCCAACTGTTGATGTTGTACGGCTTGAGGCTGTTGAGCCAGGTTCACGCTGTGCCTTGAAGCATGAGGGGCACATATTTCACGGCAACGCGCTACCGTTGCTATCTTGCGCCGATCGCGGTGGAGTAGTCGATCAGCCAATCCTCCGGCTTTCACCGAGCCGTTGTACTTAGGTGTGTCTTTGGGAGCGAGAACCCTTTGGGAAAGGGCTCGTCGCGGATCTGGGGCCGAAACAAGGCGGACCGACATCGTCTTCTTCTTCCAATGCCGTAGATCGCGCCAGCGGTCGATCGATGGCGGGCGTCGTTCGCCGACTCCTTCGCTGCAGCCTAGTCGGCCGGCCGAGAGTCGGATGCGTGATGCGGTGGGGTGGGACATCTTTCCCATGAAGTCGGAGGAGGCGGGTTGCCTCGCTGCTCCACGGCTCGAGGGCGGACCCTCTCATCGCGCTTCGATGGAGATCCGGGTTATTCGGGTGGCAGCCGGCTCCTTTTCTCGCCAGTCTTGGATGTCGCCCAGCAGTCGGGCGTCGTGGCGTCGCGCCGTGTTCTCGGCGCGAGGGGGCTTTCGGGTGTCTTGTCTTCATGTCGCTCTGCGCCGCGCCGATCGATTCTGTTGGATGCGCTTAGCCATATAGGGGAGCTCTGTCGGGCCCTAGCCCGTTCGAAGCCTTTCATACAGCCGCCTGGGCAGTGCGTAGGTTCTCGAGGGGCGTGGTGTAGACTGGGCGGTCCACTCCCAGCATATCGGCGATGACCACGCCGCGTTTCTTGACGACGCCAAGTCGGCTCGGCCCGTCAGAGCGCGGCGTGACAAAGGCGGCGCGGTCGACTTCGCGCTGGTGAGCCTCGGTGAGGCGTCTCATGGAAGCTATCCTCCGGCCTTCCGCGTGGAGGGCGAGGCGGCGCGGCCCAACGCCTCGGCGTCGGCGTCGGTCGGGAGAGGGGCGGACAAGTCGTGCAGCGCCGCTTGTGGGTCGTCGGGGGCATTCTCGCCAGAGGGGCCGCCGTGACTGATGACCAGCACCTCGGTGATGGTGCTGCCACAGCTGTCGGCTTGGGGGAGCGGGTCGTCGAAGATCACGACGTTGGAGGGGAAGGCATCGAGTGATGCCGCGTCGGAGTCAACGTGCATCGGGTCGGTGGAGCCGACTGACTCCAAATCCACAGCGAGCTCGCTGGAGACATGGAGCTGGACAAGGAGGCTGACGAGGTGGCCCTCGGGCGCCTGCCCGCTGCCGAGGCGTTTGCCGTGAGATGCGAGCCTCGCCAAGAAGATCGGCGAGGCAGCTCGCCGCCACAGGGCGCCGTGAGACGCCTTTGCAGCGCTGCCGGGCAAGCGCCATCGGGCGTCTGGGCTGGCCTCGCCTGCTGGGAGGAAGAGGGTTCTGCCCGAACAGTGTCTCCGGGCGATGGTGCCTGGCCCCACGGTGGGCGCCAAATGTCGAGTGGTAGGTGCGACATATGCCAACGGGTGGCTTATCATAGTGGGAGCCAATAAGACGTCGCCGGTGCCTGGAAACGGGATAAGGCGAAGACATGCACGCCGGCGAATCTTACCCAGCTTCGGGGCTCTCCGTGGAGATAACACCCCTACTGCTGCTCTGCGGGGTCTCCGCATGATCACTGGATGAACAGGTGGCTACAAGAGGCTCCTTGAGCTGTTCGGTGAGAAGGGGAAGAAGGGCACGGCTAGCTCTCCTCGTCTCTCTATGTGGTGACTAAAGCTCTAAGAGATCAACCCTTTGCATGGGTGCCCTGGGGGGTTTATATAGGCCTACCCCCTAGGGGTACAATGGTAATCCGGCTGGGCGTGGGCCCTAGCCGTCAGTGTCTATGTCCGCCGGCTTCTCCGCCGACTGGTGGGTCCCGCCGGCTGCCGGTTTCTTGGTCGACAAGCTGGCCCCACCGCTGAGGGCCTTTGTCGGGGCTGGTCTTGTTGCCTCAATCTTGATGACGAGGGCTTTGTCGGGGTAAGCGTGGCTACAGCGCCGCCGCCTTGGCGGCGATCACTGTAGCCTCACCCCGTCTTGTCTTCTTAATGAGGCGCTCCTTTCGAGGGAGAGAGTTAGCCCGGCTATGGGAAGCCGGCCATATCTTGGGCCGACGGGGGAAGGTAGAGCCGCCTTCGGGCATCTCTCTGGCCGGTGGGGCCCGCCGCCTGCGGGCCGTACTGACAGCCCGTCGTGTCTGACGCCATGGTCAACATGGCAACAGTGCTGCGCCGGACGGGGGATGGCTGCCCCGTACGGTGCACTGTGGTCATGCATGCTCCGGGATACGGGGGTGGCAGGCTCTACTGTAGCCACGCCCTATCTCATCACCGTTATGTGGGTGCAGATTCTGAGGGTGCGGCCTTGTCACTTTCTTTGGGAAGCCGGCCTCTCTTGAGTCGGCCTTCTCGAGTCGACTCTCCAGAGTCGGCCCTCTTGGAGTCGGCCTTCTCGTAGCCGGCTTCTTGGAAGCCGGCCCTCTTGTGGCCTTCATCCTGGAGGTCTTGGGGCCGGGCCGCCTCCTGACAGCCGGCCTGAGGGTTAGCCGGTTGGGGGAGGGTGGCCCTGTATCTTGGATGCTGGATGGCTTTGATTGGCTCATAATTTTTTTGGAAGCCCCGGGGGGAGCCAGCTAGGCTGCCCGTGGTCATTTACTCCGACAGTAGTCCCCGAAGCTGATTGGGCTTCGAGGCTGAGAAGGGGACGAGAAGCTCGATCAGCTTCCCATTCTGAGGAGCCGGCAGATAGGAGCCGGCCTTGAGCGGGTGCGCCGTCTTCGTAAAGTTCCGCAGCTGGGGCGAGAGCGTTGCTGCCGGATCAAGCAAGACCGACCGCTGCGCCACCTGCGCACCACGTGGCCCAAAAAGGCTTGCCAGCCCACGCGCGCGACGGGACGTCGCCGTAGGCTGGGCCTACTGCAGACCAGGGGCCTCGCCCATGTGCGAATCCTTTGCGGGCCTGACCGGACCGCACATCTTCCCGCTGGCGGTTTCAAAGCATGCTTTAGGGCGCAATAATCGCGGACGTGAGGGGAGGGGTGCGATTAATCCCACGTTCCCCACACTCACCCCTCGGCTCCGGCCAAGACGAAGTCTATAAGTCACGGGAGGAGGGAGGCGGCAGAGGCTCGCACGCCGCCTCGCCTCCACTCCTCTCCCCTACCTCCTTCTCCGCTCCTCCGTCAGAAGACTTCACTTCCACTGCGCCCGCTCATGGCCATGGATCTTCTTGGGAGGGGGAAGGGATCCTTTGGGCAAGCCTTGTTGAGGTCCTTGAAATCGACTACATAGGGCGCCAGGATTTGTCCTTCTTTGGTACCATCACCGGGTTTGCTAGCCAGTCCGGATGTTTTATATCTCTGATGAATCCGGCCTCCAGTAGTTTGGCTAGCTCCTCTCCCATGGCTTGTCTCTTAGGTTCAAGAAGGCCAAGAGCCTCGCTTGATCGGCTTGAATCCTTTTAGGATGTTTAGGCTGTGCTCACCACCGGGCGATGGGATTCTGGCATGTCTGAAGGGTGCCGGGCAAAATGTCCCAATTTTCGCGTAGGGAATTACCGTAGTGTGGCGTCTACATCGTGGTTTAATTGTGCCCCAATGGAAGCCGTTTTTGTAGGGTCCGTTGGGTGGACTTGGAATTTGACTATTTTGTCTCGCTGGTTTAAAGGAGGTGGACTTGGATCTTTTATCGAGTATCACATCGCCCTCGTTCACCGTGGGAGCGAAAGTGCACGCCTCGGCCGCTAGGGCTTTGGATAGTGCCTCGTGGGCTAGTGCAGCTGTCTTGTTTTCGCACGGAGTGCTTATGTCCGGGTCACTAGCAAGAGTGATGATTCCGTTGGGCCGGGCATTTTGAGCTTCATGTACCCGTAATGGGGTATAGCTTGAAAAATTGTGAATGCCTCTCGCCCTAATAGAGCGTGGTATCTGCCGGTGAACGGGGCCACTTGGAACATGACCTCTTCGGACTCAGTAATTATCCGGCTGCGCTTTAACACCACATCCAAAGGTGATTTACTGCAGCTCGCTTCCCGAATGGGAATTATACCTCTAAAGGTTGTCTTTGCTTCGCTCAATGCGGCTCCAGTCTATTTCCATCTTATGGAGGGTTTCCTCATAAATGAGGTTCAATCATTGCCACCGTCCATGAGTACCTTGGTAAGGCGAAAGCCATTCACTATTGGACCGAGGACCAATGCTGCCGGTGCTCGGGCTGTTCGAATTTAGGTTCGCCAACGGCATTAAAGGTAATAGCCGTGTCACCCATGGATTTATTCTTGCTACCTGGTAGACTTCATGCTGTCATGGAGTGTTCGTTTCGCATATTGTTTGATGCGAAAGTCTCAAGACCGTTAATACCGCATCGGTATCCTTGGGCTGGTGCTCGTGGATGCCGGAGTTAGAAGCTCCTCGCCGCTTTTGGCCACTTGCCGAGTATCCAACATGCTCTAAGGCTATGAGTTGGTGTAGCGCCCTCTGTGCTATGAATTTTACAGTGGTCCATTGAGCCACCCTCCAAAGACGCTCCATGCCCCGTGGGGGTTTTTTTGTTTTTTGGTGTTGAACCCGGGTGATTGGTGACAATGCGCCTTTTGTTTTGAATTGGTTTGTATTCGGGGCCGGATTGTCCCAAAATCTTACTTGGTTTTCTGTGCACTTTCCATCGCATGACAAAGATTTCGTACTATGGACGCCAAGTCAGCAAAGCGTGTAATTTCACGGCGACCTATGGCGTTGAGGATTCCCATGTCCGCGCGATTATTGCAGAAAAAATGAAATTGCGCTCTTCCTCACGGCGATCCTTTATCCTGTTCATGATCGAGGAATCGCCCAAGAATGATGTACTGTTTCTTCGTGCTCTTGCCTAATATTGGATAGATCGCTATGTTCGGGTGGGTGGGTGGAATTAACCAAACCCCACCCAATCTAGGGCTCAAGGGCCAAGGGGCTTCGAACTCGGAAGCTTGGATTCTCGGATGTTATCCAATCGAATCCAGCGCCGCCTCGACTCTAAGTTCAGGGTTTTGAGGACGCCTTCCTCCGCGGGTATCCGCTTGGAGGGATTGGGAATCCAGACATAGTTAGTCCTTAAGGTAGATGAGGGTCGCGCGTTGTTCCTCCACCACATCAACGTGATGGGTGACACAGGAGAGTTAATCTCTCTCATCGGGTTTAGGCCTCGATCTGATCGTAGTCTATAGCGACTCGTATGCGGCGATCACGATCCAAGAACTTCGTTTAAAGAAGAGATCTCCATCGGATCTAACTGCTCGGCGAAGTTCCGAAAGGACGTTAAGATTGCTTTTGATGACCCGAGAAGTCACCATCATCAGCGCCAAGGGCCGAACAGCGGTCATAAGAAAACCGGCTTAGTCGGGAGAGTTTGGCCGATAGCCAAAGCTCCTTAAGCAATGAGCCGTCTTTAAAAAGGCGGGATGAGGCATCCTTCACGATGGTGACAAAGACAAATAAAACTCTCAATGAAAGCACCAATGTACGTGTCAAAAACCGCGGATCTCGGGTAGGGGGTCCCGAATCGCAAGGCGTCTAGGCGGATGGTAACGAAGGAGACAAGGGACACGACAGCTTTTTACCTGTGTTCGGGCCCTCTCGATGGAGGTAAAACCCTACTCCTGCTTGATTAATATTGATGATATGGGTAGTACAAGAGTAGATCTACCATGAGATCAGAGAGGCTAAACCCTAGAAGCTAGCCTATGGTATGATTGTTGTTTGTTCTACGGACTAAAACCCTCTGGTTTATATAGACACCGGAGAGGGTTAGGGTTACACAGAGTCGGTTACAATGGAAGGAGATCTACATATTCATATCGCCACGCTTGCCTTCCACGCCAAGGAAAGTCCCATCCGGACACGGGACGAAGTCTTCAATCTTGTATCTTCATAGTCCAGGAGTCCGGCCAAAGGTCATAGTCCGGCCATCCGGACACCCCCTAATCCAGGACTCCCTCAGGTAGCAAGAAGGATTTCTGGCGCCGTTGTCGGGGAGGTCTACACAAAAGTCAACATACCAAGTACCCATCACAATCCCTTGTCTCCCGCATTACATTATTTGCCATTTGCCTCTCGTTTTCCTCTCCCCCACTTCACCCTTGCCGCTTTATTCGCCCTCTCTTTTCGTTCGCCTCTTTTTTTCGCTTGCTTTTTGTTTGCTCGTGTGTTGGATTGCTTGTTTGTCACGATGGCTCAAGATAATACCAAATTATGTGACTTTACCAATACCAACAATAATGATTTCCTTAGCACTCCAATTGCTCCTCTTCATCGACATCGAATCTTGTGAAATCAATGTCGCTTTGTTGAATCTTGTCATGAAAAGATCAATTACCGCCTTCCTAGTGAAGATGCCACTACTCATCTAAATAGCTTCGCTGATTTGTGTGATATGCAAAAGAAGAAAGATGTTGATAACGATATTGTTAAACTGAAGCTATTTCCTTTTTCGCTTAGAGATCGTGGCTAAAGCTTGGTTTTCGCTTCTTTGCCTAAAAATAGTATTGATTCTTGGAATAAGTGCAAAGATGCTTTTATCTCTAAGTATTTTCCTCCTGCTAAGATTATCTCTCTTAGAAACTATATTATGAATTTTAAGCAACTTTATCATGAACATGTTGCACAAGCTTGGGAGAGGATGAAATTAATGATACATAATTGCCCTACTCATGGTTTGAAATTGTGGATGATTATACAAAAAAATTATGCCGGATTGAATTTTGCTTCTAGAAATCTTTTAGATTCGGCCGCGGTAGGCACTTTTTATGGACATCACTTTAGGAGAAGCTACTAAACTCCTAGATAATATTATGGTTAATTATTCTCAATGGCACAATTGAAAGATCTACTAATAAAAAAGTGCACGCGATAGAAGAAATTAATGTTTTGAGTGGAAAGATGGATGAACTTATGAAATTATTTGCTACTAAGAGTGTTTCTTCGATCCTAATGATATGCCTTTGTCTACTTTGATTGATAATAATGATGAATCTATGGATGTGAATTTTGTTGGTAGGAATAATTTTGGTAACAACGCCAGATAGAGGAAACCTTAATCCTAGGCCTTATCCTAGTAATTCCTCTAATAATTATGGAAATTCCTACAACAACTCTTATGGAAATTTTAGTAAGATGCCCTCTGAATTTGAGACTAGTGTTAAACAGTTTATGAATTCGCAAAAGAATTTCAATGCTTTGCTTGAAGAGAAATTGCTTAAAGTTGATGAATTGGCTAGGAAAGTTGATAGAATTTCTCTTGATGTTGATTCTTTAAAGCTTAGATCTATTCCTCCTAAGCATGATATCAATGAGTCTCTCAAAGCCATGAGAATTTCCATTGATGAGTGCAAATAAAGAACCGCTAGGATGCGTGCTAAGAAAGATTGCTTTATGAAAACGTGTTCTTCAAATTTCTATGAAAATAAAGATGAAGATCTAAAAGTTATTGATGTGTCCCCTATTAAATCTTTGTTTTTCAATATGAATCTTGATAATGATGGGACTGAATATGATCCGCCTTTACCTAGAAGGCATGCTCCAAAAATTGGAGTTTTTAGATCTTGATGCTAAAATTGATAAAAGTGGGATTGAAGAAATCAAAACCCTAGATGTTAATAAACCCACTATTTTGGATTTCAAGGAATTTAATTATGAAAATTGCTCTATGATAGATTGTATTTCCTTGTTGCAACTGCAAGTAAATTCTCCTCATGCTTATAGTCAAAATAAAGCGTTTACCAAACATATCGTTGATGCCTTGATGCAATCCTATGAAGAAAAGCTTGAGTTGGAAGTTTCTATCCCTAGAAATCTTTATGATGAGCGGGAACCTACTATTAAAATTAAGATCAAGGATCATGAGTTCTATGCTTTATGTGATTTGGGTGCTAGTGTTTCCACTATTCCCAAAACTTTGTGCGATTTGCTAGATTTCCACGATTTTGATGATCGCTCTCTAAACTTGCACCTTGCGGATTCCACTATTAAGAAACCTATGGGAAGAATTAATGATGTTCTTATTGTTGCAAATAGGAATTATGTACCCGTAGATTTTATCGTTCTTGATATAGATTGCAATCCTTCATGTCCTATTATTCTTCGTAGACCTTTCCTTAGAACGATTGGTGCAATTATTGATATGAAGGAAGGGAACATTAGATTCCAATTTCCATTAAAGAAAGGCTTGGAACACTTCCCTAGGAAGAAAATAAAACTACCATATGAATCTATCATGAGAGCCACTTATGGATTGCCTACCAAAGATGGCATAAGGTAATACTCTAGATCTATCCTTGCTTTTATGCCTAGCTAGGGCGTTAAACGATAGCGCTTGTTGGGAGGCAACCCAATTTTATTTTTAGTTTTTTTGCTTTTTGCTTCTGTTTAGGAATAAATATTTGATCTAGTCCATGGTTAGATGTGTTTTTATGTTTTAATTAGTGTTTGTGCCAAGTTAAACCTATAGGATCTTCTTGGATAATAATTATTTGATCTTGCTGTAATTTCCAGAAACTTTCGTTTCACAAAAATAATTGTTAAAAATCACCAGAACGTGATAAAATAGTGATTCCAATTGCTTCTGATCAATAAACAAATTATCTAGGTAGTCCTATTTTGGATGATTTTTTGGAGTTCCAGAAGTTTGCGTTAGTTACAGATTACTACAGACTGTTCTGTTTTTGACAGATTCTGTTTTTCGTGTGTTGTTTGCTTATTTTGATGAATCTATGGCTAGTAAAATAGTTTATAAACCATAGATAAGTTGGAATACAGTAGGTTTAACACCAATATAAATAAATAATGAGTTCATTACAGTAACTTGAAGTGGTCTTTTGTTTTCTTTTCGCTAACGGAGCTCACGAGATTTTCTGTTGAGTTTTGTGTTGTGAAGTTTTCAAGTTTTGGGTGAAAGATTTTGATGGATTATGGAACAAGGAGTGGCAAGAGCCTAAGCTTGGGGATGCCCATGGCACCCCCAAGATAATCTAAGGACACCATAAAGCCAAAGCTTGGGGATGCCCGGAAGGCATTCCCTCTTTAAATCTACTTCCATCGGTAACTTTACTTGGAGCTATATTTTTATTCACCACATGATATGTGTTTTGCTTGGAGCGTCTTGTATGATTTGAGTCTTTGCTTTTTAGTTTACTACAATCACCCTTTCTGTACACACCTTTTGAGAGAGCCATACATGATTTGGAATTTGTTAGAATACTCTATGTGCTTCGCTTATATCTTTTGAGTTATATAGTTTTGCTCTAGTACTTCACTTATATCTTTTAGAGCACGGTGGTGGATTTGTTTTATAGAAACTATTGACCTCTCATGCTTCACTTAGATTATTTTGAGAGTCTTAAATAGCATGGTAATTTGCTTAAATAATCTTAATATGCTTGGTATTCAAGATTTGTAAAAAACTTTCTTATGAGTGTGTTGAATACTATGAGAAGTTTGATGCTTGATAATTGTTTTGAGATATAAAGATGGTGATATTAGAGTCATGCTAGTTGAGTAGTTGTGAATTTGAGAAATACTTATGTTAAAGTTTGTGATTCTGTAGCATGCACGATTATGGTGAACCGTTATGTGATGAAGTCGGAGCATGATTTATTTATTGGTTGTCTTCCTTATGAGTGGCGGTCGGGGACGAGCGATGGTCTTTTCCTACCAATCTATCCCCCTAGGAGCATGAGCGTAATACTTTTCTTTGATAAATTGTAGATTTTTGCAATAAGTATATAAGTTCTTTATGACTAATGTTGAGTCCATGGATTATACTCACTTTCTTCCTTCCACCATTGCTAGCTTTTCGCCGGTATCATAAACCCACCATATACCTTCCTCAAAACAGCCACCATACCTACCTATCATGGCATTTCCATAGCCATTCCGAGATATATTGACATACAACTTTCCACCGTTCCGTTTATTATGACACGCTCCATCATTGTCATATTGCTTTGCATGATCATGTAGTTGACATCGTATTTGTGGCAAAGCCACCGTTCATAATTCTTTCATACATGTCACTCTTGATTCATTACATATCCTGCACATCACGGAGGCATTCATATAGAGTCATATTTTGTTCTAAGTATCGAGTTGTAATTGTTGAGTTGTAAGAAAATAAAAGTGTGATGATCTTCATTTTTAGAGCATTGTCCCAAGTGAGAAAAAGGATGATGGAGACTATGATTCTCTACAAGTCGGGATGAGACTCGGACTAAAAAAGAGGAGGACATAAAAAAATAGAAAAGGCCCAAATAATAGAAAAAACGAGAGAAAAAGAGAGAAGGGACAATGTTACTATCCTTTTACCACACTTGTGCTTCAAAGTAGCACCATGATCTTCATGATAGAGAGTCTCTCATTTTGTCACTTTTATATACTAGTGGGAATTTTTCATTGTAGAACTTGGCTTGTATATTCCAATGATGGGCTTCCTCAAAATGCCCTAGGTCTTCGTGGAGCAAGCGAGTTGGATGCACACCCACTTAGTTTCTTTTGTTGAGCTTTCATATACTTATAGCTCTAGTGCATCTGTTGCATGGCAATCCCTAATCACTCACATTGATATCTATTGATGGGCATCTCCATAGCCCGTTGATACGCCTAGTTGATGTGAGACTATCTTCTCCCGTTTTGTCTTCTCCACAACCACCATTCTATTCCACATATTGTGCTATATCTATGGCTCACGCTCATGTATTGCGTGAAGATTGAAAAAGTTTGAGAACGTTAAAAGTATGAAACAATTTCTTGGCTTGTCATCGGGGTTGTGCATGATTTAAATAATTTGTGTGGTGAAGATAGAGCATAGCCAGACTATATGATTTTGTAGGGATAACTTTCTTTGGCCATGTTATTTTGAGAAGACATGATTGCTTAGTTAGTATGCTTGAAGTAGTATTATTTTTATGTCAATATTAAACTTTTGTCTTGAATCCTTCGGATCTGAATATTCACACCACAATTAAGAAGAATTACATTGAAATTATGCCAAGTAGCACCCCGCATCAAAAATTCTGTTTTTATCATTTACCTACTCGAGGACGAAAGCAGTGAATTAAGCTTAGGGATGCTTGATACGCCTCCAACGTATCTATAACTTTTGATTGCTCCATGCTATATTATCTACTGTTTTGGACATTATTGGGCTTTATTATTCACTTTTATATTATTTTTGGGACTAACCTATTAACCAGAGGCCCGACCTGTAATTGCTTGTTTTTTGCCTATTTCAAAGTTTCCTTAAAAGGAATATCAAACGGAGTCCAAACGGAATGAAACCTTCGGGAACGTGATTTTTAGGAAGAATATGATCCAGGAGACTTGGACCCTACGTCAAGAAACAAAAGAGGAGGCCACGAGGTAGGGGGCGCGCCTACCCCCCCAGGGCGCGCCCTCCACCCTCGTGGGCCCCCTGTTGCTCCAATCGACGCATTCTTCCTCCTATATATACCTCACGCACTTCAAACGATCGATACACGAGCTAAAACCTAATTCCACCGCCGCAACCTTCTCGTACCCACGAGATCCCATCTTGGGGCCTGTTCCGAGTTCTCACGAGGGGGCATCCATCACGGAGGGCTTCTACATCAACACCATAGCCTCTCCGATGAAGTGTGAGTAGTTTACTTCAGACCTTCGGGTCCATAGTTAGTAGCTAGATGGCTTCTTCTCTCTTTTGGATATCAATTCAAATTTATACCCCTCTCTCGAGGAGATATATTCGATGTAATCTTCTTTTTGCGGTGTGTTTGTTGAGACCGATGATTGTGGGTTTATGATCAAGATTATCTATGAACAATATTTGAATCTTCTCTGAATTCTTTTATGTATGATTGGTTATCTTTGCAAGACTCTTAGAATTATCAGTTTGGTTTGGCCTACTAGATTGATCTTTATTGCAATGGGATAAGTATTTAGCTTTGGGTTCAAAATTGCGGTGTCCTTTCCCAAAGTGTGAAGAGGGGCAGCAAGGCACGTATTGTATTGTTGCCATCGAGGATAACAAGATGGGGTTTTTATCATATTGCATGAATTTATCCCTCTACATCATGTCATCTTGCTTAAGGCGTTACTGCTTTCCATGAACTTAATACTCTAGATGCATGCCGGATAGCGGTCGATGAGTGGAGTAATAGTAGTAGATGCGCATGTGGGGTCGGTCTACTTGTCTCGGACGTGATGCCTATATACATGATCATACCTAGATATTCTCATAACTATGCTCAATTATGTCAATTGCTCAACAAGAATTGCTCACCCACCGTAGAAAATACTTATGCTCTTGAGAGAAGCCACTAGTGAAACCTATGGCCCCCGGGTCTATCTTCATCATATTAATCTTCCAACAGTTAGTTATTTCCTTTGCTTTTTCCTTTGCTTTTATTTTACTTTGCATCTTTATCATAAAAATACCAAAAAATATTAGCCTATCATATCTATCAAATCTCACTCTCGTAAGTGAACGTGAAGGGATTGACAACCCCTTATCGCGTTGGTTGCGAGGATTTATTTGTATTGTGTAGGTGCGAGGGACTCGCGCGTAGCCTCCTACTGGATTGACACCTTGGTTCTCAAAAACTGAGGGAAATACTTACGCTACTTTGCTGCATCACCCTTTCCTCTTCAAGGGAAAACCAACGCAGTGCTCAAGAGGTAGCAATCATCATATGTAGTTCTAGATGATATCGACGACGATCATCATATGTAGTTCTACATGATATCGACGACAATCATCATATGTAGTTCTAGATGATATAGCCACACACACATATGTAGTTCTAGATGATATCAACGACGATCATCATCCTCAAGCCTGGGCGATGGGTGTTCCTGATGGTAATTAGGGTGTCCTGTCCAACACGAAGATTCTTGCCAACGAGGAATCTCTTCCACCCAACCGAGTTTAAGTGTGTGCGACCGTCTGTGTCCATGCGGTAAGTACAGGTGGTGATGGAGTTCCTCTTGTAAGGCGTAGTCCAGCTGAGACTTCTTCATCAGGCTCGATACCAGAACTCACAGATAGGTTCTTTGGCAATTTCTGAATAAGAAAACGTATCAATTAATAAATAGCCTCGCACACACTCTTGCAAATATATTTCTATTAAGTCTAGATTTCTACACTATCAAGAGACACAGTACTACGCATTTGTACTAATTAATCATGAATTCTACTAATAAGCATGTGATCAGACTCTAAACTAAAGCATATCATCGACTAGATTCCACAAAGCATATCATTGGACTCTACACTAAGCATATCAACGGATTCACTAAGCATATCATCGGATAATTTGCATTTGTAAGTATAATAATAAAGCATATATATATCATCAAATTACTACAGTCAGTATAACATACCATTTCATGCCGATCGACCATGGTACTTGTCAGGCGGGTCACGGATGGCACCCCGACAAAGTCATCACGTGGCGGAATTATGTCCCATAGGTTGCACACCTCCTCCTCGCTCAGCCTCATTCTTTGAGCTACGATGGCTTCATGAAGTGGGTTCTCATCATCTTCATCGCGTGGGTCCTCATTATCTTCATCATCTTCGTCATCTTCATCATCTTCGTTATCTTCATCATCTTCATCATCTTCCACCAGGTTGAGATAAATGACAACCAGCTTGGGTCTTTCTGCTCTAAAGGAGAAGCTGATCAACTCACCACCAGTAAGACACATGCGGGCGAGGAAACGGGCCCATCCATCTCCTCTAATCTGCGACATATTGCGTCCTTTCTCAACCTCCATAGTGTACGGCCCCTGTGAGCCTCAAATGTCATAGTGTCTCCCTGTCACCTTGTTGAATTTCAACCTCACATTGCATGGGACGATCTGTGTAAAAAGCAAATGACACAATGCAAAGTAATGCCAACACTAAAAATAAAATAGTTGTTACATTTCATCTAATTTCATCAACAAGCATGACTAAAAACTTCGGCTAGAAGTAGATGCCGAACAGCTTGCCAGTTGCAAGGCTGCTAGCGCACCTTGACTTGCACAATCGACATAGTGGTGGTGGTGGTGGCGCCATTTTCCTCAAGCAATATGAGCAAAGGATTAACGATCCACTTCACAGGAAAGAAAAACAGTACCATGTGATATTTACGGTTCTTCCATGAGAAGCAATTTGATGGACAATTATAGTCCTAAGATCTATTAACATATTAGATTAAAAGGGTACCACCTAACAAAGCATTTCTGTTGCACCTATTGAAAAAAAAACTTTTCACAAATATCTACCAAATCAGGGTACCACCTACCAAGACATTTCATCTAATTTGGCCCCTATTGCCTAATATAACTGATTAAAAAACCAAGTGGCAAATTTAACTAAATTGGCACCTACATTTTGCCAAAAAATAACTTATTACAAAAAAGCAAAAGCATCTACCTATCCATGTATAGAAAAAATAACAATAAAATGGTGCATACTAAATCAACTAGCCTACTAAATCAACTAAATCAAAATGTTCTAAATCAACTAAATCAACTAGCCTACTAAATCAACTAAATCATATCAACTAAATCAAAATGTTGCATATGAACTAGCCTACTAAATCAAAATGTAGCAGGGAGGAGGGAGAAGGAGGGCAACTCAAGGAGGAGAGAAGAGAGTAGGATGGAGGAGGAAGGCGAGCGAGGAGGAAGCCGGGCTTGGCCAAGCAGTGGAGGGAGGACGGAGGAGGAAGGCAGAGCGAGGAGGGGCCGCCAACCAAGAGTGGAGGGAGGATGGAAGAGGAGGTCGGTGCAAGTCCAAATGAGGAGGAGGAGGTGACTTGCATTGGAAATATGCCCCTAGAGGCAATAATAAATTGGTTATTATTATATTTCCTTGTTCATGATAATTGTTTATTATCCATGCTAGAATTGTATTGATAGGAAACTCAGATACATGTGTGGATACATAGACAACACCATGTCCCTAGTAAGCCTCTAGATGACTAGCTCGTTGATCAATAGATGGTTACGGTTTCCGACCATGGACATTGGATGTCGTTGATAACGGGATCACATCATTAGGAGAATGATGTGATGGACAAGACCCAATCCTAAGCCTAGCACAAGATCGTGTAGTTCGTATGCTAAAGCTTTTCTAATGTCAAGTATCATTTCCTTAGACCATGAGATTGTGCAACTCGCGGATACCGTAGGAATGCTTTGGGTGTACCAAGCGTCACAACGTGAATCGGGTGGCTATAAAGGTGCACTACGGTATCTCCGAAAGTGTCTCATTGGGTTGGCACAAATCGAGACTGGATTTGTCACTCCGTGTGACGGAGAGGTATCTCTGGGCCCACTCGGTAGGACATCATCATAATGTGCACAATGTGATCAAGGAGTTGATCATGCGGGATGATGTGTTACGGAACGAGTAAAGAGATTCTTGCCGTGAACGAGATTGAACAAGGTATCGGGATACCAACGATCGAATCTCGGGCAAGTACAATACCGCTAGACAAAGGGAATTGTATACGGGATTGATTGAATCTTTGACATCGTGGTTCATCCGATGAGATCATCGTGGAACATGTGGGAGCCAACATGGGTATCCAGATCCCGCTCTTGGTTATTGGCCGGAGAGTTGTCTCGGTCATGTCTACATGGTTCCCGAACCCGGAGGGTCTACACACTTAAGGTTTGATGACGCTAGGGTTATAGGGAAAGTATGTACGCGGTTACCGAATGTTGTTCGGAGTCCGGATGAGATCCCTTGACGTCACGAGGAGTTCCGGAATGGTCCTGAGGTAAAGAATAATATATAGGAAGTGAGGTTTTGGCCACCGGAAGTGTTTCGGGTCACTGCACGTAATGTGGGACCACCTAGGAAGGGTTCCGGGTCCACCGAGGGGCCACCAGCCGGGAGGCTTGCATGGGCCTAACGTGGAAAGGGACCAGCCCTGAGTGGGCTAGTGCACCTCCTACCAAGGCCCAGGCGCAGCTAGGGAGGGAGAGGGGAAACCCTAGGGCAGATGGGCCTAAAGGCCCACCCTAGGCGCGCCTTCTCTCTCCCTCTTGGCCGCCCTCCAAGTCCCATCTAGGGCTGCCGCACCCTAGGGTGGGAACCCCTAGATGGGGCGTAGCCACCTCCCTCCTCCTATAAATAGTGGGGTTTTGGGGCTGCCATAGACATGAGAACCTCTCCCTCTTGGCGCAGCCCCTACCCCTCTCCCTCCTCGCCTCAGAGTGCTTGGCGAAGCCCCATCGAGTCCCGCTCCTCCACTACCACCACGCTGGCCAGGCTGCTGTCGGGATTGAGTCTTCCCAACCCTCTCCTTCTCCCTTGCTGGATCAAGGCGTGGAGACGCCACCGGCTGCATGTGTGTTGAACGCGGAGGCGCCATGGTTGGCGCTTAGATCGGAATCAACCGCATGATCTAAATCGCTACAATCACGACTCACTATCCCCTGCTTCTATAACGCTTCCATGCGATCTACAAGGGTATGTAGATGCACTCCCTTCCCCTCGTTGCTAGATTACTCCATAGATTGATCTTGGTGATGCGTAGAAATTTTTTGATTTCTGCTACGATCCGCAACAGTGGTATCAGAGCTAGGTCTATGCGTAGTTTCTATGCACGAGTAGAACACAAAGTAGTTGTGGGCGTCGATTTTGTCAATTTACTTGCCGTTACTAGTCTTATCTTGATTCAGCGGCATCGTGGGATGAAGCGTGCCCGGACCGACCTTACACGTACACTTACGTGAGATAGGTTCCAATCAATCGACATGCACTAGTTGCATAAGGTGGCTAGCGGGTGTCTGTCTCTCCCACTTTAGTCGGATCGGATTCGATGAAAAGGGTCCTTATGAAGGGTAAATAGTAATTGGCATATCACGTTGTGGTTTTGCGTAGGTAAGAAACGTTCTTGCTAGAAACCCATAGCAGCCACGTAAAACATGCAAACAACAATTAGAGGACGTCTAACTTGTATTTGCAGGGTATGTTGTGTGATGTGATATGGCCAAAAGAAAGTGATGAATGATATGTGATGTATGAGATTGATCATGTTCTTGTAATAGGAATCACGACTTGCATGTCGATGAATATGACAACCGGCAGGAGCCATAGGAGTTGTCTTAATTTATTGTATGACCTGCGTGTCATTGAACAACGCCATGTAATTACTTTACTTTATTGCTAAACCGTTAGCTATAGTAGTAGAAGTAATAAGTTGGCGTAGACAACTTCATGGAGACACGATGATGGAGATCATGATGATGGAGATCATGGTGTCATGCGGTGTGATGATGATCATGGAGCCGAAGATGGAGATCAAAGGAGCAAAATGATATTAGCCATATCATGTCACTATTTGATTGCATGTGATGTTTATCATGTTTATGCATCTTATTTGCTTAGAACGACGGTAGTAAATAAGATGATCCCTCATTAAAATTTCAAGAAAGTGTTCCCCTAGCGTGCACCGTTCACGAAAGTTCGTTGTTTCAAGCACCACGTGATGATCGGGTGTGATAGATTCTAACGTTCACATACAACGGGTGTAAGCCAGATTTACACACGCCAAAACACTTAGGTTGACTTGACGAGCCTAGTATGTACAGACATGTCCTCGGAACACAAGAGACCGAAAGGTCGAGCATGAGTCGTATGGTAGATACGATCAACATGAAGATGTTCACCGATTATGACTAGTCCGTCTCACGTGATGATCGGACAAGGCCTAGTTGACTCGGATCATGTAATCACTTAGATGACTAGAGGGATGTCTATCTCGAGTGGGAGTTCATAAGATGAACTTAATTATCCCTGAACATAGCCAAAAGGTTTTTGCATATCATGTCGTAGCTCGCGCTTTAGTTCTACTGCTTTTAGATATGTTCCTAAAGAAAATTTAGTTGAAAGTTGATAGTAGCAATTATGCGATCGGGTCCATAAACCGAGGATTGTCCTCATTGCTGCGTAGAAGGCTTATGTCCTTAATGCACCGCCGGTGTGTCAACCTCAAACGTCGCTCTGTGGATGTGGCGAACATTTTACGTATTACACGCTTTGATAACTACATGATAGTTCAAGAATGTTAAACGGTTTAGAATTGAGGCACCAAAGACGCATTTCAAACGTCATGGAACATATGAGATGTTTCGAGGGCTGAAATTGGGATTTCGTGCTCGTGCTCACGCCAAGAGGTATAAGACCTCCGATGATTTTCTTAGCCTGCAAACTAAGGGAGAAAAGCTCAATCGTTGAGCTTGTGCTCAAATTGTCTGAGTACAACAATCACTTGAATCGAGTGGGAGTTGATCTTCCAGATGAGATAGTGATGTTTCTCCAAAGTCATTGCCACCAAGCTACTAGAGCTTCGTGATGAACTATAACATATCATGGATAGATATGATGACCCTTGAAATATTCGCGATGTTTGACACCGCGAAAGTAGAAATCAAGAAGGAGCATCAATTGTTGATGGTTAGTGAAACCACTAGTTTCAAGAAGGGCAAGGGCAAGAAGGGATACTTCATGAAGCGGAAAAATCAGCTGTCGCTCTAGTGAAGAAACCCAAGGTTGAACCCAAACCGAGACTAAGTGCTTCGTAATAAGGGAACGGGTCAACGGAGCAGAATTACCCTAGATACTTGGTAGATAAGAAGGCGGGCAAGGTCGATAGAAGTATATTGGATATACATTATATTAATGTGTACTCTACTAGTACTCCTAGTAGCACCATGGTAATAGATACCGTTCGGTTGCTAAGTGTTAGTAACTCGAAATAAAAGGCTACGAGAATCAAACGGAGACAAGCTAAAGGCGAGGTGACGATATGTGTTGGAAGTATCTCCAAGGTTGATGTGATCAACGTCGACGCTCCCTCTACCATCGGGATCGGTGTTAAACCTAAATAATTGTTATTTGGTGTTTATGCGTTGAGCATAGACATGATTGGACTATGTCTATAGCAATACAGTTATTCATTTAAGGAGAATAATGGTTACTCGCTTATTTGAATAATACCTTCAATGGTCTTGCACCTAAAATGAATGGTTTATTGAATCTCGATCGTAGTGATACACATGTTCATGCCAAAAGATATAAGATAGTAATGATAGTACCACTTACTTGTGGCAATCGCCATGTAAGTCATATTGGTATAAACGCATGAAGAAGCTCCATGTTGATGGATCTTTGGATTCACTCGTTTTTGAAAAGTTTGAGACATGCGAACCATGTCTATTGGTGTATACGCATGAAGAAACTCCATGCGATGGATCGCTTGGACTCACTTGATTTTGAATCACTTGAGATATGCAAATCATACCACATGGGCAAGATGACCTAAAAGCCTCGGTTTCAAAGTAAGATGGAACAAGAAAGCAACTTGTTGGAAGTAATACATTTTGATGTGTGCAGTCTAATGAGTGTTGAGGCATGCAATGGATATCGTTATGTTCTTACTTCACGGATGATTTGAGTAGATTCCGAGTATGTTTACTCGATGAAACACAAATCTGAATTATTGAAAGGTTCAAGTAATTTCAGAGTGAAGTTGAAGATCACATGACAAGAGGATAAAATGTCTATGATATGATCATAGAGATGAGTATCTGAGTTATGAGTTTGGTATGAAATTAAGACATTGTGGAAATTGTTTCACAACTAATACCGCCTGGAACACCATAGTGTGATGGTGTGTCCGAACATCATAGCTGCACCCTATTGGATATGGTGCATACCAAGATGTCTCTTATCAAATTACCACTATCGTTTATGGGTTAGGCATTAGAGACAACCGCATTCACTTTAAATAGGGCACCACGCAATTCCGTTGAGAGGACACCGTATGAACTATGGTTTGGAGAAACCTAAACTATCGTTTCTTAAAAGTTTGGGGCTACGACGCTTATGTCAAAAAGTTTCAGGCTGATAAGCTCGAACCCAAAGCGAATGAATGCATCTTCATATAATACCCAAAATAGTTGGGTATACCTCCTATTTCAGATCCGGAAGCAAAAGTGATTGTTTCTAGAAACGGGTCCTTTCTCGAGGAAAAGTTTCTCTCGAAAGAATTGAGTGGGAGGATGGTGGAGACTATAAGGTTATTGAACCGTCACTTCAACTAGTATGTAGCAGGAGCACGTGAAGTTGTTCTGTGACACCTACACCAATTGAAGTGGAAGCTTATGATAGTGATCATGAAACTTGGATCAAGTCACTACCAATCTCGTGAGGTCGACAAGGATGCGCACTACTTGAGTGGTACGTAATCCTATCTTAGGAGGTCATGTTGCTAGACAACAATGAACCCACGAGCTATGGAGAAGCGATGGTGGGCCCATATTCCGACAAATGGTTAGAAGCCATGAAATCCGAGATAGGATCCATGTATCGAGAACAAAGCATGGACTTTGGTGGACTTGCCCGATGATCGGCAAGCCATTGAGATAAATGGATCTTTAAGAAGAAGACGGACGTGGACGGTAATGTCTGCAATCTATGAAGCTCGACTTGTATGCGAAGAGTTTTTCACAAGTTCAAGGAGTTGACTACGATGAGATTTTCTCATCCGTAGCGATGCTTAAGTCCGTCGGAATCATGTTAGCATTAGCTGCATTTATGAAATCTGGCGGATGGATGTCAAAACAAGTTTCCTTACCGATTTTCGTAAGGAAAGGTTGTATGTGATACAATCGTAAAGGTTTTGTCGATCCTAAGGATGCTAAAAGGTATGCTAGCTCCGGTGATCCTTCTAAGGACCGGAGTAAGCATCTCGGAGTTGGAATATACGCTTTGATGAGATGATCAAAGATTTTGGGTTTATACAAAGTTCATGATAAACTTGTATTTCCAAAGAAGTGAGTGGGAGCACTAAAGCATTTCTGATGAGTAAATGTTGTTAACATATTCTTGATCGGAAATGATGTAGTATTTCCGAAAGCATATAGGGTTATTTGAAAAGTGTTTTTCAATGGAAAACCTCGATTAAGCTACTTGAACATTGAGCATCAAGGTCTATAAGGATAGATCAAACGCTTAATAGTACTTTCAAATGAATACATATCTGACAAGATTTTGAAGGAGTTCAAAATAGATCTGACAAAGAAGGAGTTCTTGGCTATGTTGTATGGTGTGAGTATTGAGTAAGACTCAAGACATGACAATGGCAGAAGAAAGAGGAAGGACGAAGGTCGTCCCCTATGCTTTTGTCATAGGCTCTATACGGTATTCCATGCTGAGTATCGCACCTGATGTGTGCCTTGCCACATGTCTGGCAAGAGGGTACAAAGGTGATCAAGGAGTGGATCACCAGAGATAGCGTCAAAATTATCCTTAGAGGAATAAGGATATGTTTCTACGGTTATGGAGGTGATAAAGAGTTCGACGTAAAGAGTGGCGTCGATGTAAGCAACACCTATCCGGATAGCTCTGAGTAGAGATACGGACACGTATAATGGAGCAACAATTTGGAATAGCTCCAAGTGGAACATGGTAGCGGCATCTACGATATGACATAAAATTTTATGAAATACATAGGGATCTGAATATTGCAGACTGCTGACTACAACCTCTCTCACAAGCATAACATGATCAAACCTTAACTCATTGAGTGTTAATCACATAGTGATGTGAACTAGATTATTGATTCTAGTAAACTCTTTGGATGTTAGTCACATGGTGATGTGACTGTGGAGTGTTAATCACATGGTGATGTGAACTAGATTATTGACTCTAGTGCAAGTGGGAGATCGTTGGAAATATGCCCTAGAGGCAATAATAAATTGGTTATTATTATATTTCCTTGTTCATGATAATTGTTTATTATCCATGCTAGAATTGTATTGATAGGAAACTTCAGATACATGTGTGGATACATAGACAACACCATGTCCCTAGTAAGCCTCGAGGTTGACTAGCTCGTTGATCAATAGATGGTTACGGTTTCTGACCATGGACATTGGATGTCGTTGATAACGGGATCACATCATTAGGAGAATGATGTGATGGACAAGACCCAATCCTAAGCCTAGCACAAGATCGTGTAGTTCGTATGCTAAAGCTTTTCTAATGTCAAGTATCATTTCCTTAGACCATGAGATTGTGCAATTCCGGATACCGTAGGAATGCTTTGGGTGTACCAAACGTCACAACGTGCTGGGTGGCTATAAAGGTGCACTACGGGTATCTCCGAAAGTGTGCATTGGGTTGTACGAATCGAGGCTGGGATTTGTCACTCCGCAGACGGAGAGGTATCTCTGGGCCCACTCGGTAGGACATCATCATAATGTGCACAATGTGATCAAGGAGTTGATCGCGGGATGATGTGTTACGAACGAGTAAAGAGACTTGCCGTAACGAGATTGAACAAGGTATCGGCATACCGGCGATCGAATCTCGGGCAAGTACAATACCGCTAGACAAAGGGA
The DNA here is from genome assembly GCA_021605145.1 of Aegilops bicornis. Taxonomy (NCBI): domain Eukaryota; kingdom Viridiplantae; phylum Streptophyta; class Magnoliopsida; order Poales; family Poaceae; genus Aegilops; species Aegilops bicornis. The sequence continues at coordinate 4,615,123 of JAHIAL010000014.1, read as the reverse complement.
ATTGTATACGGGATTGATTGAATCCTTGACATCGTGGTTCATCCGATGAGATCATCGTGGAACATGTGGGAGCCAACATGGGTATCCAGATCCCGCTGTTGGTTACTGGCCGGAGAGTTGTCTCGGTCATGTCTGCATGGTTCCCGAACCCGTAGGGTCTACACACTTAAGGTTCGATGATGCTAGGGTTATAGGGAAAGTATGTACGCGGTTGCGAATGTTGTTCGAGTCCGGATGAGATCCCGGACGTCACGAGGAGTTCGGAATGGTGGGAGGTAAAGAATAATATATAGGAAGTGAGTTTTGGCCACCGGAAGTGTTTAGGGGTCACTGCACGTATCTTGGGACCAGGAAGGGTTAGGGTCCACCGAGGAAGGCCACCAGCCCGAGAGGCTTGCATGGGCCTAATGTGGAAAGGGACCAGCCCTAGAGTGGGCTGGTGCGCCCCACCAAGGCCCAAGGCGCAGACTAGGAGGAAAGGGAAACCCTAGGCGCAGATGGGCCTAAAGGCCCACCCTAGGGCGCGCCTCTCTCCCCTCTTGGCAGCCCCTCCAAGTCCCATCTAGGGGCTGCCGCACCCTAGGGTGGGAACCCTAGATGGGGGCGCAGCCACCTCCCCTCCTCCTATAAATAGTGGGGGTTTTGGGGCTGCCATAGACATGAGAACCTCTCCCTCTTGGCGCAGCCCTACCCCTCTCCCTCCTCGTCTCTCGTAGTGCTTGGCGAAGCCCTGCTGGAGTCCCGCGATCCTCCACTACCACCACGCCGGCGTGCTGCTGCTGGACGGAGTCTTCCCCAACCTCTCCTTCTCCCCTTGCTGGATCAAGGCGTGGGAGACGTCACCGGGCTGCATATGTGTTGAACGCGGAGGCGCCGTGGTTCGGCGCTTAGATTGGAATCAACCGCGATCTGAATCGCTACGAGTACGACTCCTTCATCCGCGTTCTCGCAACGCTTCCGCTCAGCGATCTACAAGGGTATGTAGATGCACTCCCCTTCCCATCGTTGCTAGATTACTCCATAGATTGATCTTGGTGATGCGTAGAAAATTTTTGATTGCCACGATCCCCAACAACAACGGCAAATGCTAGAGGAGGAGGGCGGCGACGGGGAGGACCGACCAGCCGGGGTTGAGGGGGAGATCCGATGAGTGTGTGAGTGTGAGTGGATCGGATAGAGGAGAGTGGGGTGGGAGATGGAATGGCTTAGCAAGTGCGCTATAGAGAAAGGCGCCATCGCTAAACTACCTAGAAGTAGCGCCTTTCACAAAGAACGCGCCATCGCTATGTGTCGACATGTAAAAATAGACATCAAAATACATTGGTCATCAATGATCTTTTGTGTACAATCTGATTTGTCAATATGAGTCCTCACCGGTTTAGGAACCGGTGAAGACTCATATTGCGGCCACAAATTCTACACATAGAGTTCAATGAAGACCAAGTACTTGTCAAAGTTTGAGAAGTAACATATTTAAGGTGGTAGAAACTCTCTTCACGGAGCGAGGTGGGACTAATTTTTTGTAGTAAACTTAGCAAGAGCGCTTATTGGTGAAACGCGCTTACGGTATGATCCGTAGCTTGATAGCGCTCTTACGTGACAATGCGCTTTGCTAGAACTAGCCTCGCCGCATGGCGTCGTGGGAATTATAGCGATGGCGCGTGTTTGAGCCGGCGCTCATCGCTATATATTCATTTCAGCGAAATGAAGTTTTGTTTGTGCGGCGCTATCTACGTGGCAGCAGCCGCCTTTATTTTAAAGCGTCTTCATTGGTAAGATTCTCGTATAGGCTTTTCCTAGTAGTGACCTCTTTGCCGCTGGCTGCTGGGGTGGCGAGGTCGGTGTTCACCGGCGTAGCGACTGATCTGTCTCGCCTACGTGGTGGCGGTCCGGTTCATCAAAGATGATTATATCTTGACGGTATTGGCTCAAGGGCCTTGTCGTCGAATTGTGGCAGTAGCCGATGCTTCGGATAACTCTTTGCTGGGCACTCGAGGCCGTATTCCTCAGTTGCAAGGACCTGGGTCCATCTATCATTCAATGTATCTGCTCAGCTTGAAGTTCTATGCTTTTTTTTAGGCTCCTCGCGATTGCGATGAGTCATCGCTAAAGCGTTCTTGCTCGAGGGGTTCCTCTGGCACGATGAAATCTTCGTTGCCGAGGCTGAGTTCCTTCTCGGAGAGTGGTAAATAGTTACTGTCCTCTGAATCCCCATTCTCGGCCAGTTCGTCTGGGTTGACTTGTCTATCATCCCAATCATCCTGCTCTACGGCAGGCTCGATGTGGTGGTCAGAGTCTTCGGCATTCTCCGGAGTGTCATTGTCTCCGGTGCCGGTGTTGCTTTCTTTTTCCCGCCGCGATCGTGAGCGGCGCCGCTGACGTCGACGCTTTGGTGGTACCTCGACGGGCTTGTCCTCGATCGGATCCTGATTGCCATCGTCGTCCTCTTTGGGTGTATCCACCATGTACACGTCGTATGTGGAAGTGGCAGTCCACCGTCCGGTGGTAGGCGGGTTTTGGCCTGGTTCGGCTTCGGCATCGTCGTCCATACCGTCGATGTCTTCGGAGGCGTAGCCGAGCATGTCGGTTAAGTCTTTGACAGTGGCTATCAAGTGGGTGGTGGGTGGAGGACGTAAATTCCCGCACTCAAATTTCTAGTTGGATCGGGCGTAATTCGAAGGTGATACCTCCGTGATGGCGAGAGACCTAATTAAGTCCAAGGCCTCGCTTAGGAGTGAAGGCCGAACGGAGAACCGAGGACCTGCGGGGCCTGGCATGGCAGATTCTACCAGGCTGTGCTCACTAGACACAGACCTCAAGAGTTCGGAGTTGGCATCCAGAGGCGAGTTCGGTTCTCCGATGACAAGGAGAGTCCTGTTTGACTCCAGGCTCGCCGAATACATAGTTGCCTCTGGGTCTTCGGCAGAGAGCTCCATGATAGGGGAGGGTCCGGTGGATTTTAAGCTCCCATCTCCGAATGAGGTGGTCTGCTCTGGCTCTATGGCCGGAGCAGGGGTGATAGTTGGTCCTTCAACGGTGCCTGATGATGGATCTAATGGGTTTCCTTCTTGAAGATGAGGAACAGTGGTCGGGGCCATGAACCCTTCGAAGATCAAATCTCCTCGGGTATCGGCGACGTAATTCAGGCTCCTGAATCTGATCTGATGACCAGGGGCGTAGCTGTCGATCTGTTCAAGGCGTCCAACTGAATTGGCGCGCAGAGCGAAGCCGCCGAATACAAAAAGTTGAGCGGGGAGGAAGGTCTCCCCGGAAACATCATCGTTGTTGATGATCAAACAAGCCATCGAACCTTCTGCCGACGACACAATGGAACTCTCAATGAAAGCACCAACGTCGGTGTCAAAACAGGCCGATCTCGGGTAGGGGGTCCCGAACTGTGTGTCTAAGGATCGAAGGTAACAGGAGACATGGGACATGATGTTTACCCAGGTTCGGGCCCTCTTAATGGAGGTAATACCCTACTTCCTGCTTGATTGACTTTCATGAGTATAGGGGTTACAAGAGTTGATCTACCTCGAGATCGTAATGGCTAAACCATAGATGTCTAGCCTGTATGAATTCTGATAGCCTCTACGGACTAAACCCTCCGATTCATATAGACACCGGAGGGGCCTAGGGTTGTACAGAGTCGATTTACAGAGGAAGGAAACTACACATCCGAACGCCAATCTTGCCATCCACGCAAAGGAGAGTCTCATCCGGACACGGGGAAAGGTCTTCTTGTATCTTCATGACCCATCAGTTCGGCCCATGTTACATAGCCCGGACACCCGAGGACCCCTTAATCCAAGACTCCCTCAGCCAGCTGCTCACATTCATGCCGGCCCAGAGCGGACGCGACTGCTCACTGGAGCCAACATAAATGTGGCTCATCTCGAGAGAGGGCCGCCCACTGATCGCATCCTGCACACGTCTTCTCTCCGCATTGAAACGGGATCCGTCTGCCCACCTACCTCCATTAAACTTACACATGTGCCGATGAACCTACTCCGACGCCCCGAGCGCTACATGTCTGTTCCTGTGCCGACGAGCATTAAACACCTCTCCAGCTGGCTGGTCGCATCCCCTGCTATATAAACGTGCTCAGGTGCGAGACAAGAAGCACACCTCACCTCCGGTCTCTCCATATCCTCCTTGCACAACATCCCATGTCCTCCGTCAAACAGAAGAAGGAGTTCTTCGGCATTGCAGCTGCTTGGGTTGCCCAGTGAGCCAGCCCAGTGCAGGTTGGCTTGCCGGCAAACCCTCCGGATTCGGCACCGCCACCATTGCCATCGCCACCCCCTCCTCGCTCGTCCAAGCTGGACAACGCCGTATCCCGGCAAACCCACCACGATTGATGTCGAAAACGCGTCAGGCAAGTGGGGAAATAAGTCATGCCGGCGGAGGCCAGCATGTCCGCGGCCACCGCGGACGGCGATGAAAAGTAGATCATGGGAGGCCACCGCTGGTTGGGTCCCAGGAAGGCCACCACCACCACCGCGTCTCCGGGTTACACATCCGGTGTCTTGCCCGGTGAGCGGGGACGTAGACCACGGTGACTGTCTTCCCCCGCCCCAAAACCAGTTCTGATACGTGCTTCATGAAAGCGAAGGGAGGCTATTCTTTCCCTCTCGCTGAAGCATAACCCTCCTGGTATATGGCGGTTCGATGAGCGGGCTGCCAGACATGGGGAAGACATGTCGTAGGAGCGGGGTCCGCCATGGCCGGGCTTAGACTAGTTTTGCGAAGCGCGATATAGTTTAGTTAAAATATATCCAAATGTTTTCATCCAGTTTGTATGAAAATCATTCGGTTTGCATATAATCCGCCCGGTTTGTTTTAAAAAAATGTTTGAAATGTATGCGGGTAGCGTTGGATGGCCGACTCCCGTATCCGTGGACTAATCTTCCCTTTCTCACGGACGGCTGCACAAGGAAATTTGCGGGTGAGCATTGGGGATGCCCTTGCCTTTTTTTTCTAGGGTAGGCCGCTAGCGCTTGGGTATTGCGTGCAGGCCCAAAGAGATCTTGGACCTTGCAGTTCCCGAGGAGATCTTGGACCTTGCAGTTGGGCTTCCGCCATACCGGTGCGACTCGCGGAACAGGCCCGTTGCCCCTACCTCCTCCTCTCCGAACCCCAAGCTCCCAGAGGAACTCCACCGATTCCGCCGGCGGGACTCCTGTCCGGGAAACGCCGATCTAGAATGGCGGCCAACTTCTGGACGTCGTCGCACAGGTAAAGACGCCGGCACGCTCACCCTCTCTCGCCCGGTTTAGTACCGCACCAAGTTGCTCCGTGAATTTTGAGCTGCTAATTCGGTTCGCCATGACTCCGTGCGAGCAGCAAGCAGCTGCTGGACCCGGAGGAGGTGGACGTGGTGCCGCCCGCGGACCGGGAGCGGGGCATCACGCCCGTGGAGTTCCGCCTCGTCAAGATCCACATGTCCTTCCGTGAGCTCCTCCTCCGCCGTCATCCCCATCCTGTTTTCTTTTGCTCTCTCTAGTATCTCGGCCGTCCAGATTAGCAGTGGTCTGTTTTGTTTATACCAAGCCTTAAAATGTGCACATTTTGGTGTAACTGCGGTTGGGATGGGGTGCTGTGTCGCGGAGCATAGGACGATTGGGTGCCCCTACGACGAATTATAGAATTGGCGATAAGCCCACCCGGTCATACATAGATGGGGATTTTATAGCTTTCATCGTGGCAACTGGCAACCGGTGGTTTGTTTTGAAGTTTGGAGGCTCAGATGTTTGGGATGGCCGCTGTATGGTACACAACCATACCCATGGGCGCACTGTGACATGTGCCTTTGTAGCATAAAATTCGCCGTGACACACACGGTGAACGTTTTCCTATCATTTCTGCTAAAACAGATATCTCACGGTTTGTTTTCACTGAATGGAGAATATCTTACAGCCTTCTTATTCAGCTTGAGCAATTTCCGCTGACGCAAGCTGTGCATTTCTTAATTTTCATTAACTAGCACAATCCTAGCTATAAATTATAAGTATTAATCTAGCATATGCGTGAAAGTGTAAAAAGAAGTAGCGATTTAGCGTAGGTATTAAATTTGACCACAAGCACTTAATTCACTCCATTCCAATTGTAGCAGTCACGGAGTAAATACCGTCGTGATGATGGCAGGGAGTCACGGCTTGCTTTGGTGAGAGAAGATGATAAAAATGGGGATGAACTCATTCTTTCATTGCAGCCCACACATATAGATGAGCTAGGCTAGCCCCTAAGAACATAATGTAATCGAACTAATAGGAATTTGTAACAGCATTATCTAGTCTATGCGAATTTACATAAAGCAACTAAAGAACTAATCAACCACCTTGTTGCCTGCTGGAATCAGGATGGGTACAGGACAATATCTTACTAGAATTTATGGTCATGCATTCTGCATTGTTTTTCTCCTCACAGCGTGCATTTGATTATTTCAGATATATGGCGGTTGGCCCAGCAGGTGAAAGTTAGGCAAAGGTTAGAGACATTTTTTCCATTCCTTAACTGTACCATTGTTTATAGTTGTGTATGATATCTGCAGACTTTGATGATCAAACAGACTTGCCCATTTCTGCTTTAGACCATAGTTAGCAACATTTCCGTCTACAGTAGGTACAGTTACATTTGTGAAGTGGCTACCTTTGTATCTAAAGAAATTTAACATATAAGCATATATATTGTTGGTTTACTACCTGAAACACATTAAATTTCTTGGTGATGCTTATTCTTTTCCTCATGAGGTTATTATTTCTAACTTCTCTGTGGAGTTTGATTAAACTTCAAGACTGATACAGTGATACCGAAAGCTAACTACTTTTAAGAGAAAAATAAAAATGCCAGCAGCATTCCCATCTCCTTTATATGTAGGGTGCTGCAATTTTGTTAATGTCCCCTACCGAATCGCTCACTTATCCAGTTTATGATATGTTGTCCATTCTCCACTAGACCTATCTGGAATTAACTCACGATGTTGACGATCTTAAATTATTGTTATCTCAGAGTCATAGCTACTGCAATCACGTACTTCAGGCGTGTCTACACAAGGTATGATTGTCTATTTAATAATAATGCATCAGAGAGAAATAATGCCCTCTGATTTCTAATTTTGCTATTTGAATTTGACTATTTTGTACTAGCCAGAGAAATGAAAACATGGTATTACTTTTTAGTCTGTAATAGATGTTGTGCTACTAAGAAATTAGCAAGTATATTCTTATGATGTAAAATGGCCAACTTACAGGGCAGTAAGAACAGTATACTTCCTTAAAAAAAGTAAGAATAGTATACTGTGATTGTACATGTTTAGGTATTTGTCAAAATTTTCCGTCAAAACTTGTGTGCTTCATTCAGAACTCTATAATTCACCTAGCTTCGTTCAGAACTTGTGTGATTGTAGATGTGAGGTTCTTATAAAACTTACTTCCATCAGGATTAGTATGATGGCTTCAACCAGAAATCTTTAAAATTTAATTTACAAATAGTATACTTCAAACATCAAACTCGTGTTTCTGTATTTTCTGTCAGCAAATATTGGATGTGAAGGATCATAGTCATTGCCTGTTTCTACATAATTCCTTTAACATTTAATTCCTTTTCTAATGGAACTTAAGCATTCAGAACTGTGTGTTTCCAGTTAAATAATAATAATTCAGAACTACGTCCGAGTCTATTTACAGAAAGAGCATGACAGAGTATGATCCTCGTTTGGTAGCACCAGCTTGTTTGTATTTGGCATCAAAGGTAGAGGAAAGCACAGTGCAAGCAAGGCTTCTTGTATTTTACATCAAGAAGATGTGTGGTGAGTCTCCTGATCATATAGATAGACCCATGTTTACCTGGAAGGCTGGAAGAGCTGCACAGCCTACTACCATTTATTCTCCTTCCACTAAATTGTAGGTTCTGATGACAAGTACCGATTTGATATCAATGATATCCTTGAAATGGAAATGAAGCTCCTAGAAGCACTCGACTATTATTTGGTTGTTTTACCATCCGCACTGCCGTCCTCTTCTACAGTATGGCTTTGTTTCCCCTATCATCTCAATAGCAATGACATTTCCACTAGAATTGAAGCTTTTCTGCAATGGCACTGAGAGATGTTCTGCTTTACAGGTTATTGCAGGATGCTGGCATAACAGATCTGACACAATTTGCCTGGTAAGCATATCTTCTTGAATAAGAATGCGGTATCATATTGAGGGCCACGTGCTTCTAATCTGCCATGGAACTTGTCGTCCTTTCTAATTTTAGTCACACCGTGTACTGTTTTTCTTTTTGTGGATGGAAGCTGAATTCTGTCTTATATGCTAGAAAAGTTCTTTGATATACTTTAGTGATAGTGGTTGTTAAAATTAGCCTTCTCCTTTTTGAAACATTTTATTATGAGTGATTTTAGTCAGAGCAAATGGACTGCCCTTTTAGTGCCCCCTTTTAGAATTTGTCTGCACATGTATTTCATTTAAATGAAGAACATTTACATTCCATATGATCGCAATGGAACATTCCTGGTAGGAATGCAGGACCGTGGGCATAATACAAATGCCTCTACCGGGGTTTCCTTCTCACTTAAGTATAGTATAGTACGATGAGATAAATACCTTTTATGTGGAATAGCAGGGACAACAAATATAAGTGAAAATACTTTTTATTTGTGATTTATGGGTGTATTGTATGCTCAGTCATACACAACCTATATCTATGTTGATAAGACACTGTTACTTGCAGGGGCCTTGTCAATGATACTTACAAGATGGATCTCATTCTCATATATCCTCCTTATATGATTGCATTGGCCTGCATATACATTGCAAGCGTTCTTAAAGATAAGGACACAACCTCGTGGTTTGAAGAACTCCGTGTTGACATGAACATTGTAGGCGTTCCTCTGATATTTTTCCCATCGGTTGGCAATTTCATTATGTCCTCATATTAACCGATCGACACTTGTTTGCAACACTCAGGTTAAGAATATCTCAATGGAAATCTTGGACTTCTACGACACCTACAAGATTGATCCTCAAAGGGCCTCCAGGAGGACAAGATCATCCCTGTGATGAACAAGTTGCCATCAAAGGCCTGAAGGCCGATTTGACACCTGACCATTTAACCACCTTACACGGCCTCATCTGGATTGTGTAACCCTGGACATCTTCGAAGGCGAGATCCAGGGAATGCCCTGGGACTTGGATGGCATCAAATTGGTAGGCGATTAGGCACAAGTTATTTTCGCGACGGCGATCCCAATGTAGGGGGTAGTCTGTAATACTTAGCATCTGATTTCTGTATCATACAAAACCCAAGTGGAATTGTTTCAACCGGAGCCCTGTTTGTTGACTTCTTATAATTCCTCCATTTATCTGAAACCTAGTACCATTTCTGCTATGCAATCTGGCATCTCCAACATTGACCATGTTTGCCTGCCACGGTAGAAAGCTCGGCACTCCTGTAAGCAGAACAGCCTGTGACTTCACAGCGAAGACAGGACCTGAGTGGGCAAGCTGCCCTTTCAGCCATGCCGCCTACAGCGATGTGGTAGCCGACAAGCCTACCATTGATCAGGACTGAAACGTAACACACAGGGCACATCAAAAGAACACACAGATACTGAAGATGCTATCCACTGTTTTATCTCAGCTTCAAGCTTAAACTCAGTTACATAGACCAACCATCTAATGATACGTACACCAGTCAACTTAATCAATTGTTCATCTGAGCACCTGCTACAGGTTCCTCAGCAACCATAATCTATGTGATGGTACTCTTCGGCGATTGAGATCCGCTGCTGACCTGAAAACAGATTTCACAGGAAGATGTTAGTCCAACGGCACATGTATTTGATGAGTGTGCCCAGGTGAAAAAAACTTGCAGATAGGCAGAAGGGCTCACCTTAACCGTCCGAGTTCGGAAGGTAAATACGATGGAAGTTGTTCTTCCTCAGGGCCTTGCGGCAAGTAGGGCATTTCTTCTGAAACTGGATGGCTTGCTTGATGCACTCGGCGCAGAAGATATGGCCACATTTTGTTGTCGAAGGCTCCACCAGCTTGTTAAGGCACACCGGGCAAGTGAAATTCGGTTCCTTTGGAACCACCACCTTAGCAGGCTCTTGGCTAATTTGCACCGCATTGGTCGATCATAGAGGCGGAAACATACAGTTATAGTTGAACAAAACTGTAAAGGCAGGCGTAAGGCCAACAAGAACTGGGCACAAGGTTCAAACCCATGGAGAAAAATGGAGGGGAACTTCTACCTTGTTCCAACATATCCTCTAGCGTATTGCGTAACCATATGAATGCATGGCATCTATGCTACACAAGGTAAGATGGTCCTTGAAATTTAGTGGCTGCCAACTTGTCGGTGCAAAATTAAAATCTTTACGGTTAGCAGCTACCAAGAACAATGTGAAGAGACCTATATGGCATCATCACAAAATTACACATATGAGTGTCTTATTATTTATCTATGGCTTGTAACAGAACAAGAAAAATATTGTCTACTTAAATCAAAGAACCTTCACACTCTTAGTTCACTAAAAGGGCAGGATATCTCAGAACTCTACAGGAAGGATAAAGACAAGCATATACCAAGCAGCTGCTATGTACATAGAGGACAAAGTAGATAGCAGCTAAGTAGCAACTGAACGGTGTCTTAAAGCTGTGAAACTGTTCCCTTCAAAAATTACAGATTTTACCTGCAGGCTGGACCCTTCTTCCCTTTCTGGGGAGAGACATATCAAAGGCGCAACCCTTTGGCGTTTGTTCCACGTGTTATGAGAAGGTATAGCTGCATTATCTACATGAAACATTACTGATTGAGTAAATCATAAAGCAGAATGACAAAGTTGTGATTAATCTAAATTGACTCGGAATCAGATAGCAAATGATGAACATGTTCACATCTTTTACTTAAGCTTTCCAGATTCAGTGTTGATACACGTGCATTATCTTACAACAAACAACAGCAATGTGAAATTCGAAAAAGAAAACGTCAAACAATGAGTCTAATTCCGAGCAGCGTATGTCTTCCACGTTTGAAAAATAGATATCCTCTTGTTACAGGTAAGAACCCAACAGTGTACTGTGCTGCTCACGATTTCAACAGTTCTAGACAAATCTATCAACACAAATCATATTAAACTGATGCAGAATTTATTCCCAAATTCTTTTATGTTACTCCCTCCGTTCCCAAATATTTGTCTTTCTAGCCATCTCAAATGGACTACAACATACGGATGTATGTAGACATGTTTTAAAGTATAGATTCATTCATTTTGCTCCGTATGTAGTCACTTGTTGAAATCTTTAGAAAGACAATTATTTAGGAACGGAGGGAGTAGAAGCTAAACATTTCTATCAAGTGCAGTATATGATAAACTAACCTTCCAGGGCAGCATCTTCATCCAGATAAAGTGGTGTCAAAAATTGACTTCTAGTTCTCCGATTCTCTGCAATGGGAAATTTAAAGAAGAAAACGTCAAACAATAAGTCTAATTCTGAGCAGCTTATATTATGATTGCTTCCAGATTTGAAAGATAGATGTGCTCATGCTATGGGTAAGAACCCAACAATGTACTGTGTTGTTCATGATTTCGACAGTACTAGACAAATCTATCAACACAAATTGTATTAAACTGCTGAAGAATTATTGCCAAATTCTTTCATGTTGGAAGCCAACCATTTCTATCAAGTGCAATATATGTAGTAAGTAATGAACTAACCTTCCATGGCAGCATCTTCGTCGAGATAAAATGGTGTTGCACATTGCCTTATAATTCTCCAATTCTCTGAAATGGGAAATTCGAAGAAGAAAACGTCAAACAATGAGTCTAATTTTCAGCAGCTTATATTATGATTGTTTCAACATGTGAAAAATAGGATGTCCTCACGTTATGGACAAGATCCCAACAATGTACAGTGTTGTTCGTGGTTTCAACAGTACTAGAAGAATCTATCAACACAACTCATACAAAACTGATGAAGAATTTATACCCAAATTCTTTTATGTTGGAAGCGGAACATTTCTATCGAGTGCAATATGTAGTAAGTAATGAACTAACCTTCCAGGACAGCATCTTCATCCAGAGCAAATGGTGCCACAGGTTGCCCTCTAGTTCTCCGGTTCACCCCCTGCAAAATGCAAGGTAGTTTGATAAAACTGATCCATGATTATAGATATATTCCTAGCAGGAAAATCTGAGCAAGAAGTACACTAAACACTAGTAAGTGGTGCATACACAGACTCTGTTTTTCTTAAACATCACCACGGATCCAATGGCATAACATTTTATTCTTGACAAGTGAAATGCATGATGTATCATTAAAAGACGAGGATAAAGAAATTTACCGGGGAGGCACTTGTGAAGGCGATAGGGCCTGCACTTCATCATCGAGAGCTTCCACATCAATAGGTGATGTGCGTGCACCAGGGAAGACCGAGAGCCCATGATGGTTCCCCGCCACCGGCGAGCTTGCATCCAAGTCCACAACAACTTTATCAGCAGATCCATCTTGCGATTGCCTCCTTGCGTGCACGCCGCATGCACGCTGGTATTACTCATGCTATGTACCTCTGATGCTTATACTCACCTTACCTCCCTTCAGTTCTATAACCAACCTGAATTTTAACAGCGTGGTCAATCTCAATCCCACTGTTCTACAATTATTTGTGCACAAAGACAGGCGATAACGATTTTGCATTACATGAACCCATCCCAACCATCCTAAAAGCAGTACTATTATATACAAATAGGTAAACACGCCAAAACTTTTGATCGAAACTTTAGACTATCTTGGCAAAGCCATTCTGCAATAGCAACAATATAATAACAAAACAAAACAAAGGCTTCACCAGAAAAGGAGCAACTGAATAGACTTTTCTTCTCCTTTTGTGGACAATCGCATTTTGGGGAAGTGAATCACAGATCGTCATACTCCTACTACTATTGGGGCATAAATCCTAATCCTAATCCAGTAGAATCCGGTGGATAATAACCAGGAATGGACGGAGAAAACGAGAGCAGGAAGGGACACCCCCTAAATCCTAACCCAGACGGAGAAGATCTGTCCAATCGACGAGCAGCCCGCGCGGCTACAACTGGGGGCAGAATCGAGCGAGGCCGATCCAAGGATCGGCACGGCGACCGAATCAAGAACTCCTCGCCCGGTCGCGGTCAGATTCCGATCGAATCGAACGCGAACGCACGCCCGAGAGAAACTAAGAAATACAGATCGAAGGATATACGGAGAGCGATTCGCGCTTACTCGAGCGTGGCGATCGAGGGACCTGAGGGTTTGAGGCAGAGTCGCCCAGGCACGCACGCCACCACCAACCGACGAACTGGACTTGAATGTGTCTCCCTCCTCTTCGCTCGGCGTTTAAAAGGGGGCGAGCGATGAGCGGCGCGGTTCACTCTTTTTTCCTTCCCTCGCCGGGCCCCACTTGGAAGTCGGATCCCTTTCGTGTCGTGGGACCGTGTGTCAGGGGGTGGGGGGTCGTGTCGAGGCGGGGGTGGTCGCCGGGGATTATTTTTGGGGGATCGGCGGCGGTGAGGTCGGCCCACACGTGCTCGTCCTCCTCGTCGCCGGGGCACGGTGGGCTGGGTAGGCCGTGGGCGTGCGCAGATGGTCGGACGAGGAGGGGAGGATAGCGGTGGGAAGACTTGGTGGTTGACCCAGGGATCGGATCCCACTATCCCACGTCTTATTGCGTGTGCGCAGACGTCTGCAAACGCACGTAAATTGCGCAGTTGGTGCCGAGATTAGTCGATATCAGCCGCGATTTGCTTAGACTTTTACGTGTAAATAAAGCTGATGCTTGAACTTGCCACGAATATTCAGTTTAGTGTCTGAACTTGAAAAAATACACTAAACTGATTATACAACTTGAACTTGGCATGAATGTGCAAATACAATGCTATTTTTCTTAGAAAAGGAGGATGACCCCCGACATCTGCATCTGGGAGATGCATGCAGCCAATTTATTAATTATTCATAAAATACAGTGCTAATGTCATCCGCAGACGTAAAAGTGCGCCAACGTAGCACCGTATATAGCTGACATGGCATCGACATGTCGTGGGGCCCACTTGTAAGACAAAAACAGGGCTTCCCAAATCCGGCACCGAATAACGTCCACGGGGCGTCCGGACGCGTCCGTGGAGAGTGAGCGGACAATACTTAAATCGACGGGTCAATAGCCGTGTATCTCAAATCCGATACTTTATATTCATATTAAAGCATACGATATCAAACTAAATTACGTAGATCATCAAACGATCATAGAAATGCACATAACCCACATACCGATAACCAAAAGATCACCACAATTCACATGATCCACATAACCAACGGATATGTTCTAAACTAGATTACTAATAACGGAAATAAACACTTAGAGAGGGCGTGCTTCACCACTTCCTTGCCAGTCCTTTGCCCTTCCGGTCACTGGCGCTATTTGAAGGTGTCCGGGTAGGCAGCAAGAGGTGGGTTGTCGGAGCCATCGTTTTCAGAGTCGTCAGTGATATTAGGGGAGGAGGAGGAGTCTTTGTGTTTTTTCGATGGAGCCGTAAGCGTCCGTCTCCGCCCATCGTGAAGAGAACGATGGCGCATCTGCAAGCGAGGCGCTCCCCATCATCGAGCACCGCCGGTAGCCCGAGGCGGCGGGAGGACTGTGCGACCGCATCCGAGGCCACCACCCACATCTCCCTAGTCCACTGCCAATCACAGCGACGGCACACGGGCCTCCGAGCCCGGGCGGGCGCACGCTGCATCGGCTGCAGCAGTACTAAAACCCACCACTGCCTTTGCGGGGTAGTGACACGAGGGTTAGGTGGGAGGCGCAGAGTGGGTATAATGCGGACCAGCAACGTGGAGCGGGTGCACCGCGCAAAGCTCTGCGTGGTGCAGGACGGCCCTGTACTAGCATCAACGCTGCGGCGGCGGGCGTCAAGGGACGGAGTAGAGCCGGAGCTGCGTCCCAATCATCGCTGGATCTGTTCATCGATGCCGGAGCTGGACATGGTGGATGGGGAAGTGGAGGGGGTTGAATTGGGGAGAGGGAGGAGAAGATATGGAGAGCAAGGCGAAGTAAGTGAGCTAGGGTTTGCTCTACGTGGGGTTTTTATGAGGACGGAGTGGGGTAGTGGTGGGGAAGCGTGGGTTGGGCTGACATGATGGACGCTCCCAGGCGCCCGGGCCTCCCCATATCCGCCCCAGATTAGGGCTGGATATGTGGGGTGCCGGACAACCCGGGCGTTTGGGGCCGATTTGAGGCGCCCGACTGGGTTGCCTTTTTTGTCCGATCAGTGACCATTACGCCTGTCGAGTCGTTTGAGACCAGTTTGAGGCGCCTTGTAGATGCTCTAAAAGTCATGCTTATTTTGCAATAAGATGTAGCCACTTGCTTGAATTCTGTTATTTTGACTACTAAGAGCTAGAGCAAGTATAATAAGATGACGAGGTGGGCGTACGACTTTAAATATATTTTTGCTTGAATGTGAGGAAAGAGTAGAGAATCGGGCTATAGATTAACAATAAGTCGCAACACATGCTCCTAGAGACAAAGTGTGAGAAAGTTTAAATGGGCCATATATCAATAAAGTAGCATACTTTTATATCTAAGTATTGTACTTTGCCGACTATAAATTTGATTATAGATGATATGACAATATTATATATCAATTAGCTGGTTGTACTATTAACATGCTCTAAACAAGGAATGATAATATTCATTGTCCGGTCTAAAACATAAGGTGTAGAAGTTTTGTCCCAAGTTAAAGTTTTCTAGGTTTGTTCAAGTTTTGTGAAACAAAATCATCTATATCTACAATGCCAAATCGATCAGTAGCTTCGTCGTGACTTTTCTTTTTCATATTTATTTTTTCGACGACATTGACATTGGTTTCTTTAACTATAGGCTTGGTCTACACGCAAGATGGTCCCCCCCACGCTCCGCTCCCGCCCCACAGATACGTCTCCAACGTATCTATAATTTTTTATTGTTCCATGCTATTATATATTCTGTTTTGGATGTTTAATGGGCTTTGTTATACACTTTTATATTATTTTTGGGACTAACTTATTAACCGGAGGCCCAACCCAAATTGCTGTTTTTTGCCTATTTTAGTGTTTCGCAGAAAAAGAATATCAAATGGAGTCCAAACGGAATGAAAGATTCGGGAACGTGATTTTTTGAACAAACGTGATCCAGAGGACTTGGAGTGGACATCAAGCAACAGACGAGGAAGCCACGAGGTAGGGGCGCGCCACCTCGGGCGCGCCCTCCACCCTCGTGGCCCCCTCGTGGCTCCACCGACCTACTTCTTCCTCCTATATATACCTACGTACCCCGAAACCATCAGAGGCGACCATGAAAACCTAGTTCCACCGTCGCAACCTTATGTACCCGTGAGATCCCATCTTGGGGCCTTTTCCGGCGTCTTGCCGGAGGGGGCATTGATCACGGAGGGCTTCTACATCAACACCATAGCCTCTCCGATGATGTATGAGTAGTTTACCTCAGACCTTCGGGTCCATAGTTATTAGCTAGATGGCTTCTTCTCTCTCTTTGGATCTCAATACAAAGTTCTCCTCGATTCTCTTGGAGATCTATTTGATGTAACTCTTCTTTTGTGGTGTGTTTGTCGAGATCCGATGAATTGTGGGCTTATGATCAAGATTATCTATGAACAATATTTGAATCTTCTCTGAATTCTTTTATGTATGATTGGTTATCTTTGCAAGTCTCTTCGAATTGGTTTGGCCTACTAGATTGATCTTTCTTGCAATGGGAGAAGTGCTTAGCTTTGGGTTCAATCTTGCAGTGTCCTTTCCCGATGGATGAGGGCAGCAAGGCACGTATTGTATTGTTGCCATCGAGGATAAAAATATGGGGTTTATATCATATTGCATGAACTTATCCCTCTACATCATGTCATCTTGCTTAAAGCGTTACTCCGTTCTTATGAACTTAATACTCTAGATGCATGCTGGATAGCGGTCGATGTGTGGAGTAATAGTAGTAGATGCGAATCGTTTGATCTACTTGTCACGGACGTGATGCCTATATACATGATCATACCTAGATATTCTCATAATTATGCACTTTTCTATCAATTGCTCGACAAGTAATTCGCTTACCCACCGTAATATTTATGCTATCTTGAGAGAAGCCACTAGTGAAACCTATGGCCCCCGGGTCTATTTTCCATCATATTAATCTCCCGTCAACAAGCTATTACCGTTTATTTTACTTTGCATCTTTATTTACTCTATCATAAAAGTACCAAAAATATTATCTTATCATATCTATCAGATCTCACTCTCGTAAGTGACCGTGAAGGGATTGACAACCCCTTTATCGCGTTGGTTGCGAGGTTCTTATTTGTTTCTGTAGGTGCGTGGGACTCGAGCGTAGTCTCCTACTGGATTGATACCTTGGTTCTCAAAAACTGAGAGAAATACTTATGCTACTTTACTGCATCACCCTTTCCTCTTCAAGGGAAAACCAACGTAGTGCTCAAAAGGTAGCAAGAAGGATTTACGCCGCATGTCGGGAGTCTACGCACAAGTCAAGACATACCAAATACCCATCACAAACTCTTATCCCCGGCATTACATTATTTGCCATTTGCCTCTCGTTTTCCTCTCCCCCACTTCACCTTTGCCGTTTTATTCACCCTCTCTTTCCCTTCGCCTCTTTTTCGCTCGCTTCTTGTTTGCTCGTGTGTTGGATTGCTTGCTTGTCACGATGGCTCAAGATAACACTAAATTGTGTGACTTTGCCAATACCAACAACAATGATCTTCTTAGCACTCCGATTGCTCCTCTTACCGATGCTGAATCTTGTGAAATTAATGCTGCCTTGCTGAATCTTGTCATGAAAGATTAATTCGCCGGCCTTCCTAGTGAAGATGCCGCTACCCATCTAAATAGCTTTGTTGATTTGTGTGATATGCAAAAGAAGAAAGATGTGGACAATGATATTATTAAGTTGAAACTATTTCCGTTTTCGTTTAGAGATCATGCTAAAACTTGGTTTTCGTCTTTGCCTAAAAATAGTATTGATTCTTGGAATAAGTGCAAAGATGCTTTTATCTCTAAGTATTTTCCTCCCGCTAAGATCATCTCTCTTAGAAACAATATTATGAATTTTAAGCAACTTGATCATGAACATGTTGCACAAGCTTGGGAGAGAATGAAATTAATGATACGTAATTGCCCTACTCATGGTTTGAATTTGTGGATGATTATACAAAAAATTATGCTCGGATTGAATTTTGCTTCTCAAAATCTTTTAGATTCGGCCGCGGGAGGCACTTTTATGGAGATCACTTTAGGAGAAGCTACTAAACTCCTAGATAATATTATGGTCAATTATTCTCAATGGCACACCGAAAGATCTATTAGTAAAAAGGTGCATGCGATAGAAGAAATTAATGTTTTGAGTGGAAAGATGGATGAACTTATGAAATTATTTGCTAATAAGAGTGTTGCTTCTGATCCTAATGATATGCCTTTGTCTACCTTGATTGAGAATAATAATGAATCTATGGATGTGAATTTTTTTGGTAGGAATAATTTTGGTAACAACGCGTATAGAGGAAACTTTAATCCTAGGCCATTCCCTAGTAATTCCTCTAATAATTATGGTAATTCCTACAACAACTCTTATGAAAATAAGATGCCCTCTGAATTTTAGACTAGTGTTAAAGAATTTATGATTTCTCAAAAGAATTTCAATTCTTTGCTTGAAGAAAAATTGCTTAAAGTTGACGAATTAGCTAGGAACGTGGATAGAATTTCTCTTGATGTTGATTCTTTGAAACTTAGATCTATTCCACCTAAGCATGATATCAATGAGTCTCTCAAAGCTATGAGAATTTCCATTGATGAGTGCAAAGAAAGAACCGCGAGGATGCGTGCTAAGAAAGATTGCTTTGTGAAAGCGTGTTCTTCAAATTTTTATGAGAATAAAGATGAAGATCTAAAATTTATTGATGTGTCCCCTATTAAATCTTTGTTTTGCAATATGAATCTTGATAATGATGGGACTGAAGATGAGTCAACTTTAGTTAGAAGGCGTCCCAAAAATTCGGAGTTTTTAGATCTTGATGCAAAAATTGGTAAAAGTGGGATTGAAGACGTCAAAACTTTAGATATCAATGAACCCACTATCTTGGATTTCAAGGAATTTAATTATGATAATTGCTCTTTGATAGATTGTATTTCCTTGTTGCAATCCGTGCTAAATTCTCCTCATGCTTATAGTCAAAATAAAGCTTTTACTAAACATATTGTTGATGCTTTGATGCAATCTTATGAAGGAAAAACTGTGTTGGAAGTTTCTATCCCTAGAAAAATTTATGATGAGTGGGAACCTAGTATTAAAATTAAAATTAAAGATCATGAATGCTATGCTTTGTGTGATTTGGGTGCTAGTGTTTCCACGATTCCAAAAACTTTGTGTGATTTGTTAAGGTTCCGCGAATTTGATGATTGCTCTTTAAACTTACACCTTGCGGATTCCACTATTAAGAAACCTATGGGAAGAATTAATGATATTCTTATTGTTGCAAATAGTAACTATGTGCCCGTAGATTTTTATTGTTCTTGATATAGATTGTAACCCTTCATGTCCTATTATTCTTGGTAGACCTTTCCTTAGAACGATTGGTGCAATTATTGATATGAAGGAAGGGAATATTAGATTCCAATTTCCGTTAAGGAAAGGCATGGAACACTTCCCTAGAAAGAAAATAAAATTACCTTATGAATCTATTATGAGAGCCACTTATGGATTGCCTACCAAAGATGGCAATACCTGGATCTATCCTTGCCTTTATGCCTAGCTAGGGGCGTTAAACGATAGCGCTTGTTGGGAGGCAACCCAATTTTATTTTAGTTTTTTTTCTTTTTGCTTCTGTTTAGGAATAAATAATCCATCTAGCCTCTGGTTAGATTTTTTTGTGTGTTTTAATTAGTGTTTGTGCCAAGTTAAACCTATAGGATCTTCTTGGATGATAGTTATTTGATCTTGCTCAAAATTCCGTAAACTTTCGTCTCACGAAAACAATTGTTAAAAACATCGTAACGTGATAAAATATCGATTCCAATTGAAGTAGATCAATAAAAATTATCTAGGTCGTCCCTATTTGGTAGATTTTTCTGAGTTCGGAAGTTTCATGTTAGTTATAGATTACTACATGATTGTTCCGTTTTTTCGTGTTTTTTTTGCTTATTTTTATGAATCTATGGATAGTAAAATAGTTTATAAACCATAGAGAAGTTGGAATACATTAGGTTTAACACCAATATAAATAAAGAATGAGTTCATTACAGTACCTTGAAGTGGTGTTTTGTTTTCTTTCGCTAACGGAGCTCACGCGATTTTTTGTTAAGTTTTGTGTTGTGAAGTTTTCAAGTTTTGGGTTAAGATTTGATGGATTATGGAACAAAGAGTGGCAAGAGCCTAAGCTTGGGGATGCCCAAGGCACCCCAAGGTAAATCCTAGGACACCAAAAAGCCAAAGCTTGGGGATGCCCGGAAGGCATCCCCTCTTCGCCTTCGGCCCATCGGTAACTTTACTTGGAGCTATATTTTTATTCAGCACATGATAAGTGTTTTGCTTGGAGCGTCTTGTATGATTTGAGTCTTTGCTTTTAGCTTACCACAATCATCCTTGCTGCACACACCTTTTGAGAGACACACACATGATTCAGAATTTATTAGGATACTCTATGTGCTTCACTTATATCTTTTGAGCTATATAGATTTTGCTCTAGTGCTTCACTATATCTTTTAGAGCACGGCGGTGGTTTTGTTTTATAGAAACTATTGTTCTCTCATGCTTCACTTATATTATTTTGAGAGTCCTACAAAACAGCATGGTAATTTGCTTAAATTGAGAAGGTAGTCCTAATATGATAGGCATCCAAGATTAGTAAAAACTTTCTTATAAGTGCGTTGAATATTAAGAGAAGTTTGATGCTTGATAATTGTTTTGAGATATGAAGATGGTGATATTAGAGTCATGCTAGTTGAGTAGTTGTGAATTTGAGAAATACTTGTGTTAAAAGTTTGTGATTCTCGTAGCATGCACGTATGGTGAACCGTTATGTGATGAAGTCGGAGCATGATTTATTTATTGACTGTCTTCCTTATGAGTGGCGGTCGGGGACGAGCGATGGTCTTTTCCTACCAATCTATCCCCCTAGGAGCATGCGCGTAATACTTTGTTTCGATAACTAATAAGATTTTTGCAACAAGTATATGAGTTCTTTATGACTAATCTTGAGTCCATGGATTATACGCACTCTCACCCCTCCACCATTGCTAGCCTCTCCAATACCGCGCACTTTTCGCCGGTATCATACACCCACCATATAACGTCCTCAAAACAGCCACCATACCTACCTATTATGGCATTTCCATAGCCATTCCGAGATATATTGCCATGCAACTTTCCACCTTCCGTTTGCTATGACATGCTTCATCATTGTCATATTGCTTTGCATGATCATGTAGTTGACATCGTATTTGTGGCAATGCCACCGTTCATAATTTTTATACATGTCACTCTTGATTCATTGCATATCCAGCATTCACGGAGGCATTCATATAGAGTCATATTTTTGTTCTAAGTATCGAGTTGTAATTCTTGAGTTGTAAGTAAATAAAAATGTGATGATCATCATTATTAGAGCATTGTCCCAAGTGAGGAAAGGATGATGGAGACTATGATCCCCCCATAAGTCGGGATGAGACTCCGGAGGAAAAAAAAAGAGGCCATAAAAAAGGGGAAAAGGCCCAAATAAAAAAATGAGAGAAAAAGAGAGAAGGGACAATGTTACTATCCTTTTACCACACTTGTGCTTTAAAAGTAGCACCATGATCTTCATGATAGAGAGTCTCCTATGTTGTCATTTTCATATACTAGTGGGAATTTTACATTATAGAACTTGGCTTGTATATTCCAATGATGGGCTTCCTCAAAATGCCCTAGGTCTTCGTGAGCAAGCGAGTTGGATGCACACCCACTTAGTTTCTTTTGTTGATCTTTCATACACTTATAGCACTAGTGCATCCATTGCATGGCAATCCCTACTCACTCACATTGATATCTATTGATGGGCATTTCCATAGCCCGTTGATACGCCTAGTTGATGTGAGACTATCTTCTCCTTTTTTGTCTTCTCCACAACCACCATTCTATTCCACATAGAGTGCTATGTCCATGGCTCACGCTCATGTATTGCAGGAAGATTGAAATTTTTTGAGAACATCAAAAGTATGAAACAATTGCTTGGCTTGTCATCGGGGTTGTGCATGATTAAATACTTTGTGTGATGAAGATAGAGCATAGCCAGACTATATGATTTTGTAGGGATAACTTTCTTTGGCCATGTTATTTTGAGAAGACATGATTGCTTAGTTAGTATGCTTGAAGTATTATTATTTTTATGTCAATAACTAAACTTTTATCTTGAATCTTTCGGATCTGAATATTCATACCACAAATAAGAGAATTACATTAAGGAATATGCTAGGTAGCATTCCACATCAAAAGTTCCGTTTTTATCATTTACCTACTCGAGGACGAGCAGGAATTAAGCTTGGGGATGCTGATACGTCTCCAACATATCTATAATTTTTGATTATTCCATGCTATTATATATTCTGTTTTGGATGTTTATGAGCTTTATTATACACTTTTATATTATTTTTGGGACTAACTTATTAACCGGAGGCCCAACCCAAATTGCTGTTTTTTTGCCTATTTCAGTGTTTCACAGAAAAAGAATATCAAACGGAGTCCAAACGGAATGAAACCTTCAGGAACGTGATTTTTGGAACAAACATGATCCAGAGGACTTGGAGTGGACGTCATAACAGACGAGGAAGCCACGAGGTAGGGGCGCGCCTCCACCCTCGTGGGCCCCTCGTGGCTCCACCGACCTACTTCTTCCTCCTATATATACCTACATACCCCCAAACCATCGTGAGGCGCACCATGAAAACCTAGTTCCACCGCCGCAACCTTCATGCCGTGAGATCCCATCTTGGGGCCTTTTTCCAGCCGTCTCACGGGAGGGGGCATTGATCACGGAGGGCTTCTACATCAACACCATAGCCTCTCGATGATGTGTGAGTAGTTTACCTCGGACCTTCGGGTCCATAGTTATTAGCTAGATGGCTTCTTCTCTCTCTTTGGATCTCAATACAAAGTTCTCCTTGATTCTCTTGGAGATCTATTTGATATAACTCTTCTTTTCTTGGTGTGTTTGTCGAGATCCGATGAATTGTGGGTTTATGATCAAGTTTATCTATGAACAATATTTGAATCTTCTCTGAATTCTTTTATGTATGGTTGGTTATCTTTGCAAGTCTCTTCGAATTATCAGTTTGGTTTGGCCTACTGGATTGATCTTTCTTGCAATGCGAGAAGTGCTTAGCTTTGGGTTCAATCTTGCGGTGTCCTTTCCCAAAGGATGTTAGGGCAGCAAGGCACGTATTGTATTGTTGCCATCGAGGATAAAAAGATGGGGTTTATATCATATTGCATGAATTTATCCTCTACATCATGTCATCTTGTTTAAACGTTATCTGCTTCTTATGAACTTAAAACTCTAGATGCATGCTGGATAGCGGTCGATGTGTGGAGTAATAGTAGTAGATGCAGAATCGTTTCAGTCTACTTGTCACAGACGTGATGCCTATATACATGATTATACCTAGATATTCTCATAATTATGCACTTTTCTATCAATTGCTCGTGATGAATTGCTTTCGACACGCCCATTTTGCATCATGCTTTTATATCGATATTTATTACATTATGGGCTGTTATTACACGTTATGTCACAATACTTATGCCTATTCTCTCTTATTTCACAAGGTTTACATAAGGATGGAGAATGTCGGCAGCTGGAATTCCGGGCTGGAAAAGGAGCTAATATATTCTGCACAACTCCAAAAGTCCTGAAACTCCACGAAAGTCATTTTTGGAAATAATAAAAAATATTGAGCGGAAGAAGTGCGCCGAGGGGGCTCCCACTGCCACGAGGGTGGGGCGCCTCACCCCTGGGCGCGCCTCACCTCGTGGGCCCCCTGTTGGCTCTCAGGTGGCCATCTTCTGCTATATGAGGTCTTTCGTCGAGGAAAAAATCATAAGCAACCTTTCGAGACGAGACTCCGCCACGAGGCGGAACCTTGGCGGAACCAATCTAGGGCTCCTGCAGAGCTGTTCGGCCGGGGACACTTCCCGGAGGGAGGAAATCATCGCCATCGTCATCACCGACGCTCCTCTCATAGGGAGAGGGCAATCTCCATCAACATCTTCACCAACATCATCTCCTCTCCAAACCCTAGTTCATCTCTTGTATCCAATTCTTGTCTCCAAGTCCGGGATTGGTACTAATAGGTTGCTAGTAGTGTTGATTACTCCTTGTAGTTGATGCTAGTTGGTTTATTTGGTGGAAGATCATATGTTCAGATCCTTTATGCATATTAATACCCCTCTGATTATGAACATGAATATGCTTTGTGAGTAGTTACGTTTGTTCCCGAGGACATGGGAGAAGTCTTGCTATTAGTAGTCATGTGAATTTGGTATTCGCTCGATATTTTGATGAGATGTATGTTGTCTAGCCTCTAGTGGTGTTATGTGAACGTCGACTACATAACACTTCACCATTATTTGGGCCTAGAGGAAGGCATTGGGAAGTAATCAGTAGTTGATGGGTTGATATAGTGACATAAGCTTATACCCTATTTTATTAATTGCTTCGTAAGTGTCTGATTTGGATACATATGTTTCATGCTATGTTTAGTTTTACCATAATACTTTTGTTGTAGTTGCCGATGCTTGCAATAGAGGTTAATCATAAGTGGGATGCTTGTTCAAGTAAGAACATCACCCATGCACCAGTCCACCCACATATCAAATCATCAAAGTACCGAACGCGAATCATATGAACGTGATGAAAACTAGCTTGACTATATTCCCATGTGTCCTGGAGCGCTTTTTCTCCATATAAGAGTTTGTCCAGGCTTGTCCTTTGCTACAAAAAGGATTGGGCCACCTTGCTGCACTCTATTTACTTTTGTTACTTGTTGCTCGTTACAAATTATCTTATCACAAAACTATCTGTTACTACTTATTTCAAGATTTGCAGAGAATACCTTCTTGAAAACCGCTTATCATTTCCTTCGCTTCCTCGTTGGGTTCGACACTCTTACTTATCGAAAGGACTACGATAGATCCCGTATAATTGTGGGTCATCAAGACTATTTTCTGGCGCCGTTGCCGGGGAGTGAAGCGCCTTTGGTAGGTGGAATTTGGTAAGGAAAATTTATATAGTGTGCTGAAATTTACTGTACTTGTTACTATGGAAAGTAATCCTCCGAGGGGCTTGTTTGGGGTATCTTCGCCGACCAAGAGAGCAAAGAGTTGCTCCTCAACCCATCGAACCTATTGCAAATGAAAATGTTCCCTTTGAAGTTCCTTTGAGTATGTTAGAAAAACTGCTAGCTAATCCCTTTTTAGGAGATGGAACAAAGCATCCTGATGAGCACGTAATCTTTGTGGATGAAGTTTGTGGATTATTTAAGCTTGCAGGTATACCCGATGATGTTGTTAAGAATAAGGTCTTTCCTTTATCTTTGAAGGAAGATGCATCGACATGGTATAGGCTATGTGATGATACGGGGTCATGGAACTACAAACGATCAAGTTGGAATTTCATCGGAAGTTTTATCCTATGCATCTTGTTCATTGTGATCGAAATTATATATATAATTTTTGGCCTCGCGAAGGAGAAAGCATCGCTCAAGCATGGGGGAGGCTTAAATCAATGTTATATTCATGCCCCAATCACGAGCTCTCAAGAGAAATAATTCTTAAAAAATGTATGCGGCTTTCCCATAATAATCAATCCATGCTCGATACTTCTTGTCTTTGGCTCTTTTATGACGAAGACTATTGAATTCAAATGGAATTTATTGGATAGAATTAAACGCAACTCTGAAGATTGGGATCTCGACGAAGGTAAGGAGTCGTGTATGACACCTAAGTTTGATTGTGTTAAGTCTTTTATGGATACCGATATTTTCCGTAAGTTTAGCACTAAATATGGACTTGACTCTGAGATAGTAGCCTCTTTCTGTGAATCTTTTGCTACTTATGTTGATCTCCCCAAGGAGAAGTGGTTTAAATATCATCCTCCCATAGAAGTAAAAGTAGCTGCACCTACTAAAGTTGAAGAAAAGACTGTCACTTATAATTATCCTATTATTCCTACTTCTTATGTTGAGAAACCACCTTTCCCTGTTAGAATAAAGGATCATGCTAAAGCTTCAACTATGGTTCGTAAAAGCAATATTAGAACTTATACACCTCCTGAGCAAATTAAAGTTGAACCTAATATTGCTATTGTTAAAGATCTCTTGGCTGATAATATTGATGGGCATGTTATTCATTTCCGCGATGAAACTGCTAGAATTGCCAAACCTTGTGATAAAGATAAACAAAGACATGTAGTAGGCATGCCTGTTATTTCTGTTAAAATAGGAGATCATTGTTATCATGGTTTATGTGATATGGGTGCTAGTGCTAGTGTTATGCCTATTGCCTTATACAACGAAATTAAATATGATATTGCACCTGCTGAGTTAGAAGATATTAACGTCACAATTAAGCTTGCCAATAGAGATAGTATATCAGCAATGGGAATTATTAGAGATGTTGAAGTCTTGTGTGGGAAAACTAAATACCCTGCTGATTTTCTTGTTCTTGGTTCCCCACAAGATAGCTTTTGTCCCATTATTTTTGGTAGACCCTTCTTGAACACCGCCAATGCTAGAATAGATCATGAAAAGAATGTTGTTACTATTGGCTTGGGTGATATGTCTCATGAGTTTAATTTCTCTAAATTTAGTAGACAACACCGTGAAGAAGAATTTCCTAGTAAGGATAAAATTATTGGTCTTGCTTCTATTGCCGCACCTCCTAGTGATCCTTTAGAACAATATTTGCTAGACCATGAAAATGATATGTTTATGCATGAAAGGAGGGAAATAGATGAAGTATTCTTTAAACAGGAACCTATTCTGAAACACAATTTGCCTGTTGAAACTTAGGATCCTCCTCCACCCAAGGGTGATCCTGTTTGAGCTTAAACCGTTGCTCGATACTCTTAAATATGCTTATCTTGATGAAAAGAAGATATATCATGTTATTATTAGTGCTAACCTTTCAGAGCATGAAGAAGAGATATTATTGAAAACTCTGAAGAAGCACCGAGCTGCTATTGGATATACTCTTGATGATCTTAAGGGCATTAGTCCCACTCTATGTCAACATAAAATAAATTTGGAAGAAGATGCCAAACCAAATTGGTGATCATCAACGAAGGCTGAATCCTAAGATGAAAGAAGTGGTAAGAAAAGAAATACTAAAGCTTCGAGGCGGTGTATAATTTATCCCGCTGTCGATAGTCGTGGGTAAGTCCTGTCCATTGTGTCCCTAAGAAAGGAGGTATTATCGTTGTTCCTAATGATAAAGATGAATTGATTCCAGAAAGAATTATTACAGGTTATAGGATGGTAATTGATTTCTGCAAATTAAATAAAGCTACTAAGAAAGATCATTACCCCTTACCTTTTATCGATCAAATGCTAGAAAGATTATGCAAACATACACATTATTGCTTTCTAGATGGTTATTCTGGTTTCTCTCAAATACCCGTGTCAGCGAATGATCAATCTAAGACTACTTTTACCTTCCCTTTTGGTACTTTTGCTTATAGACATATGCCTTTTGGCTTATGTAATGCACCTACTACCTTTCAAAGATGCATGATGGCTATATTATGTGACTTTTGTGAAAAGATTTGGGAGGTTTTCATGGAAGACTTTTCCGTCTATGGATCCTCTTTTGATGATTGCTTGAGCAACCTTGATTGAGTTTTGCAGAGATGTGAAGAAACTAATCTTGTCTTGAATTGGTAAAAGTGTCACTTTATAGTTATGGAAGGTATTGTCTTGGGGCATAAAGTTTCTGAAAGAGGTATTGAAGTTGATAAAGCCAAGGTTGATGCTATTGAAAGATGCCATGTCCTAAGGACATCAAAGGTATAAGAAGTTTCCTTGGCCACTACCGGTTTTTATAGGAGGTTCATTAAGGACTTCTAAAAAATTTCTCGACCTCTGACTAATCTATTAAAAAAAGATATACCATTTGTCTTTGATGATGATTGTGTAGAAGCATTTGAAATACTTAAGAAAGCATTAATCTCTGCACCTATTGTTCAGCCACCGATTGGAATTTACCCTTGAAATTTTGTGTGATGCTAGTGATTATGCTGTAGGTGCTGTTCTAGGGCAAAGAGTTGATAAGAAATTAAATGTTATTCAATATGCTAGTAAAACTCTAGACAGTGCTCAGAGAAATTATGCTACTACTGAAAAGAATTCTTAGCAGTTGTATTTGATTGTGATAAGTTCAGACCTTATATGGTTGATTCTAAAGTAACTATTCACACGGATCATGCTGCTATTAAATATCTTATGGAAAAGAAAGATGCTAAACCTAGACTCATTAGATGGGTTCTCTTGCTACAAGAATTTGATTTACATATTGTTGATAGAAAGGGAGCTGAGAACCCCGTTGTAGACAACTTGTCTAGGTTAGAAAATGTTCTTGATGACCCACTACCTATTAATGATAGCTTTCCTCATGAGCAACTAAATGTTATAAATGCTTCTCGTAGTACTCCGTGGTATGCTGATTATACTAATTACATTGTTGCTAAATTTATACCACCTAGTTTCACATACCAAAGAAAAGAAAAAGTTCTTCTATGATTTGAGGCATTACTTTTGGGATGACCCACATCTTTATAAATAAGGAGTAGATGGTGTTATTAGACGTTGTGTACCTGAGCATGAACAGGAACAGATCCTACGCAAGTGTCACTCCGAGGCTTATGGAGGGCACCACGCTGGAGATAGAACTGCACATAAGGTATTGCAATTCGGTTTTTATTGGCCTACTCTCTTCAAGGATGCTCGTAAGTTTGTCTTATCTTGTGATGGATGCCAAAGAATTGGTAATATTAGTAGTTGTCAAGAAATGCCTATGAACTATTCACTTGTCATTGAACCATTTGATGTTTGGGGCTTTGATTATATGTGACCTTTTCCTGCCTCTAATGGATATACACATATTTTAGTTGCTGTTGATTACGTTACTAAGTGGGTAGAAGCTATTCCAACTAGTAGTGCTGATCATAACACTTCTATTAAGATGCTTAAAGAAGTCATTTTTCCGAGGTTTGGAGTCCCTAGATATTTAATGACTGATGGTGGTTCACATTTTATTCATGGTGCTTTTCGTAAAATGCTTGCTAGGTATGATGTTAATCATAGAATGGCATCTCCTTATCACCCGCAGTCTAGTGGTCAAGTAGAACTGAGTAATAGAGAGCTCAAATTAATTTTGCAAAAGACTATCAATAGGTCTTGGAAGAATTGGTCCAAGAAACTTGATGATGCATTATGGGCCTATAGAACTGCATATAAAAATCCTATGGGTATGTCTCCGTATAAAATGGTTTATGGAAAAGCATGTCACTTACCTCTCGAACTAGAACATAAGGCTTATTGGGCTATTAAAGAGCTCAACTATGATTTCAAACTTGCCGTGAGAAGAGGTTTTGACATTAGCTCGCTTGATGAATGGAGAACCCAAGCTACGAAAATGCCAAGTTGTTTAAAGAAAAGTTAAAAGATGGCATGATAAAAGGATATGTAAGCGTGAGTTTAACGTAGGTGATTATGTATTGCTATACAACTCTCGCTTAAGATTTTTGCAGGAAAACTTCTCTCTAAATGGGAAGGCCCCACGTTATCGAGGAGGTCTATCGTTCCGTGCCATAAAAATCAACAACTTCGAAGGCACAAATCCGAAGGTGGTGAACGGTCAAAGAATCAAACATTATATTTCAGGTAATCCCATAAATGTTGAAACCAATGTTATTGAAACCGTTACCCCAGAGGAATACATAAGGGACACTTTTCGGAACATTTCAGACTCCGAAAAGGAGTAGGTATGTGGTACGGTAAGTAAACCGACTCCAAAACGGTTTTTAAGGGAATATTTCTCCGTTTTGGAATATTTAGAAAAATAGAAAAATAAGAAGTAGTCGGGAAGGACACGAGGGCTCCACGAGGGTGGAGGGCGCGCCCTACCCCCTGGGCGCGCCCCCCTACCTCGTGGGCACCTCGTGCGCTTTTCGGACTCCGTTTTCTTGCGCGATACGTATTTTGGTCGTAAAAATTCATTATATATTCTCCCGAAGGTTTTGACTCATGTATCACGCAAATATCCTCTGTTCTTGTTTCGAGTTGTTGTTGCTGCAGATTAGAGCAAGATGTCTTCTCAAGAGTCAGTTGGGGAGAGCCGGGTGTCTCATCCGGCATCGGAACCAAGGACAACAAATGATGCCGACCACTTTGGGCCAAGAACGGAGGAAGAGATGGAGGCTAACTTGATGAGGATAGATGCTATGGAGGATCAAGAAGTCACTTCTCGCTTCCGAGCTGGATTCACGATGGGGGAAGTACAGAGCTCAGCTATTCCAAACTCGGTTATCCCTTCCAATGTTAGATTTCTTTCTTATGAAAATATGAAGAGAAGTGTGTCTTGTTCTCCCGCAGCCATGAAACACCCTTGGGTGCAAGGAGCTTTAGCCGTTACAGGAAAACTTCTTAAGGAAATAATGGACCTCAAGCAGCAAGTCAATAAGCTCGAGGAGGAGAATCGTATCCTGAGGGGCATCATCGCCAAGAATATTACACCATCACCAACAAAGAAGGAGATATAATCACATGGGTATGGGCACTCCCCTTGGCATCTGCCAAGCTTGGGGGAGGTGCCCCGGTATCGTATCACAACCACATCTCTATCTTTACCGTTTTTCTTAGTTCGATCCTATTAGTAGTATCTTGATCTAGTAGAATAAAGTTTATGGCATGATCTAGTTTTGAGTTTTGCTTTATGATCTCTCTATGTAATCAAGTCCGTGAGCTATATAATAAAGATTAGTGTTGAGTCAAGGGCTTGATTATTTTGCCATGATCTTGAGTGAATAAAAGAAAAGAGAAAAGAATAAAAAGAAACAAAGAGTTCATATTGATCTTATTGAGAGTAATGACTTCACATAGAAAGAGTATGATGATTAAAAGTTGTTGGGAGTTGGCAAACATAGCTTTGGTCATCGTTGCAATTAATAGGAAATAATAAAGAAAGAGAGGTTTCACATATAAGTATATTATCATGGACATCTTTTATGATTGGGAGCACTCATTAAAATATGACATGCTAAAGACTTGACGTTGGACAAGAAAGACAACATAATGGGTTATGTTTTCTTATATCTGAGATAAAGTATATTGTCATGGATCATCCAACATGTTGAGCTTGCCTTTCCCCTCATGCTAGCTAAATTCTTAGCACCAAGTAGAGATACTACTGTGCTTCCAAAACCCTTAAACCAGTTTTGCCATGAGAGTCCACCATATCTACCTATGGATTGAGTAAGATCCTTCAAGTAAGTTGTCATCGGTGCAAGCAATAAAATTGCTCTCTAAATATGTATGACTTATTAGTGTGGGAGAAAATAAGCTTTATACGCATCTTGTGATGTGGAAGAAATAAAAGTTTACGGACTGCATAATAAAGGTTCATATCACAACGGGAATATAAAGTGACGTTCTTTCGCATTAAGATTTTGTGCATCCAACCATAAAAGCGCATGGCAACCTCTGCTTCCCTCTGCGAAGGGCCTATCTTTTATTATTATCTTCTACCTTATGCAAGAGTCATGGTGATCTTCACCTTTCCTTTTTACATTTTATCCTTTGGCAAGCACAGGATGTTGGAAAGATCCTGATAGATATATCTAATTGGATGTAGGGGAGCATGAGTTATTATTGTTGACATTAACCTTGAGGTAAAAGGTTGGGAGGCGAAATTATATGCCCCTATCTTTCTCTGTGTCTGATTAAAACTCCGTAACCACATGTATTGCGTGAGTGTTAGCAGTTATGAGAGACTAAATGATAGTTGAGTATGTGGACTTGCTAGAAAGCTCTGACATAGACTCTTTCTGATGTTATGATAAATTGCAATTGCTTTAATGACTGAAATTATAGTTTGTTGGTTCTCAATAAATTTTCTGATTCATACTTTGGTATTGTGAATGGATTATTACTTGAGCATAAGAAATCATATGACAATATTCATATATGTTGTTGTTATGAAAATAATCATGATGCCCTCATGTCTGTATTTTATTTTATCGACACCTCTACATCTAAACATGTGGACATATTTATCGTTATCGGCTTCCGCTTGAGGACAAGCGAGGTCTAAGCTTGGGGGAGTTGATACGTCCATTTTGCATCATGCTTTTATATCAATATTTATTGCATTATGGGTTGTTATTACACGTTATGTCACAATACTTATGCCTATTCTCTCTTATTTCACAAGGTTTACATAAGGAGGGAGAATGCCGGCAGCTGGAATTATGGGCTAGAAAAGGAGCAAATATTAGAGACCTATTCTGCACAACTCCAAAAGTCCTGAAACTCCACGAAAGTCATTTTTGGAAATAATAAAAATATTGAGCGGAAGAAGTATCGCCGAGAGGGGTTCAACCTGGCCACGAGGGTGGGGCGCGCCCTACCGGGCGCGCCCCACGCCTCGTGGGCCCTGCTGGCTCTCCGTGGCCATCTTCTCGCTATATGAGGTCTTTCGTCGAGGAAAAATCATAAGCAACCTTCGGGACGAGACTACCGCCATGAGGCTAACTCTTGGCGGAACCAATCTAGGGCTCCAGCAGAAATGCTGGGCCGGGGACACTTTTCTCCGGGAGGGGGAAATCATCGCCATCGTCATCACCAACGCTCCTCTCATCGGGAGAGGGCAATCTCCATCAACATATTCACCAGCACCATCTCCTCTCCAAACCCTAGTTCATCTCTTGTATCCAATTCTTGTCTCCAAGTCCGGGATTGGTACTAGTAGGTTGCTAGTAGTGTTGATTACTCCTTGTAGTTGATGCTAGTTTGTTTATTTGGTGGAATATCATATGTTCAGATCCTTTATGCATATTAATACCCCTCTGATTATGAACATGAATATGCTTTGTGAGTAGTTACGTTTGTTCCTGAGGACATGGGAGAAGTCTTGCTATTAGTAGTCATGTGAATTTGGTATTCGCTTCGATATTTTGATGAGATGTATGTTGTCTAGCCTCTAGTGGTGTTATGTGAACGTCGACTACATAACACTTCACCATTATTTGGGCCTAGAGGAAGGCATTGGGAAGTAATAAGTAGATGATGGGTTGCTAGAGTGATGTAAGCTTAAACCCTAGTTTATGCGTTGCTTCGTAAGGGGCTGATTTGGATCCATATGTTTCATGCTATGGTCAGGTTTACCTTAATACTTCGCTAGAAGGCGGATGCTTGCAATAGAGGTTAATCATAAGTGGGATGCTTGTTCAAGTAAGAACAGCACCCAAGCAATCGTCCACCCACATATCAAATTATCAAAGTACCGAACGCGAATCATATGAACGTGATGAAAACTAGCTTGACGATATTCCCATGTGTCCTCAGGAGCGCTTTTCTCCATATAAGAGTTTGTCCAGGCTTGTCCTTTGCTACAAAAAGGATTGGGCCACCTTGCTGCACTCTATTTACTTTTGTTACTTGTTGCTCGTTACAAATTATCTTATCACAAAACTATCTGTTACTACTTATTTCAGTACTTGCAGAGAATACCTTGCTGAAAACCGCTTATCATTTCCTTCTGCTCCTCATTGGGTTCGACACTCTTACTTATCGGAAGGACTACGATAGATCCCCTATACTTGTGGGTCATCATTTACCCACCGTAATACTTATGCTATCTTGAGAGAAGCCACTAGTGAAACCTATGGCCCCCGGGTCTATTTTCCATTATATTAATCTCCCGTCAACAAGCTATTTCTGGCGCCGTTTATTCTACTTTGCATCTTTATTTACTCTTTGTCATAAAAATACCAAAAATATTATCTTATCATATCTATCATATTTCACTCTCGTCAGTGACCGTGAAGGGATTGACAACCCCTTTATCGCGTTGGTTGCGATGTTCTTATTTTTTTGTGTAGGTGCGTGGGACTCGAGCATAGTCTCCTACAGGATTGATACCTTGGTTCTCAAAAACTGAGGGAAATACTTACGCTACTTTATTGCATCACCCTTTCCTCTTCAAGGGAAACCAACACAGTGCTCATGAGGTAGCACCCACCTCCTACCCGCACCGCCAATGGCCCAAGTTGTTGCCGGCCAACAGCAACCCCCTCCCCCTGCTACCTCTTGAGCTTGCGTTGGATTTCCCCGAAGAGGAGAGGATAATGCAACAGAGTAGCGTAAGTTTTTCCCTCAGTTTTTGAGAACCAAGGTATCAATCCAGTAGGAGGCCACGCGCAAGTCCCTCGTACCTACACAAAACAAATAGCTCAACGCAACCAACACGATTAGGGGTTGTCAATCCCTTCTACGGTCACTTACTTAGAGTGAGATGCGATAGAGATGATAGATAATATTTTTGGTATTTTTGGTATAAAGATGCAAAGTAAAATAAAAAGCAAAATAAAAAGCAAAGCAATAATAAAGTGCTAGAAGATTGATATGATAGAGAATAGACCCAGGGGCCATAGATTTCACTAGTGGCTTCTCTCAAGAGCATAAGTATTTTACTATGGGTGAGCGAATTCACTTGTTGAGCAATTGGATGAATTGAGCATAGTTATGAGAGTATCTAGGTATGATCATGTATATAGGCATCACGTCCGAGACAAGTAGACCGACTCACCTGCATCTACTACTATTACTCCACTCATCGACCGCTATCTAGCATGCATCTAGAGTATTAAGTTAATGAAAACAGAGTAACGCCTTAAGAAAGATGACATGATGTAGAGGGATAAATTCATGCAATATGATAAAAAACCCATCTTGTTATCCTCGATGGCAACAATACAATACGTGCCTTGCTGCCCCTCATCACATCGGGAAAGGACACCGCAAGATTGAACCCAAAGCTAAGCACTTCTCTCATTGCAAGAACTACCAATCTAGTTGGCCAAACAAAACGGATAATTCGAAGAGACTTGCAAAGATAACCAATCATACATAAAAGAATTCAGAGAAGATGCAAATATTGCTCATGGATAATCTTGATCATAAACCCACAATTCATCGATCTCAACAAACACACCGCAAAAAGAAGATTACATCGAATAGATCTCCACGAGAGAGGGGGAGAACATTGTATTGAGATCCAAAAGAGAGAGAAGAAGCCATCTAGCTACTAACTATGGACCAAGGTCTGAAGTAAACTACTCACTTCATCGGAGAGGCTATGATGATGTAGAAGCCCTCCGTGGTGGATTCCCTTCCTGGAGCTCCTAATGTGCCCCAAGATGGGATCTCGTGGATACGTAAAGTTGCGGCGGTGATATTAGGTTTTTGGCTCCGTGTCGATCGCTCGGGGTACGAGGTATATGTAGCAGGAAGAAGTATGTCGGTGGAGCAACAGGGGCCCACGAGGGTGGAGGGCGCTACTGGGAGGGCGCGCCCTACCTCATGCCTTCCCTGTTGATTGCTTGACGAGGGTCCAAGTCTCTGGATCATGTTCGTGAGAAAATCACGTTCCCGAAGGTTTCATTCCGTTTGGACTCCGTTTGATATTCCGTTTCTTCGAAACACTAAATAAGCAAAAAAAATAGAAAATCTGGGCTGGGCCTCCGGTTAATAGGTTAGTCCCAAAAGTAATATAAAAGTGGAAAATAAAGCCCAATATGGTCCAAAACAGTAGATAATATAGCATGGAGCAATCAAAAATTATAGATATGTTGGAGACGTATCAGGCATCCCCAAGCTTAATTCCTGCTCGTCCTCGAGTAGGTAAATGATAAAAAGAGAATTTTTGATGCGGAGTGCTACTTGGCATAATTTCAATGTAATTCTTCTTAATTATGGTATGAATATTCAGATTCAAAAGATTCAAGACAAAGGTTTAATATTGACATAAAAATAATAATACTTCAAGCATACTAACAAAGCAATCATGTCTTCTCAAAATAACATGGCCAAAGAAAGTTATCCCTACAAAATCATATAGTTTGGCTATGCTCTATCTTCACCACACAAAGTATTTAAATCATGCACAAAACTTTTGACATTCTCAAAACTTTTTCAATCTTCACGCAATACATGAGCATGAGCCAAGCAATTGTTTCATACTTTTGACATTCTCAAAACTTTTTCAATCTTCACGCAATACATGAGCGTGAGCCATGGATATAGCACTATATGTGGAATAGGATGGTGGTTGTGGAGAAGACAAAAGGGAGAAGATAGTCTCACATCAACTAGGCGTATTAACGGGCTATGGAGATGCCCATCAATAGATATCAATGTGAGTGAGTAGGGATTGCCATGCAACGGATGCACTAGAGCTATAAGTATATGAAAGCTCAACAAAAGAAAACTAAGTGGGTGTGCATCCAACTCGCTTGCTCACGAAGACCTAGGGCAATTTGAGGAAGCCCATCATTGGAATATACAAGCCAAGTTCTATAATGAAAAATTCCCACTAGTATATGAAGGTGACAAAATGAGAGACTCTCTATTATGAAGATCATAATGCTACTTTGAAGCACAAGTGTGGTAAAAGGATAGTAACATTGTCCCTTCTCTCTTTTTTTCTCATTTTTTTTGTTTGGGCCTTTTCTCCCTTTTTTATGGCCTCTTCTCTCTTTTTTTTTTGTCCGGAGTCTCATCCCGACTTGTGGGGGAATCATAGTCTCCATCATCCTTTCCTCACTTGGGACAATGCTCTAAAAATGATGATCATCACACTTTTATTTACTTACAACTCAACAATTACAACTCGATACTTAGAAGAAAAATATGACTCTATGTGTATGCCTCCATGGTATCAGGGATATGCAATGATTCATGAGTGACATTTATGATATAATTATGAATGGTGGCTTTGCCACAAATAATATTTCAACTACATGATCATGCTAAGCAATATGTCAATGATGGAGCATGTATTAATATACGGAATGGTGGAAAGTTGCATGGCAATATATCTCGAATGGCTATGGAAATGCCATGATAGGTAGGTATGGTGGCTGTTTTGAGGAAGATATATGGTGGGTGTATGATACCGCTAAAGGTGCGCGGTATTTGGAGAGGCTAGCAATGGTGGAAGGGTGAGAGGCGTATAATCCATGGACTCAACATTAGTCATAAAGAACTCATATACTTATTGCAAAAATCTACAAGTTATCAAAGCAAAGTATTACGCGCATGCTCCTAGGGGGATAAATTGGCGGAAAAGACCATCGTCAGTCCCCGACCGCCACTCATAAGGAAGACAATCAATAAATAAATCATGCTCCGACTTCATCACATAATGGTTCACCATACGTGCATGCTACGAGAATCACAAACTTTTAACACGAGTATTTCTCAAATTCACAACTACTCAACTAGCATGACTCTAATATTACTACCTCCATATGTCAAAACAATTATCAAGCACCAAACTTTTCTTAGTATTCAACGCACTCACAAGAAAGTTTTACAAATCTTGAATACCAAGCATATTATTATTATTATTATTAAGCAAATTACCATGCTATTTAAGACTCAAAATAATCTAAGTGAAGTATGAGAGATCAATGGTTTCTATAAAACAAATCCACCACCGCGCTCTAAAAGATATAAGTGAAGCACTAGAGCAAAACTATATAGCTCAAAAGATATAAGTGAAGCACATAGAGTATTCTATCAAATTCCAATTCATGTATGGCTCTCTCAAAAGGTGTGTACAGCAAGGATGATTGTGGTAAACTAAAAAGAAAATAATCAAATCATACAAGACGCTCCAAGCAAAACACATATCATGTGGTGAATAAAAATATAGCTCCAAGTAAAGTTATCGATGGAAGTGGACGAAAGAGGGGATGCCTTCCGAGGGCATCCCCAAGCTTTGACTTTTTGGTGTACTTGGATTATCTTGGGGGTGCCATGGGCATCCCCAAGCTTTGGCTCTTCCCACTCCTTGTTCCATAATCCATCAAAAAATTCCACCCAAAACTTGAAAACTTCACAACACAAAACTCAACAGAAATCTCGTAAGCTCCGTTAGCGAAAGAAAACAAAAGACCACTTCAAGGTACTGTAATGAACTCATTATTTATTTATATTGGTGTTAAACCTACTTTATTCCAACTTCTCTATGGATTATAAACTATTTCACTAGCCATTCATTCATCAAAATAAGCAAATAACACACGAAAAACAGAATCTGTCAAAAACAGAACAGTCTGTAGTAATCTGTAACTAACGCAAACTTCTGGAACTCCAAAAATTCAGCCAAAATAGGAAGACCTAGGCAATTTTTTATTGATCAGCAGCAATTGGAATCACTATTTTATCATGTTCTGGTGATTTTTAACAATTGTTTTCGTGAACCGTAAGTTTCTGGAAATTACAGCAAGATCAAATAACTATCATCCAAGAAGATCCTATAGGTTTAACTTGGCACAAACACTAATTAAAAACATAAAAACACATCTAAACAGAAGGTAGATGGATTATTTATTCCTAAACAGAAACAAAAACAAAAAACTAAAAATAAAATTGGGTTGCCTCCCAACAAGCGCTATCGCTTAACGCTCTAGCTAGGCATAAAAGCAAGGAAAGATCGAGGTATTGCCATCTTTGGTAGGCAATCCATAAGTGGCTCTCATAATAGATTCATATGGTAATTTTATTTTCTTTCTAGGGAAGTGTTCCATGCCTTTCCTTAATGGAAATTGGAATCTAATATTCCTTCCTTCATATCAATGATTGCACCAATCGCTCTAAGGAAAGGTCTACAAATAATAATATGACATGAAGGATTGAAATCTATATCAAGAAAGATAAAATCTATGGGCACATAATTCCTATTTGCAACAATAAGAACATCATTAATTCTTCCCATAGGTTTCTTAATAGTGGAATCCAAAGGTGCAAGTTTATAGAGCAATCATCAAAATCACGGAAATCTAGCAAATCACACAAAGTTTTGGGAATAGTGGAAACACTAGCACCCAAATCACATAAAGCATAAAATTCATGATCCTTAATCTTAATTTTAATAGTTGGTTCCCACTCATCATAAAGTTTTCTAGGGATAGAGACTTCTAACTCAAGTTTTTCCTCATAAGATTGCATCAAGGCATCAACAATATGTTTGGTAAACGCTTTATTTTGACTATAAGCATGAGGAGAATTTAGCACGGATTGCAACAAGGAAATACAATCAATTAAAGAGCAACTTTCATAATTAAATTCCTTGAAATCCAAAATAGTGGGTTTAGCAACATCTAGGGTTTTACTTTCTTTAATCCCACTTTTATCAATTTTAGCATCAAGATCTAAAAACTCCGAATTTTTATAATGCCTTCTAGGTAAAGGTGGATCATAATCAGTCCCATCATTATCAAGATTCATATTGCAAAACAAAGATTTGATAGGAGACACATCAATAACTTTTAGATCTTCATCTTTATTTTCATAGAAATCAGGTTTAGCGGCCATCTTATTGACTAAGGTAGCTTGCTTATCCGATGTTTCAGTAGTCAACTTCTCAAGACGAGCAATTTGGGATCTTAAACCTTCAAATCCTTTAGACATATCATCGAGCTCTTTATTCATATAATTCATAAAACTTTTTGTTCCTTAAGCTCGCTTCAAGAAATTATTATGCTCAAATTGCAAAACCATAAAACTCCTAACGTTGCTTTCGATCTCTTCTAACCTTTTAAGGTGAAGATCACCAAATCTAGGTAGAGTCATTATGACAAACAAGCGAGAGAGAAAGGCAAGCGGAAAAGAGAGGTCTAATAAAACGGCAAGGGTGAAGTTGGGAGTTGAATACGAGAGGCAAATTGCAAATAATGTAATGCGATATATAAGGGATTTTGATGGGTAATTGGTATGTTGACTTTTGCATAGACTTCTCAAAGAACGGCGCTTTAAATTCTTCTTGCTACCTCTTGAGCTTGTGTTGGATTTCCCAAAGAGGAGAGGATAATGCAGTAGTAGCGTAAGTATTTCCTCAGTTTTTGAGAACCAAGGTATCAATCCAAGAGGGAGGCCACGACAAGTCCCTTGTACCTACACAAAACAAATAGCTCAACGCAACCAACGCGATTAGGGGTTGTCAATCCCTTCACGGTCACTTACGAGAGTGAGATCCGATAGAGATGATAGATAATATTTTGGTATTTTTGGTATAAAGATGCAAAGTAAAATAAAAAGCAAAATAAAAGCAAAGCAATAATAAAGTGATGGAAGATTGATATGATAGAGAATAGACCCGGGGCCATAGATTTCACTAGTGGCTTCTCTCAAGAGCATAAGTATTTTACGGTGGGTGAACGAATTCATGTTGAGCAATTGATGTAATTGAGCATAGTTATGAGAGTATCTAGGTATGATCATGTATATAGGCATCACGTCCGAGACAAGTAGACCGACTCTGCCTCGCATCTACTACTATTACTCCACTCATCGACCGCTATCCAAAGATGCATCTAGAGTATTAAGTTAATGAAAACAGAGTAACGCCTGTAAGCAAGATGACATGATGTAGAGGGATAAATTCATGCAATATGATAAAACCCCATCTTGTTATCCTCGATGGCAACAATACAATACGCGTGCCTTGCTGCCCCAATCACATCGGGAAAGGACACCGCAAGATTGAACCCAAAGCTAAGCACTTCTCCCATTGCAAGAACTACCAATCTAGTTGGCCAAACCAAACGGATAATTCGAAGAGACTTGCAAGGATAACCAATCATACATAAAAGAATTCAGAGAAGATTCAAATATTGCTCATAGATAATCTTGATCATAAACCCACAATTCATCGATCTCAACAAACACACCGCAAAAAGAAGATTACATCGAATAGATCTCCACGAGAGAGGGGAGAACATTGTATTGAGATCCAAAAGAGAGAAGAAGCCATCTAGTTACTAACTATGGACCTGAAGGTCTCAAGTAAACTACTCACACTTCATCGGAGAAGCTATGATGATGTAGAAGCCCTCCGTGGTGGATTCTCTTCCGTGGAGCTCCTAACAGGCCCCAAGATGGGATCTCGTGGATACAAAAAGTTGCGGCGGTGGAATTAGGTTTTTGGCCCGTGATCGATCGCTCGGGGTAATGAGGTATATATAGGAGGAAGAAGTACGCAGGTGGAGCAACAAGGGGCCCACGAGGTGGAGGGCGCTGGGGGGGGCGCGCCTCTACCTCGTGCCTTCCTGTTGATTGCTTGACGAGGGGTCCAAGTCTCTGGATCATGTTCGTGAGAAAATCACGTTCCTCAAGGTTTCATTCCGTTTGGACTCGCTTTGATATTCCGCTTCTTCAAACACCGAAATAGGCAAAAACATCAAATGCAGGGCTGGGCCTCCGATTAATAGGTTAGTCCCAAAAGTAATAGAAAAGTGGAAAATAAAGCCCAATATGGTCCAAAACAGTAGATAAGATAGCATGGAGCAATCAAAAAATATAGATACGTTGGAGACGTATCACCCCCCTCCCCCACGCTCTTCCGCATCCACCTGCAACCTCAGAGACCGACTTCTCCATGCCAGAAACTACACTCGCTTCCAACTGAGCCTTGATGAAGCAGACGGGCTAGATTTCCAAAATCTGGTCTAGAACGAGCTTCCGTCTCGCGTTCTGCCATCGAGCTTTGGTCTTCAACCTGCAACCACGCTCCTCATCGACTTTCTCCCGTCCACCTAGTCTCTCGACACCTTCCTGGTCGCCACCCTGCCTCAGTTCTGCTTCAATGGTGAAGCTGCCGATTTCGCGGTCTCACCCGTCTCCAGCTGCAGCTTCTCCTTCCTACCAGCATCAAACTCTGTCACCACTCGCATTGCTGCATGCTCATCAATCCCTCACCGCACTACTTGTCCTACAAATCCATCCAACCTCTATCACCCACATGATCGACCCCCACTCCTCCATGCTTGGAGGGGCCATGGAACCCGCGGATGCTACCACAGGGATGTGACTTGTGCTTCTTCCTCCTTCTCGTGCAACGGCGTGTGTTGAACTCCAATCGCCGGACCGTCATGGCTTGAGCTCCTCCTCATCGATTCAATGGTTGCTCTCTCACCAGAGCTCTAAGTTTAGGCCATTCCACCCCGTTATTTCTTTCAGTAATTTCATCTTGCATGATTACCATTGCCAGATTACCTCTCCTCTAATCCATAAAAAATAGCCCAAATCAGATCTTTGGTTAGTCTTTGACTTTGAGTGTGTAATCCCAAATGTAGTGCTTGTTAATTCTGCTCTAGAGACCACTTTTTTCTGACAAAAAATATTTTCAACTCCAGAGCGTTTTGCACTTGCTTGTTCCAAGTTCAGTCTTCTCCAATAG
Organism: Aegilops bicornis; assembly: GCA_021605145.1. NCBI lineage: Eukaryota > Viridiplantae > Streptophyta > Magnoliopsida > Poales > Poaceae > Aegilops > Aegilops bicornis. The sequence continues at coordinate 4,572,532 of JAHIAL010000014.1, read as the reverse complement.
TGTTAGGAACGAGATGATCTCCTGCTCCTAGTGTTGTTCCAACATTTCAAAATCTCTTTGTTCACTACCATGTATCGCGCCAATGACGCTGTAACAATCGCGCGATCTCGCCTCAAAGCGATCGTTGAGGCTCGTTTCATATTCCAGTTCCTCCTGCCTCCGTCAATCCTGGGACTTCTCCCTCTCTCACCCAGGCTTGTGACCTGCAACATCTCGATTGACCAGTCCACTCCCATAGAATTCCCCTAGGGTTTCACATCGCCAACGCTCCAAGAATTCCCCTCCTCGCCACAGCCGGTTCTCCCTGCCCTGCTTTAAAGAAGGAAGAGCCGACCAGTAGAGCCTCATCTCATTCTCATGCCCTCACAACATGGGAGGGATGAACTAGAGAAATGAGAGCTACCATGCTGATAGAATTGACCTCGGGATCGCGGCAGAGATTCTCATTGGAGGCTAAGAAGGAGGCTGCTGGGGGATGGGCGCTGGTCAAGGCAGCGATTGGGCGCATTAGGAGAGGGATTGGTGAAGCCGGAGGGCTGAGATGCCCTCGCCATGGTAGCTCGATGCTACTTGTGATAGGTGTTGGGATTTCCCTGAAGAGGAAGGGCGATGTAGTATAGTAGCAGATAGTATTTCCCTCAGTTAAGAACCAAGGTTTATTGAACCAATAGAAGACACCACCCAAAAAGGTAAGTGGTACCTGCACACACACACACACACACACAAAGCAAAGCAAATACTTGCACCCAACGCGGGCAAGAGGGTTGTCAATCCCCTTGTACTTGTTAATTGCAAGGATTAAATCTTATAGTGGTAGATAGATAAGATAAAAGGGAAATAAAAGTAAATAAATTACCACAAACATTTTTAGGGTTTTAGTAAATATAAAGTGAATGGAGCAGGGGGGGCATAGCATTCACTAGATGCATCTCTCTCATAAGCATAACAACAGTGGGTAAACAAATTACTATTGGGAAATTGATAGAATAGCGCATAGTTATGATGATTCTTCATGGCATGATCAATATATAGGCATTACATCCGAGACAAGTAGACTGACATCCATCTGCATCTACTACTATCACTCCACCCCAAGACCGCTATCGATCATGCATTTAAAAGTATTAAGTCCATAACGAATAGAGTAATGCCTGAAGCATGATGACATAATGTAGACAAAACAAGACCAAATAATATGTTCGAGCCCCATCGTTTTACACTTAGTAGCAACAATACAAAAAACGTGTCTTGCAACTCCTCCTGACACAGAGTAAGGACATCACAAGATTGAACCTACCACCAAGCACCTCTCCCACTGAAGATAAACGAATATAATTGGTCAAAACAGATAGATAGATCGGAGAGAAATACAATGCTATAAAATCATACATAAATAAATCTCAGAAAAGACTCAAATACTTTCGGTGAATAATTTGATCATAAAACCCATAATTCATCCGATCCCCAACAAACACACCGCAAAATTTTACATCAGATTGATCTCAGATGAGAGCATTATATTGAAGATCAAGAGAGAGAGGGAGGGAGGGAGAGAGAGATAGAGATAGAGAGAGAGTCATCTAGCTACTGCTATGGACCCGTAGCCTGTGGGAACTACTCAGACATCATCTGGAGGCAGCAAGGTTGCTGAAGATGGTCTCAATGATGGATTTTTCATCTGGCAGAGTACTAGAAAAGTCCTTCAGATGGGATCACGGAAGAACAGAGGCTTGCGACGGTGAAAGAATTGTATTCTGAACCTCTCCTGGGTTTTTTTGGGTATATGAGAATTTGTAGCGTTGGAATTAGGTCAAATGGAGCCATAGGGGGGCCACAAGGCACCAGGGCACGCCCCTGCCTGGCCGCTCCCTCGTGCAGCGTCTGCTCTCCTCCTGAAGCTTCCAGGGTCTCTTTTTTTTCTAGAAAAATTCGTCAAAAAAATTCATCATGTTTGGACACTAAGTTAATAGGTTAGTTCCCAAAAATGATATAAAACGACATAAAAGCGTACAAGATTGATAATATAATAGTATGAAATAATAAAAAATATAGATACGTCGAAGACGTATCACGATGGCGCGCCATAGACAAAGCGAAGGAGGATGTCATGTTGGAGCTTGGGTGAGGCGAGGTGCTGGGAGGAGACGCCATGGAGCCTACGCCAGCTGCTCATGGGCTCAGCCAGGACGAGCATCGGGCCGGTCTGGAGACCGCGTCCTCATTTGCTCTCGTCAATAGCTCTTATTTTATTCTCTTTAGCACACACCGACACAACTGAATCGTCATTGACCAACAGTGGAATTGTGCGAAGAGCCATCCCGAGGATAAGCGTGGAGCCGACTGTCGAGACCTACTGTTGAGGTAGTGGCGCCGACTGCTACTTGTGATCTGTGTTGGTATTTTCTCAAAGAGGAGAGGATGATGCAGTACAACGGAGGTAAGTATTTCCCTCAATTATAAAACCAAGGTTATCATTCTAGTAGGACCAAGCAACACTATGTAAACAACACATGCACATAAACAACAAATACTTGCAACCAAACGCGTAAAGGGGTTGTCAATCCCTCAACAGTTACGAGCAAGATTAAATTGTATAGGATTTGATAAATAGATCTAACTAAATTGCAAAATATATTAAATAAAAGAAAATCGCAGCAAGGTATTTTTAGGATTTTTATATAATAAAATATAGACCCAGGGGCCATAGTTTTCACTAGAGGCTTCTCTCAAGAAAAATAACATACGGTGGGTAAACAAATTACTGTTGAGCAATTCATAGAAAAGTAAATAATTATGACGATATCCAAGGCAATGCTCATACATAGGCATCACGTCCAAGATTAGTAGACCGAAACGATTCTGCATCTACTACTATTAGTTCACACATCGACTGTTATCCAGCATGCATCTAGTGTATTATGTTCATGGAAAAATTTAATAATGCATTTGGCAAGATGACACGATGTAGACAAGATAAACTCACGTATGAATAAACCCCATATTTTTATCCTTAATGGCAATGATACATACGTGTCATGTCCCTTTCTGTCTTGGGATTGAGCACCGCAAGATCGAACCCATCACAAAGCACCTCTTCCCATGTCAAGATAAATCAATCTAGTTGTCCAATAAATCGGAGAAGAAATATGAGGCTATATTAATCATGCATAAAGGAGTTTAGAGAAAACCCAAATAATATTCATGGATAGATCTGATTATAAACTCACAATTCATCAGATCTCAACAAATACACCACAAAAAAGAATTACATTGGATAGAACTCCAAGAACATCAAGGAGTACATTGTATTGAATAACATCGAGAGAGAAGAAGCCTCTAGCTACTAACTATGGACCAGTAGGTCTATGGTAAACTACTCAGGCATCATCGGAGGGGTAACAAGGTTGATGAAGAACCCCTTTGTGATCGTTTTCCCCTCCGGCAGAGTGCCGGAAAAGGCCTCTAGATTGGATCTCGTGGTTCTGGAACTTACACCGGCGGAAAAAGTATTTCGTGAACTCCCCCGAGGGTTTTGGAATTAATGGGTATTTATAGAGGTAGAATTAGGTCAGACGAAGCCTCAGGGGCCCCACCACCCATCAGGGCGCGCCCTGGTGGGTGGTGGGCCCGTGCTCCCACGTCTGGTCTTCTCCCGAAGCTTCTAGTGTTCATTATGTCCAGAAAAAAATCTTTAAAAAGTTCCGTGGCATTTGAAATTCGTTTGGTACTGATATTCTACGGAACCAGAAACAAGTAAAAAACAACAACTGGCATTGGGCACTAGGTTAATAGGTTAGTCCCAAAAATTGATATAAAGTTGCTTGTAAATGTATATAAAACATCCAAGATTGATATTTTAATAGTATGAATTAATAAAAAATTATAGATACGTCAGAGACGTATCACCGACTGCTTTCTCTTTTGCTCGCCCAAGTATAACTACTTATCCTCCTCTTCCCTCCTTAATTTTAGTTCTGTGGCTGCACGAATTGCCATGAATACAGTGTAATTTGAGGTATATTTTCTTATAAATATGTAATATCGTGTATATAAATTGTCTCGGTTAAACGAACAATTTTTTATTTAGTTGTACGTCTGCGCTTAACGTGCAGGTGACTTAGTTGGGACACCAGCTCGCTAGGTTGCACTATAAGGGCTGACTAGGAGCTCCCGGTTGACGGCCGTTGATCAAACACACACCCCCTCCCTCGCCACGTGATTTGGGGTGGCCCAAGTAGCACAGGCTCGTCTTCCATTACTTTGTTTTTCTCATTTTTATTTTGTTTTTGTTTTATTTTCTTTTTTCAATTTTCTTTTTCTTTTCTTCACGTTTGTTTTTTCTTTTCTTTTTCTATCCTTTTTCTTTTTTATTTTGCGAATGTGTTTTCAAATTCGCAAACATTGTCTAAATGGTGAACTTTTTTTGAAATTATGAACATATTTCAATTTGCAATCATTTTTTAATCGTTTCCACTTTTTTAAATCCTGAACATTTTTTGTAATCATGAACATTTTTCAAATTCGAGAACATTTGTTCGCAAATTTGCAATATTTTTCAAAATTATGATCATTCTTTTACAATTTTCCAAACTTTTTTTTTTGCAATCGTGATATTTTTTCAAATTTGCGAACATTATTTGAAATAATGAACATTTTTACAAGTCACATTTTTTTGTAATCATGAACATTTTCTAAATCGCAACCATTTTTGAAATTCATGATCAATTTTTGTAAGTCGTGAACATTTTTTGAATTAGCTTCATGAGCTTTTTTCAACTTTGGGGACACTTTTTGAATTCATGAACATTTTTTGGAATCACTAATAGTTTTTGAATTCACCAACATTTTTCAAATTCAAAGTGTTTTTTCAAACTCATGAATATTTTTTGAATTCTAGGGCATTTATAAAATTTGTGAAGATTTAAAATTCGGTTTTGTTGAAATGTTGAACATTTTTTAATGAAGTAAATAAATAAATAAATAAAAGGAAAAAAATGGGGGTGGGAATCTCACGTCCCACACAAGGGCCAGCCCAAAAGCATGCGTGAGAGGGGGGGGGGTGTTAGCTCGTTCTCCGCCGTGCAGGTCAATGAATAGGAGGTCCGCCGGACAGTCCAGACTGATTCATCCAGACGGTCCGGGTGAATGCCTAGACGCTGAAACAAGCTAGCCCATGTATGCCGCCTAGCACCCTTCGTCCCTTACTGCATATACATTTCTGGGTGAGATCTAGGGTTAGTAATAACATAAACTAAGAACTTGATAGAGCTTTGGTCATCTAACTTCCGAAATTGGGATCAAGACCTCCTAGGGGAGAAGACTCTGTGAGGAGTACAAGCCCGCTCATGGGAGAAGACTCCATTCGGCTACAATACCCCCACGGGTGAAGGATTCCATGAAGCACAAGACCTCCATCTCTAAAATTTGGGGATGAACTATGTTTCTTCGCTTTTACCTTTCTCCCTCGAGTTGTTGGATCAATTGTACCTCGCTTAGTAGAATTGGCCGTGAGATGTATGGTCCGTTTGAAGATCTTATGTTTCTTGAGTGAATCCTACTTGTATCTATGTGTTTGACTAGTGCCTTTTCCCTCTTGTTCTTTGAGTCTCTTATGTTCTTACACTCCTCCACCTTCAATTTGTGAAAACGGTGACACGTCCCTAATGATCTCAGAACTTCGCTTTGGAGCTAGTTATGATGTTGCCATTTTTTTTTATAATAACAGCTGCCCTCACAACCCTTAGCACCGGCTAGTAAATTTTCCCACATCTTAGTTGATATATTTTGTTGAGTAAAAGGCTTTTTGCTTAGTGCAGTAAGCTGAGAGTTACTATTCACTTATGAAGAATAGATTATTGTGACAAGAGGAATAATTTGAGTGGGGCTGAGGATGAGTGAGGGAGCAGACTTGAATAACATACGGTGGGTAAACAAATTACTGTTGAGCAATTCATAGAAAAGTAAATAATTATGACGATATCCAAGGCAATGCTCATACATAGGCATCACGTCCAAGATTAGTAGACCGAAACGATTCTGCATCTACTACTATTAGTTCACACATCGACTGTTATCCAGCATGCATCTAGTGTATTATGTTCATGGAAAAACTGAATAATGCATTTGGCAAGATGACACGATGTAGACAAGATAAACTCACGTATGAATAAACCCCATATTTTTATCCTTAATGGCAATGATACATACGTGTCATGTCCCTTTCTGTCTTGGGATTGAGCACCGCAAGATCGAACCCATCACAAAGCACCTCTTCCCATGTCAAGATAAATCAATCTAGTTGGCCAAACCAAACCAATAAATCGGAGAAGAAATATGAGGCTATATTAATCATGCATAAAGGAGTTTAGAGAAAACCCAAATAATATTCATGGATAGATCTGATTATAAACTCACAATTCATCAGATCCTAACAAATATACCACAAAAAGGAATTACATCGGATAGAACTCCAAGAACATCAAGGAGTACATTGTATTGAATAACATCGAGAGAGAAGAAGCCATCTAGCTACTAACTATGGACCAGTAGGTCTATGGTAAACTACTCAGGCATCATCGGAGGGGCAACAAGGTTGATGAAGAACCCCTCTGTGATCGTTTTCCCCTTCGGCAGAGTGCCGAAAAGGCCTCTAGATTGGATCTCGTGGTTCTGGAACTTACACCAGCGGAAAAAGTATTTCGTGGACTCCCCCGAGGAGGAAAGGGAAGAGCAATGCAAAGCTTTGGCCAACTTATCATTCCCTTCATGCGTATGTTCTGATCTTGGTTCATATGATGTATTTTCTGCGTTCTACATATTTTAGTGACGGTGGTAACTCCATTTGTGTAGCGTGAAACACACTGCTTAATTGGCATACAAGCCTAATTTAGCCTATCATGGTGAACCAAATGGGCTTGAAACTGCAGCAGTTTGGTTTGGTTTGACCAGAGATCAAAATGCGTATGTGATACGATAATCCGTTGCGATACATCAGAACATGGGGTGCATTGTTTCCTGATGTGCTTTTGCGCAATGGCAATTGGATTTGACTACTGGGTATTGGCTTTAAGATTGTCCACTTTGTATGTCCTCATAGTTAGATTTAAAATGAGAGCTGGTTCCTTGGTTTTGGTTATGTTCCATCCTCTGTTCTTTGGCTTCTGTTGTCAGTGTCCGAAGAAACTTGTGAAGTACATAGGATAGTTGATGATCTTTGCTTTGTAGGATGCACTATAGATGCTCTATTTTCTGGATAAAAAAATGATACTAAAAGCTGCCATAATCTTTCCTTCGTCCTTCTCATACATTGCTTTATGCATTGCTTATTGGTACTATTTGTGCACTCTAATATTTTTTGTTTTCCTTTCTCCTGCAGCTCTCGCGTAAGTGTGGCGTTTGATGGTGACCCCGCTTTGGCAGTATATTTGTGGCATGCTACGCCCCACCAGTTTGTCAAAGATGATGTTGTAGCGGCGCGCTGCCAACACTTGTCGTTTTTCTGTTCCTGTTTGGGTGTCAGTCGAATGGCATTGTTGGTCTTGTTTCATGGGCGCTCGGGAGTTGTAAACTTTGGATTGTACACCATGGGCAGGAGCTGGTCAATGTGCCAACTAGATTGTCTGGCTGAATCCTTGCTTTCCCATGAATTAATGTCTGCTTTTTTGGGTTATTCTCAATGAATGTTGTTAGCTTGTTCATTCAGTATATCATAACTGATATTGGTTGGTCGCCTGTTGTGTCCCAAAGCCAAAACTTTTGTCATGCATGAAAAGAAATATAGGGACATTTACATCTGTGCCCCTAACTCGAACCCACTACTTAGATTTGCTCCTAATTTTGAAGCATGCTCAAATTTGTCCCTCCGCCGTTAAGCCAGTACTCAGAAATGCCCTTCCGTACAGTACTGTAGCACTTCCCGTCTGCTACAGTACACATGGGCCTCTTACGGTCAAAGGCCTTTGACTGGACGGAATGACATTTCTGAGTAGTGACTTAACGGCAGAGGGGCAAATTTAAGCACGCTTTGAAATTAGGGGCAAATCTGAGTAGGTGGTTCGAGTTAGGGGTAGAAATGCAAATGGCCCAAAAATATATGCCTGGTGGTGTTTACTGAAATATTGTAATTGACGTCAATTGCTGCTTGTTTATGTGTTGACCCAAACATGAACAATGCAGTGAATTCCTGAACATGAGTGGTACGATAGATGCCTTGTTTTGTCGATGTAGATTGGATTTACGATGATTATGTACATTTTCTCCTTGTGTATCATGCATGCTAAATTTTTTGGATTCACACTTACGAAAGCATTTTTCATGAGACAAAGCATGTACCTCAGTGTTATCTATTGAACCATTATTTCTTCCACACTAGCTCTATTAAATTAATGGCCACTCTGTGGGCTTGGATTTCTTCTGCATGTATTTTGTCAGAGTTTCTAGCGTCCTTATTGGGTAACCATTTATTTGTATTCGAATTTATGTACATACTTCATTTAAAGCAACATACATTTAGAGTACAGTCACAAAATAGCCTGCAATTTTATCTTCCTTAAAAAGGAAACCCAATGAAATCTTCTCCATGGATTAATAACCAATATATTCCATTTCCCTCGCAATAAAAAATATTGATTCTCAAATTTCTGGGAGCGTCCGGCCCTTTGCTTTTATATACCGTTTTGTTAGAGAAGTGGCTTGACTGAAGAAAGCCCATATGATTTGTAGCAAGAAACTGATTCATTTATGTGTACGCCTACAGGGAGCCCGTATGAATAGAAAAACAGTCCAAGAGTATGACACGGCCCACCACCTGCATGCATGCATGTTGTGCCCTGCACACAAAGGTAGAGTAGGTATTAGTACCACCTCGCTAGTGCAAGGTGGCGATGTCCAACATATAAGGGGAGCTTTCATGCCTTTACAAATGTTAAAACCACATGAAGAAGAGTGAGTTATGCTATGGACACACATGTATTATAGCGCGTGCGCTCGCGTGGAATATACGCGACTTAGACTTTGGACGCTTGGCGCGGCGACGGTCGACGGCTTAAATTACAAACTATATTTTTATCGTCTCATACCAGAACGAATTTATTATTGTTGCCTTTCGATAAGTATAGATTGATCTCAGATGAGAGCATTATATTGAAGATCAAGAGAGAGAGAGAGGGAGGGAGAGAGAGAGTCATCTAGCTACTGCTATGGACCCGTAGGTCCTGTGGGAACTACTCACACATCATCTGGAGGCAGCAAGGTTCCTGAAGAGGGTCTCCATGATGAATTTTTCATCTGCGAGAGTACTAGAAAAGTCCTTCAGATGGGATCACGGAAGAACAGAGGCTTGCGACGGTGAAAGAATTGTTTTCTGAACCTCTCCTAGGTTTTCTGGATATATGAGAATTTGTAGCATTGGAATTAGGTCAAACGGAGCCAAAGGGGGGCCACATGGCACCAGGGCGCGCTCCTTGCTGCCGCCCCCTCATGCAACGTCTGGTCTCCCCCCGAAGCTTCCAGGGTCTATTTTTGTCTAGAAATAATCATCAAAAAGTTTCATCGTGTTTGGACACTGAGTTAATAGGTTAGTTCCTAAAAATGATATAAAACGACATGTAAAACATCCAAAATTGATAATATAATAGTATGAAACCATAAAAAATTATAGATACGTCAGAGACATATCACGATGGTGCGCCATAGACCAAGCGAAGGAGGATGTCCTACTGGAGCTTGGCAGAGGCGAGGTGCTGGGAGGAGACGCCATGGAGCCTACGCCAGCTGCTCATGGGCTCAGCGAGGACGAGCATGGGGCTGGGCTGGAGACCGCGTCCTCATTTGCTCTCGTCAATAGCTCTTATTTCCTTCTCTTTAGCACGCGCCGACACGACTGAATCGTCATTAACCAGCAGTGGAATTGTGCGAAGAGCCATCCCGAGGCTGAGCGTGGAGCCGACTGTCGAGACCTACTATCGAGGGAGTGGCGCCCACTGCTTTCTCTTGAGCTCGCCCAAGTATAACTAATTATCCTCCCCTTCCCTCCTTAATTTTAGTTTTGTGGCTGCATGAATTGACATGAATACAGTGTAATTCACATGGTCTTCTCGTTCATCAAATGGATGTTAAGACTGCTTTCCTAAATGGAGAGTTGGATGAGAAAATTTATATGGAACAACCAGATGGGTTTGTAATAGATGGTCAGGAAGGGAAAGTGTGCAAGTTCTTTGAAGTCTTTGTATGGACTCAAGCAAGCACCCAAACAGTGGCATGAGAAGTTCGAAAGAACTTTAACAGTGCAGAGCTTTGTTGTGAACAGAAGTTGACAAATGTGTTTACTATCGCCATGATGGGGGCGAGGGAGTTATGCTTGCTTGTATGTTGATGACATACTGATTTTCGGAACAAATCTGAATGTTATTAAGGAGGTCAAGGATTTCCTATCTCGCTGTTTTGATATGAAGGATTTAGGAGTGGCTGATATCATTCTGAACATCAAGTTGTTGAGAGACGATGATGGTGGGATTACACTGATTCAATCTCACTATGTGGAAAAGATCTTGAGTCGCTTTGGCTATAGTGACTGCAAGCCCTCTCTAATAAACCCCATCTTTTTATCCTTAATGGCAATGATACATACGTGTCATGTCCCTTTCTGTCACTGGATTGAGCACCGCAAGATCGAACCCATCACAAAGCACCTCTTCCCATGTCAAGATAAATCAATCTAGTTAGCCAAACCAAACCAATAAATCGGAGAAGAAATATGAGGCTATATTAATCATGCATAAAAGAGTTTAGAGAAACCCAAATACTATTCATGGATAGATCTGATTATAAACTCACAATTCATCAGATCTCAACAAATACACCACAAAAAAGAATTACATCGGATAGAACTCCAAGAACATCAAGGAGTACATTGTATTGAATAACATCGAGAGAGAAGAAGCCATCTAGCTACTAACTATGGACCAGTAGGTCTTAGTAAACTACTCAGGCATCATCGGAGGGGCAACAAGGTTGATGAAGAACCCCTCTGTGATCGGAGGGGCAACACGACTGAATCGTCATTAACCAGCAGTGGAATTGTGCGAAGAGCCATCCCGAGGCTGAGCGTGGAGCCGACTGTCGAGACCTACTGTCGAGGTAGTGGCGCCCACTGCTTTCTCTTGAGCTCGCCCAAGTATAACTAATTATCCTCCCCTTCCCTCCTTAATTTTAGTTTTGTGGCTGCATGAATTGACATGAATACAATGTAATTTGAGTTATATTTTCTTATAAATATGTAATATCGTGTACATAAATTGCTCCGGTTAAACGAACAATTTATTATTTAGTTGTACGTCTGCGCCTTAACTTAACGTGCAGGTGACTTATTTGGGACACCAGCTCGCTAGCTTGCACTACTAGTAAGTGTGCACGTGTAACGCACGTATAATTATTGATTGCATTTCAATTAGATGCCAACATGTGGTAGATAAAAGGTTGCTTTGCGTCTCGTGGCGTATAGGAAAGCTTGACAACACATGAAATGATGAAGCTTGACAACACATGAAATGATGAATGTTCATGTCTGGTACACACAAAGTCACAAACATACATAAAACTGGAAAATATAAATCAACCCATACAACTCGCAATTTCATGCCTCCGTTTACTCTTTATATGCATCAAGATGCTCTTGACATGTAAATGTTTAGTTCATTCTGAACGAAGTGTCAAAGCACTAAAAATCCAAAGCTAACTTGGCAAGCAACATACACAATTCTACAAAGTTTCCCCTCTTTCATCTGTGTTCATCCTCCTCCAAGCCAACAAGCTTTCATGCCAAAATGCGAAAAGAACAATGCGCTGGATAAACACAAGGGTAGACACTGGAAAACAATAGTACAAAATAACATCCCTGGAACACAGTGGGGACATGGACAAGCACCAGTTGTGGAAAATATGAAAAAACGCAAGTCATGACCATTTGTGATAGTTTGTTCTTTAAAACCCTTAAGTGTAATACTATCAAACAATAAAGATACTTTGATGGTCATTAGGTCCTAACCATTAACCGAATGAACAACGAAAGGACCTTAAAGTATTTATACGTAGAAGAATAGTAAAAAAATATTTATCTATAGATGGTTCATGTGAGAAAAAAATTCACATCCTGCAATTTAGACCATCCAGCCCCTTTTTGAAGTGAAAGGAGTTCCAAATGTAACAACTTAAAATAAACCAACTCCAGCAGTACAGGTGTTACAAATTAAGAAAAAACAAATAATGTGTTGATGACACATGTAAACGGCAATTGCTAAGAAACACCAAAGATATAAAGATAGCACACTCTGGTTAGTAATGCATAGAAACCTTATTTTGAAGTATACAAGTCAGCACAGGCACGCCGTGTAAGTTCACAAGAAACCATAAATGCTGATTGGGCAGTTGTCTTACAAGCAGCATAACAAATCTAAATTAACAGGTACATGAAGCAAAGTTTGCAGGAGCGCCTCTTCCATCGCGGTCACATTCTGTAGTGAAGATGTGCCAAAATGAACATAAATATATTATTGAGAAAATAATGAAAGTGCACCTGCAGCGCCTCAGATCACAAAAACCTCGATAAGGAAACAAAACTAAAAATAGAGTAGCACAAAAACCACATTTGACCTTGTGAGAAGTATGGGCTTCCATGTAAGGCCGTGTCCCTAAGGGCAGCGGCTAGCTAAATCTTGGTGGCGGGCGGCAGATGTGACTCCCACATCCCCTGTGAGGCGGTGGGGAGGTTACCAAGTGGTTCCTTCACATTTTCACATCGATTAATAGCCTTCTACCAGCAGAAGTGAGGAAACCAGGAACCTATGTCAAAATATGGCAATTGTCCATAAGTAACATGGTGAAGTAAAGAATTCCCTCAAAAAAATGGTGAAGTAAAGAAAATTTAATCACGCTATCATGTCAATTTAGGAACCTTCTACTACTCATTACTTATCACATTGCATGTCATCATAGAATATTTTCTCTTTCCAAAAAGACTGCTTGGCAGGAGGACTATTAGGTCATACGGCATTTGCTAACTACTATTTTCTCCAGAAGTGCATGCTAAATATTTCATACAAGTTGATTCTCTCCTAGAAGCTGGGCAAAAGTGTCATTTTGTAAATCATAATCCCTTCAAGTCGGCAAGTACAGAGAATTACTGGCACTCCGGCGGCGGCCCCCCTAAGAAGGAGTTATTGGTCCTCGGCTCCTTGTCGCCATGCCGAGTGGAGGCTGGTTGTGGTGGTTTTTCTTGGGAGAGACATGATCATGATCCAGGAGGTCGAGGTGATGGACGTGTCAATTTGTGCGAATACCCGATTAGTTTCCTAATAAAATGCGATCGTGATTAGTTTCCTAATAAAACACGATCATGATTAGTTTCCTAATAAAACACGATCGTGATTAATTTCCTACGAATACGCGACCGTGATTAGTTTCCTAAGAAGACGCGATCATGATTATAGTTTCCTAATTGATCGGACGTGGAGTTTCATATGGTGAAGCATGGTCAGTCAACGTAAATTGTTAAGTGCACACAGAGAATGGATTAGGTTAAGGCTAGGCGTTAGATTAATTTTAGTGGGCTTAATCATGTGGTTATAATGAATCCGTGTACGTTTTGCGGGGTGCACGTAAGAAAGTTTTTATTTGATTGTTTAATAGTAGTAGAGATAAGGGCTGACTAGAGCTCCCGGTGGACGCTCCCTCGCGACTTGAATTTGGGGTGGCCCAAGTAGCGCACGCTCCTCTTCCGTTATTTTGTTTTTCTCATTTTTATTTGTTTTTGTTTTGTTTTCTATTTTCTTTTTTCAATTTTCATTTTATTTTCTTCATGTTCGTTTTTTCTTTTCTTTTGCTTTCCTTTTTCTTTTTTCATTTTGCGAATGTCTTTTCAAATTCGCAAACATTGTCTGAAATGGTGAACTTTTTTTCAAATTATAAACATATTTCAATTTGCAAATATTTTTGAATTGTGTCCACTTTTTTTAAATCTTGAACATTTTTTGTAATAGTAAACATTTTTTCAAATTCGGGAACATTTGTTTTACAAATTTGCAACATTTTTCAAAATTATGAACATTCTTTTACAAATTCACAAACATTTTTTGGAACCGTGATATTTTTTCAAATTTGCGAACAATATTTGGAATCATGAACATTTTTAAAAGTCACAATTTTTTTTGAAATCATGAACATTTTTGAAATCGCAACCATTTTTTAAATTCATGAACAATTTTTGAATTAGCTTCACGAACTTTTTTCAAATTTGGGGACACTTTTTGAATTCATGTACATTTTCTAAAATCACTAATATTTTTTGAATTCACCAACATTTTTCAAATTCAAAGCGTTTTTCAAACCGATGAACATTTTTGAATTTGAGGGCATTTTTAAAATTTGGGAAGATTTTAAAATTTGGTTTTGTTGAAATCTTGAACATTTTTAATGAAGTAAATAAATAAATAAATAAAAGGAAAAAATGGGGGGGGGGTGGTAATCTCACGCCCCACACAAGGGCCAGCCTAAAAGCATGCATGAGAGGGGGGGGGGGTGTTTGCTCGTTCTCCGCCGTGCACGTCAATGAATAGGAGGGCCCGCCGGACAGTCCAGACTGATTCATCCAGACGGTCCAGGTGAATGCCTGGACGCTGAAAACAGGCTAGCCCATGTATGCCAGCTACCACCCTTCGTCACTTACCTATACATACATTTCCTTGGGTCAGATCTAGGGTTAGTAATAACATAAAGTAAGAACTCGATAGAGCTTTGGTCATCTAACTTCCAAAATTGGGATCAAGACCTCCTAGGGGAGAAGACTCTGTGAGGAGTACAAGCCCGCCCATGGGAGAAGACTCCATTCGACTACAATACCCCCACGGGTAAAGGATTCCATGAAGCACAAGACCTTCATCTCTAAAATTAGGGGATGAACTATGTTTCCTCGTTTTACCTTTCTCCCTCGGAGTTGTTGGATCAATTGTACCTCGTTTAGTAGAATTGGCCGTGAGATGTATGGTCGGTTTGAGGGTCTTATGTTTCTTGAGTGAATCCTTCTTGTATCTATGTGTTTGACTAGTGTTTTTTCCCTCTTGTTCTTTGTTTCTCATATGTTCTTACAGTCCTCTACCTTCAATTTGTGAAACCGGACACACGTCCCAGAATGATCTGTAACTCGTTTGGTGCTAGTTATGATGTTGCCGTTTTTTTAATAATAACACCTACCCTCACATCCCTTAGCACCAGTGCTAGTAAATTTTCCCACATCTTAGTTGATATATTTTGTTGAGTAAAAGGCTTTTTTGCTTAGTGCAGTAAGCTGAGAGTTACTATTCACTTATGAAGAATAGATTATTGTGACAAGAGGAATAATTTGAGTGGGGCTGAGGATGAGTGAGGGAGCAGACTTGAATGTTCGTGAATCCACTTTGGTATATCTTTGCCTTTTCTTGTTCCCCATGGCAATTCATTCATGCTTCACACACAAACATGAAGAATCCATCCGCACTTTCCTTCCAGCACCAGCAGAGGGCAGAGGGAGATCACGTAGCTAGCTTCCTACTTTGTGAAAAGCAAGAAGAGAAAGGGGGAAAGGTTGCTTTCCTTCTCCCACTTTCCTAGATTATATGATGGTCATGATGATTACCAGCTTCCTTAATCACCTTTGCTCACTCTTGTCTGGTCTTAAGTCTTAACTGCTAGCTAATTCACCAGCCATGGATATACACATGCATCTTCCTTGGCAGCTTTAGCATCTTGTGATGTAGCCTAGCCAGCCATGGACGTCTCCATCAGGGCAGGCAGGCAGATGGAGGTGCTTTTCTTCTCCTCAGGCCAAAGGGGAAAATGGAGTTGAAAGACAACATGATGGTTGATGCAGCAGCAAGCAAGAAACCATACATTTTCGATCATCATAATCACCCATGTAACTACTAAAATGATGTTTACAAAGTTTCAAAGTTTATTAGTGGTTATATCAACTACCACTAACTATAACCAGAGAAAATATATACTGGTAGTGCCACTCACAAACCTTATCTCAGCTCACACGCACCACCTCTCTCTCTCTCTCTCACCCTCTTGTGCACCACCATGTCCCGCATCACGGATGACCCCGAGCACTCCCCGAGGGACTGCGCCACCAAGCACCGCCACCACCACTCGGCTGGGCGCCGCCGGCTGCTGATCGGGGCGTTGTCGGCGGCGGCCTCGCTGCTGGCCCTGGCCATCATACTCTGGCTCACCCTCCGCCCTTCCAGCCCGCGCTTCACGCTGCTGGCCGCCACGGCCACCGCCCCCAACGCCACCGCCGGCGGCATCGTGCGGCTCGACGCGGCCTTCGTCGCGCACAACCCCAACGCGCGCGCCGCCGCGCTCTACGACCAGCTCCAGGCGCGTGCGTCCTACGCCGGTGTCCAGCTCGCCGCCACCGCGCCGCTCCCGCCGTTCCAGCAGGCCCAGGGCGACGCCGTGCTCACCGCCTCGCTCTCGGCGTCGTCTGCGGCGGCGTCGGCGGCCGAAGCTGCAGAGGCCGGGCGGTCGACGCTGCTGCTGAGGGTGCGCGTCGAGGGGCAGCTCCGGTGGAAGGTGTCCGCCTGGGTGTCCGGCAGCCGCGCCCTCGCCGCCGAGTGCGTCGCTGTCGTCGTGCCGTCGCAGCTCACGGCCGTCGTCGTGCAGGGTTCCCAGTGCGCCACCACCCTCCAGTGAATGAATTATGTGCACATATGTACGCATCAGTCGATAAATTACTTTTGCAATTAGCGTCTGCTTAGCTTAATTGCACTATTGTTCGTGTACTTATGATAGACATACCATGTACTCTGCTTAATCATTATTATTTTTAAGTCTTGCTAAGTCTCAATCAACTGAGATCGTAGCAAAGTCTTAGTCGACGCTATATCGGTGAGATCTTATATTAAGATTCATGCAAAAAACAATCTTCAGCTTTTTCTTTCTCTCTCTTACATGTTTGTCACTTGACTAAAACTTGATTGAATCTCAGTC
This sequence comes from Aegilops bicornis, assembly GCA_021605145.1. Taxonomy (NCBI): domain Eukaryota; kingdom Viridiplantae; phylum Streptophyta; class Magnoliopsida; order Poales; family Poaceae; genus Aegilops; species Aegilops bicornis. The sequence goes on along the minus strand of JAHIAL010000014.1, from coordinate 4,555,510 downwards.
GACTGAGACCTAGTCACACCAATTTTTAGAAAGATTCATGACACGTGCATGCAATGGTTGCATACCTTCTCTATTTTATTTCATAGCGTTTGCTAAATCTCAGGTTTCTGAAAAAAAATTCTAGCATCAGCCATTTGTGCTTCCCCTGAGGCCAAAGGCGAGGAGGAGGTGAGGAGCGACATGAAGAGTGTCGGCCACGGCGAGGCCAAGCCATGAACGAGTAAGAGCCGGTGGGTGTGAGACAAAAACTTGACAGGTATATGCCGGGACGAGGACGGGGATACAGGGATTACCGGAGTGCAACATTCTACTCCCTTCGTCTGGAATTATTTGTCACGGAAATGAATGTATTTAGACATTTTTTAGTTCTAAATACATTCATTTTTATTTATTTTGATGACAAGTAATTTCGGACGAAGGAAGTAATATATATGAGCAACATTTTAAAATTAAAATGAACTCATATTTGAAAAATGGTTTTGCTTAATCTGAATCATATTTTACGCGGAGCAATTTTTGTATTTTTTTTCTTTTTCTTACCTTTATTTGTCATTGTTTAACCGGTTTTATTGGCACATTTTTTTTTTCTGGTGTCTTTTTTCAACTCTAAACCACACATCACTACAGTTGCATGTCAAACGATCACACACAATAACAAGTGCATGCAACCGCAGCTGTATGTTCACCTGTCTCTCATATGGGCTCATAAGAGCAGCTTTAACCGGGCGAACCATTTCATCTGCTCGCGTCCGTTTGAGTCCACGCGGACACGAAACTCGGCCTAATGCGGTGACCCAAACGGATGCACGTCCGCTTTTTGTGCGCCCGCGACCCATTCTAGGCCCAAATTTAGGCTGTATTTGCGTCGGCGCGGACATGAGACGGACGCCCGCTACGCCCGCCCTTCTCCTCCCCCTGGCCCCCCAGTCAGTGGCACAGCGCCACCATTTCCACCACTCTCCCAAAAACCTCCTGCCCACTCACGCGCGCCATGGACAACGACGCGCCGACCCTCGAAGCCGCCGCCGGCCTCACTTCCCTCGCCTCCGCGGGCATCGTCTCCGGAAAAGGAAGCAAGGCCCGCGACGCCCTTTGAGCGTCAGCGCTGACCAAGAGGAGCTAACAGACGAGCAGCACGCCGTCCAGTTGGCCAAGAGGAAGCAGCGCCGGCACGCGATGGAAGCCAGGATCGATGCCGCGGCCACGTCCATGCCCGGTCTCTATAATATTTTTTAGTCTCCCCCTGTCTCTCTAATATTTTGTACTTTGCTAAAAAGAATAGGGGGGGAGGGGGGGATGAGAAAACCCATATTTGTACCATTGCCTGCTCGAAGCAACATATTTACATTTTGTTAAAATATATTTGTATATTTCTCAAAGTATATTTATATTTACCTTCGAGCGGGCAACAGTACCATTTCCTACATTTACATATTTTTATTTTAAAATTTTAGCAAATATATTCGTGTATTACAAACTATAAATCCAGAAGAAGACAAAAAGTTGAGAAACAACATGCAGATAACAGTCGACTTATATACTTAAACCAAATTTAAATAGCCCGAAATTTAGCCACATCCAAAAAGTCATGAGAACATGCAGCCATGGACTAATGCTGTTAAAGTTTTTTGTTTTGAACCGGAACACCTTGCATTCCATGATTACGTCGGACCGGTCAAATCGGGCGGTCACTGCACCCGTTACATTGGGGGGAAAGTTCGACAGCCAGACATGTTGGCTGCCATGCACGCCCTGCCTACCAAGAGAGGCCAACTCATGGACTGGAATATTTTTTTTTTCGAAACGGAGGCAAAAGCTTTGCCTCATTGATTAATTAAGAAGAAGAGAATTGCCCAGTTAATTAAGGGAAAACCGGGCGAAAACCATTACAAACTTAGCACGGACTAACTACTCACGTGACAAGAAACCCACAACCGCACATGCGACTCCTGCCGGACTCTTTAGTTACACAACATCCACAAACCACGACATTGTTACTACGCCATGTGAACCCTGACAAGAACACCTCGACAGAAGACATCAAACACCTTCCAACCCACGACGACAACCCAGTCCAAAAGGACGCGCCAAGAGACTGAAGATCATCCATCAAGCAGGCAAAGACGCCTTGCCTATGGCGCTACTCTTGCCTTTGCCCCCCTTCTTTTGTTTTCCTCTTATTGGTGTCCCAGTCAGGAGGCAAGCAATCGACCTGCCCAAACCAGGCCTAGCAACATCCACACTAGCGAGCAAGTCACAAAGTTCTTTTGAAGAGAGCATCCGGATTTGGAGTAGGTGCAACCACACTTGGCTCAATGGTCATGCCACTCACAGGCGTCACTTGCTCGATGGTCGCAGGCGAGGGAAGGGCACCACCATCTAAAACTCCGCGCTCCAAGACACCGAAAGGTAGGGTGGCTGGCGCCTGACACCCAATGGACTTAGGCGAGCGAGAGATTGCAACATCCAAATCATCAAACCTATTGGCATCAAGTATCTGGCTAGACTCCAGGGGTGATGATGGCGGAAAAGCCACAATCTAGATCTCGGGAGGGTCTACCTTCGCTTGTTCGGAGATAGAGGCAAAACCGAGCCCCCACACAACTCCCGCAGCTCAGGCATGATCTGCAGCACCGGAGTAACAACCACATCATTGTCCAGTCCCTCAGAGGCTGACACCGGCAAACATGCTCTAGCACGAGGGGAGAAACGACCATGAAGCTCGGCTCCCTTCTCGACCTCAGAGTTGTCATCAGGCACAACCAAAGGGTGCAATACGCGAGCAGTCTGCAACACAGGCGGCACCATGGAGAGCTCGCCTAGTGCAGCCTCAACACGCTCCATGAAGCTCTCCATCCGCAGCATCCAACCTTGCATGGAGTCAATGACATCACGCAGAGGCTGGACCGTCTCCTCAAGCTGAAAGGAAGCCATACCAAGGAGCTCAGAGCGCAGCAGCTCAGCCTGCCGCTCCAAGGCGGGCCGCACTGGGATATCCATCGAGGCCACAGAGCCAACAGGAGCAGCAACGATCGACGCCCACGAATCATGACAAAGTGTCTTCGAGAGGGGCAAGGCTTCTTTCTGGACCTTGCGAGGAGCTGAAGCTTGTTGGTGTCTGATGGGAAGGCGTGGCAACGGCGACACAGTAGGGCTTTCCAAGAAGCTGAGGGGACGCCAAGCATTGCGACACTCACGCGCTCGATGACCATTCTCGAGGCACCGAGAACACCTAAAAGGATGTCGGCAAACCGCTGCACGGTGACCAGGAAGGAGGCATCTGCAACATCTACCACGAAGCCAAGCAGGGATAGGACGGGGAGCCAATGCAGGGACTAGTGAGTCCGGGCGTTGCACATTGCGCCGCGGCAATACCTCCTGCCAACCTCCACACTTCCCGTCCGACTGAGGAGCTGGAACCGAGGATTTGGTAGCCGGCGGTGGAGTTTGTGGAGCCAATTCATCGTCATCCTCGTCTTCTTCTTTGTCGGCAAGGGAGCTCCACGAGACGGATCGCTCCGTGTCCAGACCCGGCGCCGTGCCGACAGGAGTTGAGGACGGCGTCGCCTCCACAGCAGCTGAGGATGATGTAGCGCAGCCCGTAGAAGCCGCGGACGTTGCTTCAACAGTAGCAATCAGGGGTGACGGCTGGGCTTCCGCAAGGGCCAGGAACGACGTAGGAGCGCCTGCAGTAGTTGGGGACGGCGCACCCACGTACCGCAATGGGTCGGGGTTGGCGGCGACGCAGCAGAGCAGCGAAGCAGAGCCTGTGGACGGAGACACCCAAACCGCGGCGGCGGCAAGGACCCAAGCCCACCATCCATCAGGCCAGGGCGACAGGGATCTGAAGCAGCACGCGCTGTGTCCTGGGTGGACAACGCGGCGACGCCGGGCGCGGGAGGATGCGCCGCCGGACCTGCAGCCACAACCGGCCTGGGCGGGAGCCCATCGCCGGCGCGGGACAAGCGGCCACCAGCTGCAGGGCAACCTTGCATGAGGCAAGAGCAGTCGCGGCCTTGGCGGCGGCAGCAGATGAGGCGGCCGACGGAGTCGGAGAAGAGGACGCGGACGTGAGCGCCATGGGCAGCAGCTCGAGAGCCTGGAGGGGAGAAGGAGTGCAGCCGAGAGAGAACGCGGAGAGCAGTCCGGATCTGGTCTCGGCAGTTGAAATGGCGGCCGGATGAAGGAGATCAAGGCGGCGCCGCCAGCGGCGGGCGCGGGGTCGCAGGAGCCATGCTTCCTCGCTACAGCTCTACCATGTCTAATTCGCACCGGATTTATTATTTACGCTCGCTCAGCATGGACTGGAATATTGCGAGTACGTGGGCAGTGTACAATACTCCACTCAATAAAGCCTATCTGAAGAAGAAATCTTATTTCTCGGAAGATGACACCCTACAGGTTTGATCGATCCAGCACCGCAGTGGAAATAGCATTGACAAGTCCCAAACAATCCATTTCGAAGACAACATGCCATGTGTTTCCGCCAGGTTTATTGCAAACATAAGCGCACAGGCTTCAGCATGTAAGGCTTCAGTCATGTTACACTAGCCGATTAGCTAGCCTTGCTTAGCTAGGCTAGATTTACTAGCCGATTCAAGCAAGGGCTCCCTTGCCACACAGCCCCAGCCCGGCTTGCTGACTACCCTGCACTGCACATAGGTCCCATCAACATTAATCTTCACAAGATCTATAGCCGGCTTTGACCATTTAACACGAGACTGCTCTTTCTTCTCTACTAATTTTGAGTTAAACTCTTGCCACTCAGCCATGTTCTTGGCGATCAGGAACTGGAATTCTTGTGCCGATCGACACCATACTTTGCTGCACATCCATAATAGACAGATAATCTTCAGCTTAATCTCATTTGGAGGGGAGAAGATTCTCAGCAGGAGCTGGCGTGGTGCAGGGTGCCGTGCCCGTAGAGGAGCCGGTTCCTGGTGATCCCACAAGTATATATATGACACCCTTGCTTGCCCACTCACTCTTCCTCCCTTAGGCCAACTCCACCGCGCGACCCTATCTTGTCCGGCCCCGTCCGTTTAGAGTAAAAGGACAAATGGGACGGCCCAGTGCGCGACGGCCCGGACCCATCTGGTCCGTTTTGTGTCCGTGCCAACCCATTTCGAGCAAACTTGCGCTGGTTTGGGTCATGGCGACAGCGAATCTGACGCTTGAACGTCCGCGACGGGCCGCGTGTCACGCGCCACCTACCTCCTGACCGCCAACATAAATGCGCACGGGCGGGCGGCCCCACATCACATCCGCACGGCGACGGGTCGGCGCCCTTCTTAAATGGGACCCGTGGACCGGCTGTCGCCCTCATCCCCACGCCGCCCTCTCTCGCCTCGAAACTCGACACGCCCAAACCCTAGCCACTCCGCGCCCTCGAGCTTGCCGGCCGGCCGCATCCATGGGTCTGTGGAACCGCAAGGGGAAGCACGACCACGAGGCCGGCTCCTCCTCCGGCCGCCGCCGCGGATCCGTGAAAAAGGAGGAGTCCGCGCTGGCGCGCCTCCTGCCGAGCCCCAGCGTCACCGCGCCTCCTCCTGCCGAGGCCCCGCGCCGGCCCCTTCATCATTGCCCCTAGGCCCTCCGTGGCGAAGCGCGATCGGCAAGACATCTGGCGGGACGCAGTGCGGAGGTACTGGAGACGAGGACGCCGGTCCCGTGGAAGCGACGCCCACCTCCCCAACGGGTGGCACCTCTCCGCGGACCAGGTCCCCATCCCGCCAAAGCCGGGCGACCGGCCGTGCAGTGCACGGCGATGAGATCAACCGCCGCCGCCTCCTCCCCGACGACCAGACACGATTTACCACGGTATGCCCCGACTCCCGCCTGGGACACGTGGCTTCGAGACGAGCACGACGCGGCGGCGCGTACTGGGCCGGCACCATGTCGGGGCCGCGGAGGCCACGCGGCAGAGCTGCACGGCGACGCTGGTGCGCGGCTCGACGCCCCACGCCGTCGCTTTCCCGTCTCCGTCGCTTCTCACTCCTCGCATGAGCGGAGGAGGAGGCCCGTCTCTGCAGCGGCGTGTCATGGGCGACTCTATGAACACGCACGACGAAAGGCGATGGGGACGGCTCGAGGAGGCCATGGCCCTCTCGCTGCCGGGGACGCCGCCTTCCGGGCTGCGGTGGCGGCCGCCACGGCGGCCGTCACGGAGGAGGCGATGGAGGAGGACCCGCCGGCGTTCGAGAACTCTGGGCTAGGCTAGCGGGCTGGTCCCTGCATCGCCGGAGATGGCCGCTTGCTGGTGGGCGTGAATCGGTGCCCCACCCGCTGGGCCATCGAGCGGAGGCGCCGCGGGAGAGGTGGTCGCAGTACCTCCGCCGCCCGCCTCGGCCCCCGTTTACCACACGCACCGCCGTCTCATCAGGACGCTTGCCGCCACGCCGACCTCGCTAACGCATTTACTTATTTACACCGGGCGGCCGCGAAGGCGGCGACGACCACGCAAGACTGCCACGCTGCTGCAGAGCGCGGGAGGCGTTTTTTTATTTTTTTATATGTTAATTATGAAACTGAGCCTTTTAAGTGGCCGTGAAAACTGGGCCGTTTTATGGCCGACCCTTATATATATGTTTTATGTATTTTTAAATGCGTTTATTTACTATTTTAGTTATTTCATTCTAGTTTTTATATTTTTTTATTCACGTCCACCCGGACACGATTTAAAAGGCGGTCATGGCGGCGCGACGACCCGATGGACAAATGACACCTGACGCATTCCATCGACGCCTAAAGGGACAAATTCGGGCCAATCCGAACGTGCGTTTGAGGTCGCGCGGTGGAGTTGGCCTTACCCTTTGTCCGCCCGTCTCCCTTTCCCTCCCCTCCCTTGCGGCCCACTTGCTTGCCCTTCGCCAGGACACCACTACACAGATCTCTGCGGGCCCCAAGGTCTGCTCTTGCAATTCAGCCGATCACTAATGGCGTCCGCCTTGCAGATGAGTAGCACCACCAGCACCATCACCGACCTGGAAGCCGCCACTGTGAGCCAGATCGCCCGCTCGCTGTGTCCATGGGCTTCGCGCGCCCACGAGGGCTGGGCTACAGGGTCCGTGACGCTGGTCATGGGCATGACCACCGCGTTCCACCTGCCGCCGGCCGGACCGATCTTTGGTCTGGCCGTCTACTACTTCACCCTCGTCCTCGTCCTCGCCGCCGCCGCCGCCGTGGAGATCGCGACGGCCTTCGCCCTGCTCCGCTCCGACGAGCTGCCACACCGTCGCCAAGTGCCTGCTGCCGTTCGCCTACCTTCTTCTTCTCGTCGCAGTCTCGGCTAGCGGTTTCCTCGTACCATTCAAGATCGTCTAGTAAATTTTACTGCCACATTTCCTGCCGCTTTTACTCTGCGGTGTCGGCTTGCTATTCTGTCCGGTTCTGTGTTAGACTGTTAATTTAGTGCAGCATATCCTTTCCGGGCGGGCAGAGAACGGTCGCTGGTGTATGTAGTACTGGTCTTGCACTGTTGTGAACGTATCAATATTGTGTAATAATTGCACTGTGTTGTACTAGTACGCGCTGCCCATCATCAATCAAAATTTATAAAACAAGCGTGCGACCGAATGAATAAAAATGCTACTACTCCCTCTGTTCCAAATTATTCGTCATGGTTTTAGTTAGAACGGAGGGAGTAGTACGTACAGAGTACAAAAGGAAGGGAACAGCATTTAAATTTTGTGACCATACAAGTATACTAAATAATGTCCCTAGACCACACAAAATTAGCTAATTATGATCTGTGTCATGCCGAATTCTGGGAGAAATCATTCGGAGCTTCTTTCTTAGAACACTAAGCAATGCTAGGCTTAGGATTGGAGGTAGAGGGAGGTGAGGATACACCCTGGTGAAATTGAGGGAGAGTTATTAATTAGTTGGAAAGATTCTTAAAACTTGCATAAAACATACGCTATACGTACTCCTAGATGTACTCCCTCTGTAAACAAGTCTCTAAAATGTCCTATATTAGTTTACATAGAAAGTAGTAGCACATATTATTGCTAAAACACAACACTCAAGATTGTTCCCATAAATTTTGATGTACGGTGTTACACTAATTTCGCTTCGCTCTTCGCACTTTCCCGGAAATCTCACCGTGCAATTTCCTGCATGCGCACGCTCCTCCCAATCTCTACCGATCCGTGTGGGTACCATATTTGAGCAACCTGATAAGTCTCTGCACGCTGTACTGGTGCTTGTCGCCGAGTCTGATTGCCCGCAGGCAGCGCGCCCACGCATTGATGTTTTTATTTTTGTGGGGAGCCCACGCATGATGTTGCTGCCACGTATCGGACCATTGCTAGGTACTCCCTCCGTTTCACAATACATGACTTCCATTTGCCAAAATATAGATGTGTCTGCATACGTGTTTTTAAGATGTATGTGACATCCATTTTTTTTGAACAAATGAAAGTCAAGTATTTTGGAACGAGAGGAGCAAGAGTCAATTTGAACTAAACCTAGTCACATCAATCAATTACATAAGTCAAACAAGTTCTTTCACATAGATTAAATTATCTTAGCCATCAATTTTAATATAAAGGGCTGACTTAAAAATGTAAATGTTAAGTACAAATATTATTACATCACACAACTGAACATGCCACGTATAAAACATATGTTGCAACCGTAAATTGAAGCAACGGACAAGAGATGCAATCGGAGCCGTCTACATTGACATGAAAGATAAGTTAATTTACCAACCAACATGTAGTTGGATCGTTAGGTGAGATGGTGATACCGGTAGTTGGGGTTTAAGTCCTGGTTATCGCATTTATTCATGTATTTATTTCAGGATTTTTGAAGATGCGCATTTAGTAGGAGGAGGTGATCCCGTCGACTACGAGGCGTTCGTGGTAACTTCATCAATCCTAAGATGACATTCTCTCGAGGGTGCTCATAGGGGTAGGGTCTGCATATGTATGTTTATAGGAATAAGTGTATGTACGTATGTATGAATGTCTACGTCCATATTGAGTTCTAACAAACAACACTATGAATTATATACGGACGGAAACGAGTGAACAAACACACTACAATAAGTTTACATACATGTGATTTAGAAAAAAAAAGAACATGTTATATTTGTGAAGGAAGGGAGTATCTAATCAGTTTTGTAAAGAGAAGAACTGGATTGAGTATGTAGCTCGTCGGCACGACCGACGGCTAAATCCGGGCCCATCACCCGTGGGCGAAGCAACCTAGACAGACAGGCAGATCGATCATTCATACCTCGTCCGCGTACGTACGTGGAGCGCGTCGCGTCAGTCCCACGCACCGACCTCCCCTCCTCCGCCACGTCTGACGCCACACGATCGCATCCGCTTATATAATCTCCGAGGCCCACCGACCGATCGACCTGATCGCTTTCCTCTCCCACACCCGCTCCATCCGTCCTCCCGATCACCGCCGAATTCCCCTCGGTCGACTCACCACTCAACCAACCACCCAACCACCCCGCCGGCCGGCCATGGGCGCCGCCAACAGCCGCGAGGACCTCGACCTCACCTCCTCCTCCGACGAGGAGGAGGAGGAGGAGGAGGAGGAGTACGACCCCGGGTCCGCCTCCGGGCCGCGGAAGGACGACCCGCTCCGGGCCACCACCCCCGCCTCCATCGAGTTCCTCGACGCCAAGCTCCGGGCCCTCGACCTCAAGTACAAGCAGCCCGACAACGCCGCCCGCCTCTACCTCCACGTCGGCGGCGCCTCCGCCGACGCCCGCTGGGTCCCCGCCGAGCGCCGCGCCACCTACGCCTTCGTCGACAAGGCCGCCGCCGGCGCCGCTGAGGACGACGACTACTACGACGACGACCGCCGAGGCCGTCGCTCCTCCTCCTCGGCCTCGCGGGGGCCCAGGTGGGTCCTCGAGGTGGGCCCGGGCCGGCGTGTCTCGGCGCCCGTGGGGCAGGAGCTGCAGCTCAAGGCGCTCCCGGGGCAGCGCCGGGCGGACTTCGCCGCGGCCGGCTCCGTGTGGGCGCTGCGCTTCCCCAACGACGCCGCCTTCCGCCGCTTCCGGGAGCAGTACGACCGGTGCCTCTTCGAGAACACGTACGGGGTGGAGGCCACGGACGAGGGCCGCCGGAGGTCTTCGGCGCCGACTTCGCCGCCTGGGCGCGCCCCGCCGAGGCCGACGACGCCGTCTGGGCCGACGCGGAGGACGACCTCGCCCCTGCCCCCGCCGCGCCCGCCAGGGACCTGCTCGAGGAGTTCGAGGAGGAGGCCGGCGACGGCAGCGGCATCCAGAGCCTCGCGCTCGGCGCGCTCGACAACAGCTTCCTGGTCGGCGGCGCCGGGATTCAGGTGGTCAAGAACTTCCGCCACGGCGTGCACGGCAAGGGCGTGTCGGTCAGGATCTCGGGCGGCCGCGGTGGCGGCACCACCACCGGCGGCACCAACTACTCGACGCCCAAGAAGGCCCTGCTGATGCGCGGCGAGACCAACATGCTGCTGATGAGCCCCGGGGACACCGGCGCGCCGCATTCCAACGGCGTCCACCACGTCGACATCGAGACCGGCAAGGTCGTCACCGAGTGGCGGTTCGAGAAGGACGGCACCGACATCACGATGCGGGACATCGCCAACGACAGCAAGAGCGCGCAGCTCGAGCCCTCCGGATCAACCTTCCTGGGGCTGGACGACAACCGGCTGTGCAGGTGGGACATGCGCGACGCGAGGGGCAGGGTGCAGACGATCGGCAACTCCTCCAACTCGCCGGTGCTGCACTGGTCGCAGGGCCACCAGTTCTCGCGGGGCACCAACTTCCAGTGCTTCGCGAGCACCGGGGATGGCTCCATCGTCGTTGGCTCCGTCGATGGCAAGATCAGGCTCTACTCCAAGAGCTCGATGCGGATGGCCAAGACGGTGTTCCCAGGGCTTGGGTCGCCGATCACGCATGTGGATGTTACTTACGATGGGAAGTGGATCCTGGGCACCACGGACACATACTTGGTTTTGATCTGCACCATCTTCAAGGACAAGGATGGGAAGGAGAAGACCGGGTTCAGTGGGCGTATGGGAAGCAGGATCGCAGCGCCAAGGTTGCTGAAGCTCAGTCCGCTTGATTCAATCTTGGCTGGGAATGACAACAAATTCCATGGTGGACAATTTTCATGGGTAAGTAGTGTCATATTCTTCTTATTCAGGCACATAACATTGACTGTTCCTACTGCTATTTGGCAATGCACTTTTTAATCTTAACCAAATTTTATCTGGAATGTGCAAGATTAGCTGTTCATCTAGACTTATGTAGCCCTGGTTATAGGTGAATTCAGTGAAGGTACTATGCTAGTAATCAGTTAATGCAAAATGTTCGCTATCCATAATGGCAGTTCGCTAACTTACTAACTTGTTATAGCTCTAACGGGAAATCTGTATTGATTAAATACCAGTTTTCAGGAAAATTCATGCACGCCATCTATTATTAACCATGAATATGCGGTACTAATTAGCATATCCATCTCGACATGGTAGTGTGATGACTTCTAGGGTATTCAGTAACCAGACAGTTTTGTGATACTCTCAGTTTAGACTGCATTACTTTTGGTACTAATGAGTAGAACAAGTTCAGTTCATAGTACAAATGTCAGTTCAGAACCAACACCAATTGATCCATTTCTGAAATCTCCTCTCTGTTTTTACATGAAACTATCTTGTGACTGGCGAATGGAAGTATAAATTTTCTCCATACTTTCTGTGGTTCCATGTCCTCATGGATTATAAACATGTTTCTTCAATTGGAAACAGAGTATAGTGTTTGGAAAATAACAATTTCTGCAGTATACGAATTAGTGTTCTTCCTAAATGACACTTGAATGCAATAGTCTGTTTCTCTTTCTCATGCCATTGCTCGTTTCAGATGCTATATCTCTGTTATGTTCATTTGTACGCAAACGGCTTCTTACAGCTCCCTTAATCCTTAATTATTGAAAAGCATATCCCCTGATCCGTGTTCCTCTGTGATTTTGCCCCCAGGTAACGGAGGACGGGAAGCAAGAAAAGCATCTCGTCGCGACAGTCGGCAAGTTCAGCCTCATATGGAACTTCCAAAAAGTCAAGGACAGCAACCATCACTGCTACCGCGACCAGGAGGGCCTCAAGAGCTGCTACTGCTACAAGGTTGTCCTCAAGGAGGAGTCCATCGTCGACAGCAGGTTCATGCACGAGAACTTCGCCGGCTCCGACTCCTGAAGCTCCCCTGGTTGTCGCCACGCCGATGAAAGTCAGCTCCTTCAGCATCGCAAACAGGCGTTGATTCTGATGTTTCTCGATTCTGAACCGTAGTGTTAGTTAGAAGTTACGGGTCTCTGTGCAGATTGGTCACTCGTCTAATTCTTTTTCTTGTTCTTGCGACCTTCTTTTCAATGTAGAGTCATGTACTTATTCGCTTGCGGTTTTAGACTTTCGTGTTTGCTTGTTGATAAAACATATGGCCTCATTCTGAATGTTCGGACAATGGTGTAGTGAGTGGTGTTCTGTGTGTGTAATTAATGCAAACATCATTTTCACGCGTGTACAATGGAAGCAAGTGTGTTGAAAAGAAGCATCTGAATGTTTGTTCTTTCTCCTATCTTGTTCTTGGTATTCTACTTCGTACCGTTCCGCAATTCATCGGTTGCAAAGATCAGTAGTGCCATACTCTGGCATGTCACCAGAAGGCATTGCGAGAGCGCGATGAACTTGCAAACAAAAAAATAACAGGGAGTGAGCTGAGCTCCCTGGCTCCATTACTCGAAAACAACCCTGCGACCAGGTACAGTTTTACAACGTTCAAAACAAAAGAAGCGCTCCGCGGCAAAGTTAAAAGTTGTCAACATTTGGCAACTTTTTGTGAGATTGGCAACGAGAATTGGCAAGCAACCAATCTCTAGCCAATATTTGGCAGTTGCCAAAATTTGGCATGCCAACTTTTGGCATCGAACCAATTATGCTAGTCACTCAAGGGAAAAAGAAAAAGTACACAGTTCTTGTAAGATGTGTGCATGCTCTGAGTACACAGTTCACACACTCCCTAAATGTGCATCAACCCCACTGTTTTTCCTACGCGCGGCTGCTGCAGTTTTAACATCCAACGACGGCTCATGTGGTTAATGCTGTTGTGGATGGATGGGAACTGGGAACTGGGAACTGGGAGATCCAGAGGTCAAGTGCAACACTAGGATGTCTATAAATTGCTTCAGTTTTTCTTTTTTGTTATGCTTTGTTAGAAAGCAAATCATATGCTGCTCTGCTCTGAGATAACTGCATAAATAGATTAACCTTTTTTATTATCTTAAAGTTACATCTATGTATGAAGGTGCTAGTGTTGCTGGAGGCAGCACTTTCAGTTTTCAGTGGAGACCAGATAATTGAGATCGGTTTTTCCCCTCCTTTTGGGTCATCTGTTCTTACTTCTGCTTTGGCTGACTAGCATTCATCTAGTCTAGTGTGAATCCCCAACCTGCATTTAAATACTGCACTGAAACTATCTATAGTCTAGCAAATCAAGTTTGTTTGATGCAGAAATTCTGAGGACGTTGCTCTCTGCTTTTGTGTTCGCAAATTTCCTGCTTCACAGTTTTAATCTCATTGTGGTTGTGATTCTTTACTGCTAAGATACGAAGGATTGTAGTGACATATCCCGAACCCTATGAATTAGAAAATTACATGAATTCGAATAAAAGAGTGTTTGATATCCCTATTAAAGCAAAGGAACTCTACAAAGATATTTTAGTGGATGCGCGTTTTTCTCCAAAATAAAGGGCACATGAATTTTAAGAAAAATTACTAAAAAATTCAATCCTAAGAATCGAACAGCAACATAGAAAGAAAAAAAAACCGAGGATCTAAATCGTCTTAAAATCCTATAAATTCTTTTGAATCAAAGCCCTTAGCCTCTCGTATGCTTCGTCGTTACATGCCGACACTTTCGATCTTCCATCCTCGTAAGCAAACAATACAGTACCATTTTTGCACGAAAATTCTAGACCAACGGGGTAATAGGGGGGTTTACGGGATTCTTTAACTAACTAATCTTCACCCCCTGATTTTCAGGGGGTGTGGGCCCTCCACCCCCTATTCCTCCAATCATTTTATCCCACCTAAGCATCCCCGTAAAGTAAGTAAAAAACACGTATAGCATTGCTCATTTTTGCAAGAGAAAAAGAAGGATCGGATATTTCCGGGGAATCATCTTCTTCCCGGACGAGGACGAATGAGGTGGGACGTGGCGACCGGGACGCGCCCGCTGCCTTCGGAGGCCCGGCCCCCCTAGTCGGCAGCCACCTGCCGACCACTGATGCGACGCGACCACACGTAGCGCCCAGCCGCGGCGATTCGTCCATCTGACCACCCCGCTTTATGGGCTAGTCGGCACTCACCTGCCCATCCACTCACGGGAGCACACGTCGTGCTCCGTCTACCCTCCAACGGCCTATAAATACTGCCGCGTGCTGCACATACTTTACACAACCACCTGCTTCACACTATCAAGGCAAGTACACAGCAGCAATACGTAGTAGATTTCCCGAGCGAGAAGCTCAGCGCAAGATGGAGAACCAGGCACACATCGCCGGCGAGAAGAAGGGCATCATGGAGAAGATCAAGGAGAAGCTCCCCGGCGGCCACGGCGACCACAAGGAGACCGCTGGTACCCACGGGCACGCCGGCACGGCGACGCATGGTGCCCCGGCCGCCGGTGGTGCCTACGGGCAGCAGGGTCACACCGGAACCACCGGCACGGGGTTGCATGGCGCCCACGCCGGCGAGAAGAAGGGGGTCGTGGAGAACATCAAGGACAAGCTCCCCGGTGGCCACGCTGACCACCAGCAGACCGGTGGCCACTACGGGCAGCAGGGACACACCGGCACGGCGACGCATGGTACCCCTGCGACCGGTGGCACCTATGGGCAGCAGGGGCATACCGGCACGGCGACGCATGGCACCCCGGCGACCGGTGGCACCTATGGGGAGCAGGGACACATTGGAGTGACCGGCACCGGCGAGAAGAAGGGTCTTATGGAGAACATCAAGGAGAAGCTCCCTGGCGGCCATGGTGACCACCAGCAGATCGCTGGCACCTACGGGCAGCAGGGACACGTCGGCACGGGGACGCATGGCACCCCGGCCGGTGGCGGCACCTATGAGCAGCACGGACACACCGGGATGACTGGCACGGGGACACACGGCACTGGCGAGAAGAAGGGCGTCATGGAGAACATCAAGGACAAGCTCCCTGGTGGCCACGGTGACCACCAGCAGACCGGCGGCACCTACGGGCAGCAGGGACAGACCGGCGCGGCGACGCATGGCACCCCGGCTGGCGGCGGCACCTATGAGCAGCACGGACACACTGGGATGACCGGCGCGGGGACGCACGGCACCGGCGAGAAGAAGGGCGTCATGGAGAACATCAAGGACAAGCTCCCTGGTGGCCACGGTGACCACCAGCAGACAGGCGGAGCCTACGGGCAGCAGGGGCACACCGGCACGGCGACACATGGCACCCCGGCCGGCGGCGGCACCTACGGGCAGCATGGACACGCTGGAGTGATCGGCACGGAGACGCATGGCACCACGGCCACCGGCGGCACCCATGGGCAGCACGGACACGCCGGGACGACTGGCACTGGGACACACGGCACCGACGGGGTCGGCGAGAAGAAGAGCCTCATGGACAAGATCAAGGACAAGCTGCCTGGACAGCACTGAGCCCGGTCTGCCCCCGGCCGCTACCCTTGCAGAATAATAACCCCACCGTGTATAAATTGATCTGAGTCTAGTTCACCTAGCTCACTTGGTCGTTGGAGGAGAGAATGTATTATGTATCTTCGTTTAAGTTTTCACGGACAACAGTGTGTTCACAGTTTTCTTCTGTTTACACTCTGTAGTGCAAATTTCGTTTTCATTCTTCTTTTTTTGTCCATCTAATCCGATAGACAGACGCAGCGACCATTGTCAGATCGAACTCCCGGTTAATCTCGACCCTAGATGAGTCACAGCACAACCTTAATATGCAGCAACCGGATCCTCTAACATTGAGAAGGAATGTTAGAGAAGTTACAGTACCCTAACTTTCCTTCTTTCTATTCATATGATTATGACCAAAATGACTTAAATTAATTTGCAAATTGATGAACTACCGTGTACATTTATAGTAATTACATGCAAACAAATTGATGATGAAATAAAATTAAATTTAAATTAATTATATCTACAGTAAATATATACCAACACTAAACAATCTATTAACTACCTACTAACAATTCCTAACTTCCCTTCTTTATTTTACACTAGGCTAACACTGTAAAACCGTGACATACCTTCTCTATTTTAGAGGATCCGGTTCCCAATATGCAGTGCTTCAGTAGCTTGCAGAACCATGTGAGTTGTTACAGCGCCGCCTTCTTAGCGCCTTCCGGAAAACCTGCACCACTATCTGAAAAGTATGTGTGTTGAAGTTGTAGATATGACTTCATGTGCTAGCTTGCCAGCAAAGAGGATCACACGAGTCCTAGTATCAGGCGACACTCAGTGAAATTGCGAAAAGAGGTCGGCAAGAAGCAAAATTGTTGATCGACACATTCGTTGTTGGGTCATGTATGCCTGTCCCTGTAAGTTAGCGTCACTTTGGGTCCACGACTAGTCATGTCAGCCCGGGTTCTTTGTCATATGGATGCTAGCGGCACTATCATATACGTGAGCCAAAAGGCGCAAACGGTCCCGGGCCAGGTAAGGAGGCACCCGTGAAAATATCGTGCGTGAGACCGCAAAGTGATATGATGTGTTACATGCTAGATCGGTGTGACTCAGGATCGGGGTCCTGACATATATTTCATAGACAATGGGTAAAATGAGCAAGGATTCGGAGGATGATTCTGTATTCATTGTATGTGCTTTGCGCTAAGCACTACCCTAATGTAGGATGCGTGTGTGGCCAGTCTAAGTGTTCCGGAGCAGTAGCAAGCTACCATGGCTCAGTGGAAGCACTAGGAGTCATTTCCCAGTAAAAGAGGCTACCAAAGATGAAGAACTAGGTTGTCAGATCCCACACATACTATGCATTTTAAACCATACACACAATATGCTCGATATGTGCAAATACATCATGGTATCACAACATGACTCTACAACTCAAGTATTTATTCAATATGCTCCGAGGAGCCAAGTATTACAAACATAGGTCTCGTGACCCAACATTCAGAGCATACAAACAACAAGCACATGCGGAAGCTTAACATTTCTGAGTACAGACAACTACAAATGAAAAGGGCTGAGAAGCTGACTATCTACCAGATCCTGCCGAGGGCACAAGATCGTAGCTGAGGTAACAAGCTAAACGTCGAAGTCCACGCGGAACTACTATCGAGACTGAAGTCTCTCTGCAAAAAAAATAAATTAAGCAAACGTGAGTACAAATGTACCCAGCAAGACTTACATCAGAACTATCTACATATGCATCATTATCAATAAAGGGATGGTGGGGTTTAACTGCAGCAAGCCAACTTTGACTCGGTGGCTATCCTGATGTACGACTGCAAGTAACTCTTTTGAGGTGGCGCACACGAGTCCACATATTCACCATATCAATACACCACTACGGATCCTCTCCCGTCTCCCTACGAGAACGCCATCCATACTACTCACGCTTATCTTGCGCATTTTAGAGTATCCACTTTCACTTGTCTATGAACTGTATAGGCAACCCAGAGGTCCTTTACTGCGGACGCTGCTATTCGAATAGATGATGTTAACCCTGCAGGGGTGTACTTCTTCACACACGCTCTCACCACTTACCGTCGTTTACACGACATGTACTCGACAACCTTCAAGCGGGAGCCCAACGAGGGTGTCGGCCACGGCCTACCTAAACACTCAAGTCTCTAATCCAGGTTTATCGCCTATCCAGGTTCCATCCGCAGGGAGTCCGGCCGAAGTTTTCACATACGGCCCCGAACGATGTGAGCAGGGTTTCGAGACACCAAGCGGGCACCGGTACACCGTGCCACGTGCTCACCGTGATCACAGCCCACCCTCGGGTCAGCGCCAAGACGGCCTCCAAAAAGATACTACAAACACCGTAAAACTACTTGCAACTCCCGGACAGAGGACAAGGGTGGTTAAGAAGCCGAGAGGGTCAATTAAGGATCCCAATGAGTGGTAGTAGCTGTTCATGGATCACAAACATAATCCCGGGCCTCCCCGAGGACCCGCTTCAATGAGACAACCCACCATGTACTCCTCGCATGGCCTCTCACCACTGCTTTTACCAAATCGTGTTCACACACTTAGCTCACAGTGAGGGACATGTTCATCACCATTCCAATTCATCCCCGATGAATCAGACCTGACACAACTCTAAGCATAGCAGGCATGACAACAAGCATGAATGAGTAGGCACATCAGGGCTCAAACAACTCATACTCATGCTAGTGGTTTTCATCTATTTACTGTGGCAATGACAAGTCATGCAGAGGAAAGGGGTTCAACTACCACAACATGTAACAGTTGAATCGTTGTTGTCCTAATGCAGTAAATGAGAACAGGAGCAAGAGAGTGGGAGTGTATCGGAATGAACAAGGGGGTTTTGCTTGCCTGGCACTTCTGAAGATAGTATAGCTCTTCATTGGTGTCATCGAACTCATCGTCGAAACCACGTCTATCGAGAGGGGACAAATACCGGCAACAGAGAAGGAAACACAATCAGTGCAATGCACAATATGATGCATGATCATGACATGGAAATATGAGTGTGTTGGCCTAATGCAACTACAACCAGATGGGTTTGGGTCATTTGAACCAAAGGTTCAACCCCCAAACTCAAATTATGAATTTAAATAGTGCCTTATCATGTTTTGCACTAAACAGCAAGTTTATGTTGTTTAAACATGCATGAAAATAGTACAGATGGATTGATTGGATTTTTCTGATCATTTTTCAGATATAAATTATTTCATTTGGAGTTATGGTTGAATTTCTATGATTTTTTGAAGTTTAGACTATTTTCTGGAATTTCTTGAATAAGAATAAATCCAGAAAAAGGTTCACTGCGTCAGCATGCGTCAGGGTGACGTCGGCAGGGTCAACAGGGCTGCCCCGGGTCAAACCTGACCGGTGGGACCCCTAGGTCAGTGACACAACACTGGCTGGAGTCACAGACAGGTGGGCCTGGTCAACCACTACTAGGGAAAACGTTATACACAGAACTTTAGCAGTAGCGCTTGTTAAAAAAGCTCGCTATTGCTGGGCAATGCAGTGAGCGTGCGCGATAAGCGCTGCTGAATGCATATATAGCAAAGAGATGGCGTCTCTCGGAAAACTCGCTACTACTAAAATTTCAACCACTAAGCGATGGGCTACACATAGTAGTAGCGATCTTTCAAAAACACACGTTGCCGCTAATATTCTTATAGCAGCGACATTCGTAAAGCTCTACTGCTAACGAAAATAAAATAAAATGAAAAACAAATAGAAAAATAAATGAAAATGAAAGAAATAGAAAAAGGAGAAAGGAAAAATACAAAATGAAAAGAAAAATAAACGAAAAAGGGAAAAAAGGAAGAAGGAATAGCAATAGTGCGTTTGCGAAAACGTGCTATAGCTAACTTAGCTATAACGCGTTTTCCCTAACGCGCTACCGTTATTTTTGACTTAACCCAAAAAACATTTTGCCCCCGGCCACTACTTCGCCCCCCAATCCCTCGCCCCACTCTTCGCCGCCTCCCCACTTCATTGCCGCCCCCACTTCGCCATCTCCTTAGGCGTCGGCCTTGGCGCTCATCCTCACCGCCGCCGCCTCTCGGGCTGCCCTCGACCTCACCGTCGCTGCCCTCGACCTCTCCGCCGCCGCACTCGACCTCACCGCCCCCGAGCCCGCCCAGGACCGCCGCCTCCCAATCCCAAGCCCGCCCTCGCCGCCCCTACCTCCCTCGCCGAGCACCTCCCCGCCACCATCTCTCCCCTCTCTGTAAGCCCCCCCACCCTCCCCCACCCCCCCTCTCTCAGCTTTTTCTTCCTCTGCCATGTTAATTAGCAGTAGTAGTAGATGTTAATTAGTCCTAGGGTTCATACATAATGATTTTTAGTAGTAGTAGTAGTAGATGTTAATTAGTAGTAGTGATGGTACTAGTTAACTAGGGCAGTATGGTTGATGTCTACTACACAACCTTCTTCTTGTAGACGTTGTTGGGCCTCCAAGTGCAGAGGTTTGTAGGACAGTAGCAAATTTCCCTCAAGTGGATGACCTAAGGTTTATCAATCCGCAGTGAGGCGAGGGATGAAGATGGTCTCTCTCAAACAACCACTGCAACCAAATAACAAAGCTCTTGTGTCCCCAACACACCCAATACAATGGTAAATTGTATAGGCGCACTAGTTCGGCGAAGAGATGGTGATACAAGTGCAATATGGATGGTAGATATAGGTTTTGTAATCTGAAAATATAAAAACAGCAAGGTAACTAACGATAAAAAGTGTGAGCACAAAGCGGTATTGCAATGCTAGGAAACAAGGCCTAGGGTTCATACTTTCACTAGTGCAAGTTCTCTCTCAACAATAATAACATAATCGGATCATATAACTATCCCTTTAACATGCAACAAAGAGTCACTCCAAAGCCACTAATAGCGGAGAACAAACGAAGAGATTATGGTAGGGTACGAAACCACCTCAAAGTTATCCTTTCTGCTCGATCTATTCAAGAGTCCATAGTAAAATAACACGAAGCTATTCTTTCCGTTCAATCTATCATATAGTTCATACTAGAATAACACCTTAAGACACAAATAAACCAAAACCCTAATGTCACCTAGATACTCCATTGTCACCTCAAGTATCCGTGGGCATGGTTATACGATATGCATCACACAATCTCAGATTCATCTATTCAACCAACACAAAGTACTTCAAAGAGTGCCCCAAAGTTTCTACCGGAGAGTCAAGACGAAAATGTGTGCCAACCCCTATGCATAGGTTCATGGGCGGAACCCGCAAGTTGATCACCAAAACATACATCAAGTGGATCACGTGATATCCCATTGTCCCCACAGATAAGCACGGCAAGATATATGATGACCCACAAGTATAGGGGATCTATCGTATTCCTTTCGATAAGTAAGAGTGTCGAACCCAACGAGGAGCAGAAGGAAATGATAAGCGGTTTTCAGTAAGGTTTTCTCTGCAAGCACTGAAATAGTAGGTGATAGATAGTTTTGTGATAATATAAATAGTAACGAGCAAAAAGTAAATAAAGTAAATAAATAGCAGCAAGGTGGCCCAATCCTTTATGTAGCAAAGGATAAGCCTGGACAAATTCTAATAATGAGGAAGGAGCTCCCGAGGACACATTGGGAATTATCGTTAAGCTAGTTTTCATCACGTTCATAAGATTACGCGTTTCGGTACTTTGATAATTTGATATGTGGGGACTGCATTTGGGTACTGTCCCTAACTTGGACAAGCATCCCACTTATGATTAACCCCTATTGCAAGCATTCACAACTACAAAAAGGAGTATTAAGGTAAATCTAACCACAGCATTAAACATATGGGTCCATATCAACCCCTAAGAAAGCAACGCATAAACTAGGGTTTAAGCTTCTGTCACTCTAGCAACCCATCATCTACTTATTACTTCCCTATGCCTTCCTCTAGGCCCAAATAATGGTGAAGTATCATGTAGTCGACGTTCACATAACACCACTAGAGGAAAGACAACATACATCTCATCAAAATATCGAATCTAATACCAAATTCACATGACTACTAATAGCAAGACTTCACCCATGTCCCTGTGAACAAACGTAACTACTCACAAAGCATATTCATATTCATAATCAGGGGTAATAATATGCATAAATGATCTGAACATATGATCTTCCACCAAGTAAACCAAATAGCATCAACTACAAGGAGTAATCAACACTACTAGCAACCCACGTGTACCAATTTGTGGTTTTGATACAAGATTGGATACAAGAGATGAACTAGGGTTTTTGAGAGGAGATGGTGCTTTGGTGAAGATGTTGATGGAGATTGACCCCTCTCGATGAGAGGATCGCAGTGATGACGTTGGCGATGATTTCCCCCCCAAGGGAAGTGTCCCCATGTAACAGCTCCGCCAGAGCCCTAGATTGATTCCGCCAAGGTTCTGCCTCGTGGCGGCGGAGTTTCGTCCCGTAAGCTTTCCCACGATTTTTTCCAGGGTAAGAGTGATGATATAGCAGAAGATGGACGCCGGAGGCCCACCAGGGGGCCCAGGAGATAGGGGGCCGCGCCCTAGGGGGGGGGGGGGCGCCCCCTGTCTCCTGGACTGGGTGTGGGCCCCCTGGCCTATTTCTTTCGCCCATAAATTCATATATATTCCAAAAAGTTGTTTCGTGGAGTTTCAAGACTTTTGGAGTTGTGCAGAATATGTTTCCAATGTTTGCTCCTTTTCCAAATGTAATTCCACCATTTATTCCCCCTCTTCATGGTAAACCTTGTAAAATAAAAGAGAATAGCCATAAGTATTGAGATATAAAGTGTAATAACAGCCCATAATGCACTAAATATTGATATAAAAGCATGATGCAAAATGGACGTTTCAACTCCCCAAGCTTAGACCTCGCTTATCCTCAAGCGGGAAGCCGAAATCGAAAAATATGTCCACATGTTTAGAGATAGAGGTGTCGATAAAAATAAAATACTGGACATGAGGGCATCATGATCATTCTAATAACAGCAACATATATGGATTTTGTCATATGATTTCTTATGCTCAAGTAATAAGCAATTCACAATGTCAAGTATGGTTCAAAACTTCATTGGGAACTAACAAACTATAATCTCAGTCATTGAAGCAATTGCAATTTATCGTAACATCGTAAAGAGTCAATAATAGAGTTTTTCAACAGGCTCACATACTCAACTATCTCGTAGTCTCCCATAATTGTTAACACTCACGCAATACTTGTGGTTATAGAGTTTCAACCGGACCGAGAAAGATAGGGGCTTCTTGTGTTGCCTCCCAACGTATTCACCTTTAGGTGATGCAAACAATAATAGACTATCCCAACTTACATGCAATTGAATATATGTATCATGATATTTCAAACACGAAGAGCTTGCCAAAGGATAAAATGAAAAAGTGAAAGGTGAGGATCACCTAGACTTAATAATAAAGTAAAAAAATAAAGTAAAAGATAGGCCCTTCGCAGAGGGAAGAAGAGGTTGTCATGCGCTTTTAGGGTTGGATACACAAAATCTTAATGCAAAAGAACGCGTCACTTTATATTGCCCCCTTGTATGTGGACCTTTATTATGCAATCCGTCGCTTTTATTACTTCCACAACAAGTTCGCATAAAGCTTATTTTCTCTGCACTAATAAGTCATGCATACTTAGAGAGCAATTTTTATTGCTTGCACCGATGACAACTTACTTGAAGGATCTTACTCAATCCATAGGTAGGTATGGTGGACTCTCATGGCAAAACTGGGTTTGAGGAAATTTGGAAGCACAAGTAGTATCTCTACTTGGTGCAAGGAATTTGGCTAGCATGAGGGGAAAGGCAAGCTCAACATGTTTGGAAGGTCAATGACAATATACTTTTAACGAGATGTCGGAAAACATAAACCATTACGTTGTCTTCCTTGTCCAACATCAACTCTTTTAGCATGTCATACTTAATGAGTGCTTCACAATCATAAAAGATGTCCAAGATAATATATTTATATGTGAACCCCCCTTTCCTTATCACTTCCTATTAATTGCAACGATGACCAAGGCTACGTTCATCAACTCTCAACAATTTTTATGCCTCATACTTTCTATATGTGAAGTTATCACTATCCATAAGATCAATATGAATTCTTTTGTTCTTTCTACTTTCTTCAAGATCATAGCAACAAAGCAAAGCCCTTGACTCAACACTAATCTTTATTATAGATAGGACACAGACTCGATTACATAAAGAGATCACAATGCAAAACTCTAAACTACTTGATATCAAAACTTCAATCTACTAGATCAAGATACTACTAAAAGGATCGAACTAAATAAAGCGGTAAAGATAAGAGTGTGATGGTGATACGATCTTGGGGCACCTCCCCAAGCTTGGCGATTGCCAAGGGAGTGCCCATACCCATGTGATTATTTCTTCGGAGGTGATGGAGATGGTAATGACGGTGGAGTTGTTGCATTTTTCTTCTCTAGCTTGCATCCGAGGCTAAAATTTTCCTCCCTCAAATCCTCATTCTCGAGCTCAAGTTTCATTATCTTTTTGCATAGTGCTGCCTTTTTGTCTTGCCAAGAAAAAAACATGGCCGGATAGATTGGACCTTAGGGAGGCTTGACTTCTTGAACTCCACATGCATATCACCAGGTTGAGGTAGTGGATCGTCCTCTTCATCGGAGCTTGTCTCCTCCTTCCTCTTTGGATCATAGTCTTCTTCTTCCTCTGTGGTCCAGCCATAATGTTCCACATCCCCATATACTCTCGGGTTTGCGATATAATCAGCCATGTAGCTCTCTCCCTCCGAATCTTGGGACGACATCTTGTTCCAAATCTGCAACAGGAACAGCTCGAAACGAAAACAGAGGATATTTGCGTGATACGGTGGTCAAAACCTTCAGGAGTATATATAATGAATTTTTACCGACCAAAATACGTAACATACAAGAAAAAGGAGTCCGTGAGGCACACGAGTTTCCCACGAGACAGATGGGCGCGCCCTACTGTGGGGCGGCCTCCTCTCGTGGAGAGCCTCGTGTCCCTTCGGACTACTTCTTTCTTCCTAAAATTCTTAAATAATCCAAAACTGATAAAATTGCCATTAGAGTTGTTTTTGGAGTCGGTTTACTTACCGCATTACCGCATTACCTATGCCTTTTCGAGTCCAGGAACGTTACGGAAAGTGTCTCTTATGTATTCCTCGGGGTTATGGTATCAATAATATTAGTTTCAACATTGATAGGATTACCTGAAATATAATGTTTAATTCTTTGACCGCTTACCACCCTCGGTTTGTGCCTTGAAGTTGTTGATTTTATAGCACCAGAACGATAGACCTCCTCGATAACGTAGGGACCTTCCCATTTTGAGAGAAGTTTTCCTGCAAAAAATCTTAAACGAGAGTTGAATAATAACACATAATCTCCTACGTTAAACTCATGCTTTTGTATCCTCTTATCATGCCAGCGTTTTACTTTTTCTTTGAAAAGCTTGGCATTCTCATATGCTTGGGTTCTCCATTCATCAAGTGAGCTAATATCAAACAACCTCTTCTCACCGGCAAGTTTGAAGTCATAATTGAGCTCTTTAATAGCCCAATATGCTTTATGTTCAAGTTCAAGAGGTAAATGACATGCTTTTCCATAAACCATCTTATATGGAGACATACCCATAGGATTTTTGTATGCAGTTCTATAGGCCCATAATGCATCATCAAGTTTTGGACCAATTCTTTCTAGATCTATTCACAGTCTTTTGCAAAATTATTTTGAGCTCTCTATTGCTCAACTCTACTTGACCACTAGATTGCGGGTGATAAGGAGATGCGATTCTATGATTGACATCATACTTGGCAAGCATCTTACGAAAAGCACCATGAATAAAATGTGAACCACCATCAGTCATAAGATATCTAGGGACTCCATACCTCGGAAAAATAACTTCTTTAAGCATTTTAATAGAAGTGTTATGATCAGCACTACTAGTTGGAATAGCTTCTACCCACTTAGTAACGTAATCAAAAACAACTAAAATATGTGTATAATCATTGGAGGCAGGAAAAGGTCCCATATAATCAAAGCCCCAAACATCAAACGGTTCAATGACAAGAGAATAATTCATAGGCATTTCTTGACATCTACTAATGTTACCTATCCTTTGACATTCATCACAAGATAAGACAAACTTACGAGCATCTTTGAAGAGAGTAGGCCAATAAAACCAGATTGTAGTACCTTGTGTGCAGTTCTATCTCCGGCGTGGTGCCCTCCATAGGATTCAGAGTGACACTTGCGTGAGGATTTGTTCCTGTTCATGCTCAGCACACAACGTCTAATAATACCATCTACTCCTTCCTTATAAAGGTGTGGATCATCCCAGAAGTAATGTCTTAAATCATAAAAGAACTTTTTCTTTTCTTTGGTAAGTGAAACTAGGCGGTATATATTTAGCAACAATGTAATTAGCATAATCAGCATACCAAGGAGCAGTACGAGAAGCATTGACAACCGCTAATTGTTCATCAAGAAAACTATCATTAATAGGCAGTGGGTCATCAAGAACATTCTCTAACCTAGACAAGTTATGCACCAGCAGGGGTTCTCAGCTCCCTTTCTATCAATAATATGCAAGTCAAATTCTTGGAGCAATAGAACCCATCTAATGAGACTAGGCTTAGCATCTTTCTTCTCCATAAGATATTTAATAGCAGCATGATCAGTGTGAATAGTAACTGTGGAATCAACAATATAAGGTCTAAACTTATCACATGCAAACACAACTGCTAAGAACTCTTTTTAGTAGTAGCATAATTTCTCCGGCGGTATCAAGAGTCTTACTAGCATCTTGGATAACATTCAATTTCTTATCGACTCTTTGCCCTAAAACAGCACCTACATCATAATCACTAGCATTGCACATAATTTCAAAAGGTAAATTCCAATCAGTGGATGAACAATAGGTGCGGTGATCAAAGCTTTCTTAAGTGTTTCAAATGCTTCTACACAATCATCATCAAAGACAAAAGGAATATCTTTTTGCAATAAATTAGTCAGAGGCCTAGAGATTTTAGAAAAGTCCTTAATGAACCTCCTATAAAAGCCGGCATGACCAAGGAAACTTATTATACCTTTTATGTCCTTGGGTCATGGCATCTTTTCAATAGCATCAACTTTGGCTTTATCAACTTCAATACCTCTCTCGGAGATCTTGTGCCCCAAGACAATGCCTTCATTAACCATAAAGTGACACTTTTCCCAATTCAGACGAGACTAGTGTCTTGGCATCTCTGCAAAACTTCGATCAAGGTTGCTCAAACAATCATCAAAAGAGGATCCATAGACAGAGAAGTCATCCATGAACACCTCACAAATCTTTTCACAAAAATCAGAGAATATAGCCATCATGCATCTTTGAAAGGTAGCAGGTGCATTACATAAACCAAAAGGCATACGTCTATAAGCAAAAGTACCAAAAGGGCAAGTAAAAGTAGTTTTAGATTGATGCTTCGCTGACACAGGTATTTGGGAGAAGCCAGAATAACCATCTAGAAAGCAAAAATGTGTGTGTTTGGATAGCCTTTCTAGCATTTGATCAATGAAAAGTAAAGGGTAATGATCTTTCTTAGTACCTTTATTTAACTTACAAAAATTACTTACCATCCTATAGCCTGTAATAATTCTTTGCGGGATCAATTCATCTTTATCATTAGCAACGGTAATACCTCCCTTTTTGGGGACACAATGGACATGGCTTACCCATTCACTATCAGCAACGGGATAAATAATACCCGCCTCAAGGAGCTTTAGAATCTCCTTTCTTACCACTTCCTTCATTTTGGGATTTAACTTAGTCTTTGAGGATCTCTAACTGGTTTGGCATCTTTTTCCACTGAAATTTTGTGTTGACATAATGTGGGACTAATGCCCTTAAGATCATCCGTAGTATATCAATAGCGGCTCGGTGCTTCTTGAGTTTTCAATAATCTTTCTTCTTCTTTCTACGAAAGGTTAGCACTAATAATAACATGATATATTTTTTTTCATCAAGATAAGCATACTTAAGATTATCGGTAAGGGTTTGAGTTAAAAAGCGGGATCACCCTTGGGTGGAGGGAATCCCAAGAATTTCAGCAGGGAAGGCTATGTTTGACATAGATTCTGTTTAAGGAACACTTCCTCTATTTCTTCCCTTTCCTTCATAAACATATCGTTTTCATGGTCTAACAAATATTGTTCTAACGGATCAGTTGGAGGAACAACAATGGAAGCAAGACCAATAATTTCATCCTTACTAGGTGGTTCCCTTTCACGAGGTTGTCTACTAAACTTAGCGAAATTAAACTCATGAGACATACCATCTATGCCAACAGTGACAATATTCTTTTCACAATTAATCTTAGCATTAGCAGTATTCAAGAAGGGTCTACCAAAACTAATGGGACAAAAATCATCTTGTGGGGAACCAAGAACAAGAAAATCAGCAGGGTATTTAATTTTCCCACACAAGACTTCAACATCTCTAACAATCCCAATAGGTTTAATGGTGTCCCTATTAGCAAGCTTAATAGTTACATCAATGTCTTTTAATTCAACAGGTGCAATATCGTGCATAATTTCTTTATAAAGATCATAAGGTATCACATTAGCACTAGCACCCATATCACATAAACCATGATAACAATGATCTCCTATTTTAACAGAAATAACAGGCGTGCCTACAACAGGTCTACGTTTCTTAGTATCGGGTCTAGCAATATTAGCAGTTTCACCCAAGAAAGAGATAACATGCCCATCCAAGTCCTCATCCAAGAGATCTTTAATCATAGGAATACCAGGTTCAACATTAATTTGCTCAGGAGGTGTATAGGTCCTAGTATTACTCTTACGAATAACAGTCGAAGCTTTAACATGATCTTTTATTCTAACAGGAAAAGGAGGTTTTTCAACATAAGCAGTAGGAACAATGGGATCACTATATGTAATAATCTTTTCTCCGACTGTAATAGGTGCAACTACTTTCACTTCAACAGGAGGATTATATTTGAACCACTTCTCTTTAGGTAGATCAATGTGAGTAGCAAAAGATTCACTGAAAGTAGCTACTATCTCAGAGTCAAGTCCATACTCAGAGCTAAATCCACGGAAAGCATCGCTATCCATAAAAGTTTAACACAATCGAACTTAGGTGTCATACCTGACTCCTTACCATCGTCGGAACCCCAATCTTCAGAGTTGCGTTTAATTCTTTCCAATAAATCCCATTTGAAATCAATAGTCTTCAGCATATAGGAACCAGACAGGAAGTATCGAGCAAGTTGCGATTATCAAGAGAAAGCCGAGCATAAAAATTCTGAATAATCATTTCGAGAGAGCTCATGATTGGGGCATGAATACAACATTGACTTAAGCCTCCCCAAGCTTGAGCGATGCTTTCTCCTTCATGAGGCCAGAAATTATATATGTAATTACGATCACGATGAACAAGATGCATAGGATAGAACTTCTGGTGAAATTCCAACTTCAATCGCTTATAATTCCAAGATCTCGTATCATCACATAGCCTATACCATGTCATTGCATCTCCCTTCAAAGATAAAGGGAAGACCTTCCTTTTGACAACATCATTAGGAATACCTGCAAGCTTGAATAATCCACAAACTTCATCCACAAAGATAAGGTGTAAATCGTGATGCAATGTTCCGTCTCCTGCAAAAGGATTAGCTAGCAGTTTTTCTATCATACCCGAGGGAATCTCAAAGTGAATATTTTCATAAGGTTCAGTAGGTTGAGGAGCATCTCTTTGCTCTTCTGGTTGGTGTGAAGATACCCCAAACAAGCCCCTCAAAGGATTAGTTTCCATAGTGACAAGTAACACAAAATTTCAGCACACTATATAAATGTTTCCTTACCAAGTTCCACTCACCAAAAGCACTACACTCCCGAAGCAGCGGCGCTTGAGAAAAGAGTCTTGGTGACCCACAAGTATAGGGGATCTATCGTAGTCCTTCGATAAGTTAGAGTGTCGAACCCAACGAGGAGCGAAGGAAATGATAAGCGGTTTTCAGAAGGTTTTCTCTGCAAGCAATTGAAATAGTAGGTGATAGATAGTTTTGTGATAAGATAAATAGTAACGAGCAAAAGTAAATAAAGTAAATA
This sequence comes from Aegilops bicornis, assembly GCA_021605145.1. Lineage (NCBI taxonomy): Eukaryota > Viridiplantae > Streptophyta > Magnoliopsida > Poales > Poaceae > Aegilops > Aegilops bicornis. Next base: position 4,525,664 of record JAHIAL010000014.1, on the reverse strand, counting down.
AAGTGCAGCAAGGTGGCCCAATCCTTTATGTAGCAAAGGATAAGCCTGGACAAATTCTAATAATGAGGAAGGAGCTCAGAGGACACATTGGGAATTATCGTCAAGCCAGTTTTCATCACGTTCATAAGATTCGCTGCTCGGGTACTTTGATAATTTGATATGTGGGTGGACCGGTACTTGGGTACTGTCCTAACTTGGACAAGCATCCCACTTATGATTAACCCTATTGCAAGCATCCGCAACTGCAAAAGGAGTATTAAGGTAAACCTAACCACAACATTAAACATATGGGTCCATATCAACCCCTTAACGAAGCAACGCATAAACTAGGGTTTAAGCTTACATCACTCTAGCAAACGATCATCTACTTATTACTTCCCTATGCCTTCCTCTAGGCCCAAATAATGGTGAAGTGTCATGTAGTGGACGTTCACATAACACCACTAGAGGAAAGACAACATACATCTCATCAAAATATCGAATGAATACCAAATTCACATGACTACTAATAGCAAGACTTCACCCATGTCCTCAGGAACAAATGTAACTACTCACAAAGCATATTCATGTTCATAATCAGAGGGTAAAAATATGCATAAAGGATCTGAACATATGATCTTCCACCAAGTAAACCAAATAGCATCAACTACAAGGAGTAATCAACACTACTAGCAACCCACGTGTACCAATTTGTGGTTTTGATACAAGATTGGATACAAGAGATGAACTAGGGTTTTGAGAGAGGAGATGGTGCTTTGGTGAAGATGTTGATGGAGATTGACCCCCTCTAGATGAGAGGATCGTTGGTGATGACGTTGGTGATGATTTCCCTCCCGAGGGGAAGTGTCCCAGCAGAACAGCTCCGCCATGAGCCCTAGATTGATTCAGCCTCGTGGCGGCGGAGTTCGGCCCGTAAGCTTTCCCACCATTTTTTTCCAGGTAAGAGTGATGATATAGCAGAAGATGGACGCCGGAGGTACACCAGGGGGCCCAGGAGATAGGGGGCTGCGCCCTAGGGGGGGGGGGGCGCCCCCTGTCTCCTGGACAGGGTGTGGGCCCCCTGGCCTATTTCTTTCGCCCATAAACTCATATAAATTCCAAAAAGTTGTTTCGTGGAGTTTCAGGACTTTTGGAGTTGTGCAGAATAGGTTTCCAATGTTTGCTCCTTTTCCAACCGTAATTCCAAATTACCTGGGCATTCCCTCTTCATGGTAAACCTTGTAAAATAAAAGAGAATAGCCATAAGTATTGAGATATAAAGTGTAATAACAGCCCATAATGCACTAAATATTGATATAAAAGCATGATGCAAAATGGACGTATCAATATACATCAAGTGTTCTCAAATCCTTAAAGACTCAATCCGATAAGATAACTTCAAAGGGAAAACTCAATCCATTACAAGAGAGTAGGGGGAGAAACATCATAAGATCCAACTATAATAGCAAAGCTCGCGATACATCAAGATCGTACCACCTCAAGAACATGAGAGAGAGAGAGAGAGATCAAACACATAGTTCTTGGTACATACCCTCAGCCCGAGGGTGAACTACTCCCTCCTCGCGTCATGGAGAGCGTCGGGATGATGAAGATGGCCACGGTGAGGTTCCCCCCTCCCGTGAGTCTTTAACAGGGTCCCGATTGGTTTTTGGTGGCTACAGAGGCTTGCGGCGGCGGAACTCCCGATCTATTGTTGTCCTCGATGTTTTTAGGGTATATGGATATATATAGGCAAAAGAAGTCGGTCAGGGGGGCCATGAGGGTCCCACGAGGGTGGGGGCGCGCCCAAGGGAGGTGGGCGCGCCTCCCTACCTCGTGGCTTCCTCGTTGCTTCCTTTACGTGTACTCCAAGTCCCCTGGATTGATTCTGTTCCAAAAATAGTGCTCCCGAAGGTTTCATTCCGTTTGATATTCCTTTTCTTCGAAACACTGAAATAGGCAAGAAAACAACAATTTGGGCGGGGGCTCCGGTTAATAGGTTAGTCCCAAAAATAATATAAAAGTGTATAATAAAGCCCATAAACATCCAAAACAGATAATATAATAGCATGAATGCTTCATAAATTATAGATAATATAGAGACGTATCACCATACCCAAGCTTAATTCCTGCTCATTCTCGAGTAGGTAAATGATAAAAGAAAGAATTTATGAAGTGTGAATGCTAGCAGGTGCACAAGTTTGATCAATGATAATTTCAATCACCTTTTCTAGCATGATTATATGTCATAACAATAGCTCATCTCATAAAACTTCTCAAGATCAAGTAACAAGCTATTCACATGTTAAAGTATAGACCATAAACTTTCTTGAAAACTAGCAAACTTCATTCTCAGTCATCAAACAATTGCAATTCATCTTATTTTCGGGAAGGGTATATGGCAGAGCTTTGATTTAGCAAACTCCACATACTCAACTATCATATAGTATTCTATGATTGCTACCACTCAAAGCATATTCTTAGAACAAATAGCATCCATCGAACACATAGAAAGATAGGGGCTTAGTGTTTCGCCTCCCAACTCACTTATCATATAGATAATTGTCAACAATAATAATTCATGATCAAATATATTTGCATGGCCATATATGCTTAGATCTTTCCCAACACACGATGCTTGCTAACTAAAGAGTAGGTAGGAATGAGAAGGAATACCTCTTGAATCTTGCATAAAAGTAAAAGATAGGCCCTCAGCAGAGGGAAGTAGGGATTCTTGAGAGGTGCGAGCTTCGATTTTAAAATAGAGATAAATAATTTTGAGAGGTATGCTTTCCTTGTCATCATAACAACCAAGAGTTCCCAATATCTTCCATACTACATACATTATAGGCGGTTCCCAAACAGAATGGTAAAGTTTTTACTCCCCCTCCACCAACAATCATCAATCCATGGCTTGCCCGAAACAACGGTTGCCTCAACTAACATCAATCACGGGGAGTTTTGTTTGCAATTATTTTTATTTGATTTTGATCTTTTGATCATGGGACTGGGCATCCCAGTTACCAGCCATTTTCCTCGTGAATGATGAGCGGAGTCCACTCATCGTGAGAATAACCCACCTAGCATGGAAGATACTGACAGCCCTTAGTCGCTACATGAGCGATTCGGGCATACAAAATAGATTATTATTTGAAGGTTTAGAGTTTGGCACATGCAAATTTACTTGGAACGGCGGTAAATACCGCATATAGGTAGGTATGGTGGACACTCATGGAAGAAACTTGGTTCAAGGAATTTGGATGCACAAGCAGTATTCCTGCTTAGTATAGATATTTTGGCTAGCAAAGGATTCTAAATAGCAAGCACCACATGTTGGAGGATCTATAACAATATAACTTCTATACAAATACACCCAAGCATAACTCATTACATTGTATTCCTTGTCCAATTTCAACTAATTTGCTCAGGTTTGAAAATAAATAATGGGGCTCACAATCATAGAATATGTCTAAGATAGTATATTTATATGTGAAATTTCTCTTCCTTCAATATTCTTTCATGAATTGTTCAAGTGACCAATACAATGCTTGCTAACCTTCAATAAATTTACTACCTCTACTTCTTAGATGTGAAGTCATTACTCTAGCAGAGTAAGCATATGAAACATATATAATTTCATATTTATGACATTCAACTCATTCAACCATTTACTCATAGGATATAAGTGAAGCACACGAGTAAATGACAAACTACTCCAAAAAGATATAAGTGAAGATCAATGAGTAGTTAAATAATTATGTAGCTATGTGAAGACTCTCTCTCATTTAAGAATTTCAGATCTTGGTATTTTATTCAAACAGCAAGCAAAACAAAATAAAATGACATTTCAAGGATAGCACAACTCATGTGAAGAAGCAAAAACTTAGGCTCAACCGATACTAACTGATAATTGTTGAAGAAGAAAGGTGGGATGCCAACCGGGGCATCACCAAGCTTAGATGCTTGAGACTTCTTGAAATATTATCTTGGGGTGCCTTGGGCATCCCCAAGCTTGAGCTTTTGTGTCTCCTTAATTCCTTTTATGTCTCGGTTTCCTAAATCTCGAAAGCTTCATCCACACCAAACTCAACAAGGACTCGTGAGATAAGTTAGTATAAACCAATGAAAAAACCTTATCATTTTCTACTGTAACAAATCACTAAAATTATTATTCAACATTGCGTACTAAATGCCTCTGCATATTTGATACTCCTATCCTCAAATAGAATCATTAAACAAGCAAACATATGCAAATAGTGCAAACATAACGGCAATCTGCCAAAATAGTATAGTCTGTAAAGAATGCAAGATTCATCATACTTCCCTAACTCCAAAAATTATGAGAAAAATACTACGCTGTAGAAGATTTATCAGAGCTCAATATATTATATCATCCTCTGACTTTTCTAGGGAATTTGTGCAACAACGGTAAACTTTTTGTTTTGAAACAACAACATGTATACTTGCAAAATAAGCATGGTAAAGGCTATCCTTAACATTTTATTGAAAATATAGATGCAAAAAATTATTCTAAATAACAGTAAGCAAATACTAACAAAAGAAAATGACGCTCCAATCAAACCACATATCATGTGGTGAATAAAAATATAGCTCCAAGTAAAGTTACCGATGAACGAAGACGAAAGAGGGGATGCCATCCGGGGCATCCCCAAGCTTAGGCTTTTGGTTATCCTTAAATATCTTGGGGTGCCATGGGCATCCCCAAGCTTAGGCTCTTTGCCACTCCTTATTCCATAGTCCATCGAATCTTTACCCAAAACTTGAAAACTTCACAACACAAAACTCAACAGAAAACTCGTAAGCTCCGTTAGTATAAGAAAATAAATCACCACTTAGGTACTATTGTGAACTCATTCTTTATTCATATTGGTGTTAAATCTACTGTATTCCAACTTATCTATGGTTTATAAACTATTTTACTAGCCATAGATTCATCAAAATAAGCAAACAACACATGAAAAACAGAATCCATCAAAAACAGAACAGTCTGTAGTAATCTGTAACTAATGCATACTTCTGGAACTCAAAAACTTCTACCAAAATAGGATGACCTAGATAATTTGTTTATTGATCTACTGCAATTGGAATCAGTATTTTATCACGTTCTGGTGATTTAAAAAAATTGTTTTCGTGAGCAGAAATTTTCTGTCTTTTTCAGCAAGATCAAATAATTATCATCCAAGAAGATCCTATAGGTCTTACTTGGCACAAACACTAATTAAAATATAAAACCACATCTAACCAGAGGCTAGATGATTTATTTATTACTAAACAGGAGCAAAAAGCAAAGAACAAAAATAAAATTGGGTTGCCTCCCAACAAGCGCTATCGTTTAACGCCCCTAGCTAGGCATGATGATTTCAATGATGCTCGCATAAAAGATAAGAATTGAAACATAAAGAGAGCATCCTGAAGAATATGACTAGCACATTTAAGTCTAACCCACTTCCTATGCATAGGGATTTTGTGAGCAAACAACTTCTGGGAACAATAATCAACTAGCGTAGGTAGGCAAAACAAGCATAACTTTGAAACTTTAAGCACATAGAGAGGAAACTTGATATTATTACAACTCCTACAAGCATATGTTCCTCCCTCATAATAATTTTCAGTAGCATCATGAATGAATTCAACAATATAACTATCACATAAAGCATTCTTTTCATGAGCCACAAGCATTGAATTTTTATTACTCTCCACATAAGCAAATTTATTCTCATGAATAGAAGTGGGAGCAAACTCAACAAAATAACTATCATGTGAGGCATAATCCAATTGAAAATTAAAATCATAATGACAAGTTTCTTGGTTATCTTTATTCTTTATAGCATACATGTCATCACAATAATCATCATAGATAGCAACTTTATTCTCATAATCAATTGGAGCCTCTTCCGAAATAGTGGATTCATCACTAAATAAAGTCATGACCTCTCCAAATCCACTTTCATAATTATCACAATAAGATTAAACACCCTCCAAAATAGTGGGGTCATTACTTCCTAAAGTTGACACTCTTCCAAATCCACTTTCATCAATATAATCATCATAAATAGGAGGCATGCTTTCATCATAATAAATATTCTCGTCAAAACTTGGGGGACTAAACATATCATCTTCATCAAACATAGCATCCCCAAGCTTGTGGATTTGCATATCATTAGCATCATGGGTATTCAAAGAATTCATACTAACAACATTGTAATAATGCTCATCATTCACATATTTTATGCCAAGCATTGTATGTAATTCTTCTTCTAGTACTTGAGCACAATTTTCCTTTCCATCATTTTCACGAAAGGCATTAAAAAGATGAAGCGTATGAGACAAACTCAATTCCATTTTTTTTGTAGTTTTCTTTTATAAACTAAACTAGTGATAAAACAAGAAACAAAAAGATTCGATTGCAAGATCTAAAGATATACCTTCAATCACTCACCTCCCGACAACGGGCGGGAAAAAGAGCTTGATGTCTACTACCCAACCTTCTTCTTGTAGACGTTGTTGGGCCTCCAAGTGCAGAGGTTTGTAGGACAGTAGCAAATTTCCCTCAAGTGGATGACCTAAGGTTTATCAATCCGTGGGAGGCGAGGGATGAAGATGGTCTCTCTCAAACAACCCTGCAACCAAATAACAAAGAGTCTCTTGTGTCCCCAACACACCCAATACAATGGTAAATTGTATATGTGCACTAGTTCGGCGAAGAGATGGTGATACAAGTGCAATATGGATGGTAGATATAGGTTTTTGTAATCTGAAAATATAAAAACAGCAAGGTAACTAATGATAAAAGTGAGAGTAAACGGTATTGCAATGCTAGGAAACAAGGCCTAGGGTTCATACTTTCACTAGTGCAAGTTCTCTCAACAATAATAACATAATCGGATCATATAACTATCCCTCAACATGCAACAAAGAGTCACTCCAAAGCCACTAATAAGCGGAACAAACGAAGAGATTATGGTAGGGTATGAAACCACCTCAAAGTTATCCTTTCGCTCGATCTATTCAGGAGTCCGTAGTAAAATAACACGTAAGCTATTCTTTCCGTTCAATCTATCATAGAGTTCATACTAGAATAACACCTTAAGACACAAATAAACCAAAACCCTAATGTCACCTAGATACTCCATTGTCACCTCAAGTATCCGTGGGCATGGTTATACGATATGCATCACACAATCTCAGATTCATCTATTCAACCAACACAAAGTACTTCAAAGAGTGCCCCAAAGTTTCTACCGAAGAGTCAAGACGAAAAACGTGTGCCAACCCCTATGCATAGGTTCATGTATGGAACCCGCAAGTTGATCACCAAAACATACATCAAGTGGATCACGTGATATCCCATTATCACCACAGATAAGCACGGCAAGACATACCTCAACTGTTCTCAAATCCTTAAAGACTCAATCCGATAAGATAACTTCAAAGGGAAAACTCAGTCCATTACAAGAGAGTAGAGGGGGGGGGGGAGAAACATCATAAGATCCAACTATAATAGCAAAGCTCGCGATACATCAAGATCGTACCACCTCAAGAACATGAGAGAGAGAGAGAGAGAGAGAGAGAGAGAGAGATCAAACACATAGCTACTTGTACATACCCTCAACCCCGAGGGTGAACTACTCCCTCCTCGTCATGGAGAGCACCGGGATGATGAAGATGGCCACCGGTGAGGGTTCCCCCCTCCGACAGGGTGCCGGAACAGGGTCCCGATTGGTTTTTGGTGGCTACAGAGGCTTGCGTCGGCGGAACTCCCGATCTATTGTTGTCCTCGATGTTTTTAGGGTATATGGATATATATAGGCGAAAGAAGTCGGTCAGGGGGCCCACGAGGGTGGGGGGTGCGCCCAGGGGAGGTGGGCGCGCCTCCCTGCCTCGTGGCTTCCTCGTTGCTTCCTTTACGTGTACTCCAAGTCCCCTGGATTGCTTCCGTTCCAAAAAATAACGCTCCCGAAGGTTTCATTCCGTTTGGACTCCGTTTGATATTCCTTTTCTTCGAAACACTGAAATAGGCAAGAAAACAACAATTTGGGCTGGGGCTCCGGTTAATAGGTTAGTCCCAAAAATAATATAAAAGTGTATAATAAAGCCCACAAACATCCAAAACAGGTAATATAATAGCATGAATGCTTCATAAATTATAGATACGTTGGAGATGTATCAATGGTTAATAGTAGAAGTTTTTTAGTTAGGGTAATAATAGATGTTAAGTAGTAGATAATGTAGATGTTAATTAGTTCAAGAGTGTTTAGTTTGTAAATTGAGTTTGTTTAACTAGATGTTAAGGGCGGTAGGGTTTAGTTTAGAGTAAAGTTTAGTTCAGTAGTTAACTAAATATAATCTATATTTGGTTTTGAATTGAGTTTGAGAGAGCATGAGATTTGTGTAGATTTTCTTGAAGTGTCAAACGCTAGGACATGCAAATTTGAAGTGGTCGTGATATATGCAAATTCCTCAATTGTGTTTGCACATGTTCCGATTGTGCCCAAGTGGCTTTGTTGTTTCAGGGGAATGAAGCCGAGTGGCCTATGTTTTGCGGAATGTTGATTCATTTCCGTTAAGCAAATTTCCGGTTCTTGATTTGTCCACTTTTTAGCAAAAGTCATGCCGAAATTTTCCGTGAATTTCGGCATGACTTGTGCTACAAACTAGGACATATCGAGTGCCCGGGATTTGCCGCACCGGGAAGGAGTCAATGTTCCTGCATGTCATTATTCATTTTATTAGGTCTAATTAATTACTAGATTTAATCATAGGAAACATGGCTAGCAACGATGAAGGACAGGGTTCTGGTGACTACGACAGCGTCTACCGGGCGGCAGAAGAATTTTTGAGGGACGCCGACGATTAAGAGTTGATGTTGGTGGGTCCACCTGTCACATCGGAGATTGAGACTGACATCGAGACCGGTCTGACCGAGACCGGCCGAGATCGAGACCGCATCGAGACCAAGGCCGAGATCGAGACCGTGTCTTGAGACTAGCGGAGCCAGTATAGAACCGAAAGAAAAGAGGCAACGGCTTCCTAACAAGCTCAGGACTACTAGACTCGTGGTCACGGAGGTGGACGGCAGCAATTTTGAGCCAACCGCGCCCGAGGAAGCGCGCTCGTGCTACGACAATCAAGTAGGCTGCATCATACAGACAACCGCCACCATCAACGACGCGAAACTAAAGAAGATAGATAATATGAGGCCCTCCCTCCTAAAGAAGTGATGACCCACAAGTATAGGGGATCTATCGTAGTCCTTTCGATAAGTAAGAGTGTCGAACCCAACGAGGAGCAGAAGGAAATGATAAGCGGTTTTCAGCAAGGTATTCTCTGCAAGTACTGAAATAAGTGGTAACATATAATTTTGTGATAAGATAAATTGTAACGAGTAACAAGTAACAAAAGTAAATAAAGTGCAGCAAGGTGGCCCAATCCTTTTTGTAGCAAAGGACAAGCCGGAACAAACTCTTATATAAGGAAAAGCGCTCCCGAGGACACATGGGAATATCGTCAAGCTAGTTTTCATCACGTTCATATGATTCGCGTTCGTACTTTGATAATTTGATTTGTGGGTGGACCGGTGCTTGGGGTGCTGTTCTTACTTGAACAAGCATCCCACTTATGATTAACCTCTATTGCAAGCATCCGCAACTACAACAAAAGTATTAAGGTAAACCTAACCATAGCATGAAACATATGGATCCAAATCAGCCTCGACGAAGCAACGCATAAACTAGGGTTTAAGCTCTCACACTCTAGCAACCCATCATCTACTTATTACTTCCCAATGCCTTCCTCTAGGCCCAAATAATGGTGAAGTGTTATGTAGTCGACGTTCACATAACACCACTAGAGGCTAGACAACATACATCTCATCAAAATATCGAATCTAATACCAAATTCACATGACTACTAATAGCAAGACTTCTCCCTTGTCCTCGTGAACAAACGTAACTTCACTCACAAAGCATATTCATGTTCATAATCGAGGGGTAATAATATGCATAAAGGATCTGAACATATGATCTTCCACCAAATAAACCAACTAGCATCAACTACAAGGAGTAATCAACACTACTAGCAACCTACTAGCACCAATCCGGACTTAGAGACAAGAATTGGATACAAGAGATGAACTAGGGTTTGGAGATGAGATGGTGCTTTGGTGAAGATGTTGATGGAGATTGCCCTCTCCCGATGAGAGGAGCGTTGGTGATGACGATGGTGATGATTTCCTCCTGAGGAGGGAAGTGTCCCGGCAGAACAGCTCACGTGAGCCCTAGATTGGTTCCGCCAGGTTCAGCCTCGTGGCGGAGTCTCATTCCCGAAAGGTTGCTTAATGTTTCTTTCTCATCGAAAGACTTCATATAGGAGAAGATGGGCAAGAGAGAGCCACCGGGGGGGCCCATGAGGTAGGGGGTGCGCCTTGTGGGGCGCCCCACCCTCGTGAGTGTGGTGTGGGCCCCGGCCTTCATCTTTGGAGATGATTTTTCTTTATTAATTTTAAGATGTTCCGTGGAGTTTCAGGACTTTGAGTTGCACAAAATAGGTCTCCAATATTTGCTCCTTTTTCCAGCCCCTGCATTCCAATGCAAGCATTCTCCCTCTTCATGTAAACCTTGTAAAATAAGAGAGAATAGCCATAAGTACTATGACATAACAGCCCATAATGCGATAAATATTGATATAAAAGCATGATGCAAAATGGACGTATCAACTCCCACAAGCTTAGAACTCGCTTGTCCTCAAGCGAAAAGCCGATAACAATAAATATGTCCTCATGTTTAGAGGTAGAGGCGTCGATAAAAATAAAATACGGACATGAAGGCATCATGATTATTCTCATAACAGCAACATATATAGATTTTTTCATATGATCACTTATGTTCAAGTGATGATCTTTTGACAATGCGAAAGTATGAATCAGAAACCTTATTGAGCACCAACAAATTATAACCTCAGTCATTGAAGCAATTGCAATTTATCATAACATCGGAAAGAGTCTATGTCAGAGCTTAAAAGCAAGTCCACATACTCAACTATCACCTAGTCCTTCATAATTGCTAACACTCACGCAATACTTGTGGTTACAGAATTTTAATCGGACACATAGAAAGATAGGGGCTTATAGTTTTGCCCCACAACCTTTTACCTCAAGGGTAATGTCAACAATAATAATTCATGCTCCCCTACATCCAATTAGATATGTATATCATGTTCTTTCCAACATACTGAGCTTGCCAAAGGATAAAATGAAAAAGGAAAGGTGAAGATCACCGTGACTCTTGCATAAGGTAGAGGATAGTAAAAGATAGGCCCTTCGCAGAGGGAAGCAGAGGTTGCCATGCGCTCATAAGGTTGGATGCACAAAATCTCAATGCGAAAGAACGTCACTTTATATTGCCCCTTGTGATATGAACCTTTATTATGCAGTCCGTTGCTTTTATTTCTTCCATATCACAAGATCGTATAAAGCTTATTTCTCCCACACCAATCAATCATACATATTTAGAGCAATTTTTATTGCTTTGCACTGATGACAACTTACTTGAAAGATCTTACTCAATCCATAGGTAGATATGGTGGACTCTCATGGCTAAACTGGTTTAAGGGTATTTGGAAGCACAAGTAGTATCTCTACTTGGTGCTGAGAATTTGGCTAGCATGAGGGGGAAAGGCAAGCTCAACATGTTAGAGGATCCATGACAACATACTTTATCTCAGATATAAGAAAACATAACTCATCACGTTGTCTTCCATGTCCAACATCAACTCTTTAGCATGTTGTATTTTAATGAGTGCTCCCAATCATAAAAGATGTCAATGATAATATATCTATATGTGAAACCTCTCTTTCCTTATTACTTCCTATTGATTGCAACGATGACCAAAGCTATATTTGCCAACTCCCAACAACTTTTAATCATCATACTCTTTCTATGTGAAGTCATTACTCTCAATAAGATCAATATGAACTCTTTGATTCTTTTTATTCTTTTTCTTTTATTCACCCAAGATCATGGCAAAATAATCAAGCCCTTGACTCAACACTAAACTTTATTATATAGCTCACAGACTCGATTACAAAGAAGGATCATAAAGCAAAACTCAAAACTAGATCATGCCATGACTTTATTCTACTAAATCAAGATACTACTAAAAGGATTGAACTAAGAAAAACGGTAAAGATAGGATTTGTGATGGTGATGATGATACCGGGCACCTCCCCAAGCTTGGCGGTTGCCAAGGGGAGTGCCCATACCCATGTGATTATGTCTCCTTCTTTGTTGTTGGTGTAATATTCTTGGCGATGATTCCCCTCAAGATACGGTTCTCCTCCTCGAGCTTATTGACTTGCTGCTTGAGGTCCATTATTTCCTTGTGAAGCTTTCCTCAGAACGGCTAAAGCTCCTTGCACCCAAGGGTGTTGCATAGCTGTGAGAGAACAAGAGACACTCCTCCTCATATTTTCATAAGAAAGATATCTAACATTGGAAGGGACAACCGAGTTTGGAATAGCTGAGCTCTGTAGTTCCCCCATCGTAAACCCAGCTCAGAGGCGAAAGGTGACTTCTTGATCTTCCATGGCATCTACCCTCATCAGGTCAGCCTCCATCTCTTCCTCTGTTTCTGGCCCAAAGTGGTCAGCGTCGCTGTTTGCCCTTGGTTCCGGTGCCGGGTTAGATACCCGGCTCTCCCCGACTGACTCTTGAGAAGATATCTTGCTCTAATCTGCAGCAGCAACAGCTCGAGACAAAAACAAAGGATATTTGCGTGATGCGGGAGTCAAAACCTTCGGGAGAGTATATAATGAATTTTTACCGACCAAAATACATATTGTGCAAGAAAACGGAGTCTGGAGGGCACACGAGGTGCTCACGAGGTAGGGGGCGCGCCCAGGGGGGTCGGGCGCGCCCACCACCCTCATGGGGCCCTCGTGTCCTTCCCGGACTGCCACTTATTTTTCTATTTTTCTAAATATTCGAAAACTGAGAAATATTGCCTTAAAATTTTTTCTGGAGTCGGTTTACTTACCGTACCACATACCTATTCCTTTTCGGAGTCTGAAACGTTCCGGAAAGTGTCCCTTATGTATTCCTCCAGGGTTACGGTTTCAATAATATTGGTTTCAACATTTATGGGATTACCTGAGATATAATGTTTGATTCTTTGACCGTTTACCACCTTCGGATTTGTGCCTTCGAAGTTATTGATTTTTATAGCACCTAACGATAGACCTCCTCGATAACGTAGGGTCCTTCCCATTTAGAGAGAAGTTTTCCTGCAAAAATCTTAAACGGGAGTTGTATAGCAATACATAATCACCTACATTAAACTCACGCTTTTGTATCCTTTTGTCATGCCATCTTTTAACTTTTTCTTTAAACAACTTAGCATTTTCATAAGCTTGGGTTCTCCATTCGTCAAGTGAGCTAATATCAAATAACCTCTTCTCACCGGCAAGTTTGAAATCATAGTTGAGCTCTTTAATAGCCCAATAAGCCTTATGTTCTAGTTCGAGAGGTAAATGACATGCTTTTCCATAAACCATTTTATACGGAGACATACCCATAGGATTCTTATATGCAGTAATATAGGCCCATAATGCATCATCAAGTGTTTTGGACCAATTCTTTCTAGACCTATTAACAGTCTTTTGCAAAATTAATTTAAGCTCTCTATTGCTCAATTCTACTTGACCACTAGACTGTGGGTGATATGGAGATGCAATTCTATGATTAACGTCATATTTAGCAAGCATTTTACGGAAAGCACCATGAATAAAGTGTGAACCACCATCAGTCATTAAATATCTAGGGACTCCAAACCTCAGAAAAAATAACTTCCTTAAGCATTTTAATAGAAGTGTTATGATCAGCACTACTAGTTGGAATAGCTTCTACCCACTTAGTAACATAATCAACAAAGAACCAAAAATATGTGTATATCCATTAGAGGCGTGAAAAGGTCCCATATAATCGAAGCCCCAAACATCGAATGGTTCAATAACAAGTGAATAACTCATAGGCATTTCTTGACGTCTACTAATATTACCAATTCTCTGACATTCATCGCAAGACAAAACAAACTTACGGGCATCCTTGAAGAGAGTAGGCCAATAAACACCAGATTACAATACCTTATGTGCAGTTCTATCTCCAGCGTGGTGTCCTCCATAAGCTTCGGAGTGACACTTATGTGAGGATTTGTTCCTGTTCATGCTCGTGCACACAACGTCTAATAACACCATCTACTCCTTCTTTATAAAGATGTGGGTCATCCCAAAAGTAATGTCGCAAATCATAGAAAAACTTTTTTCTTTTGTTGGTATGTGAAGCTAGGTGGTATAAATTTAGCAACAATATAATTAGCATAATCAGCATACCATGGAGTGCTACGAGAAGTGCTTATGACATTTAATTGCTCATCAGGAAAGCTATCATCAATAGGTAGTGGGTCATCAAGAACATTCTCTAACCTAGATAAGTTGTCCGTGAACGGGTTCTCGACTCCTTTTCTATCAACAATATGCAAATCAAATTCTTGCAGCAAGAGAACCCATCTAATAAGTCTAGGTTTTGCATCTTTCTTTTCCATAAGATATTTAATAGCAGCATGATCAGTGTGAATAGTTACTTTAGAATCAACAATATAGGGTCTGAATTTATCACAAGCAAATACAACTGCTAAAAGTTCCTTTTCGGTAGTAGCATAATTTCTTTGAGCATTGTCTAGAGTCTTGCTAGCATAATGGATAACATTCAATTTCTTATCAACTCTTTGCCCTAGAACAAAGACTCTACAAAGATAATCACTAGCATCACACATAATTTCAAAGGGTAAATTCCAATCGGTGGCCGAACAACAGGTGCAGAGACTGATGCTTTCTTAAGTATTTCAAATGCTTCTACACAATCATCATCAAAGACAAATGGTACATCTTTTGTAATAAATTAGTCGAGGTCGAGAAATTTTTGAGAAGTCCTTAATGGACCTCCTATAAAATCCGGCATGACCAAGGAAGCTTCTTATATCTTTGATGTCCTTGGGACATGGCATCTTTTCAATAGCATCAACCTTGGCTTTATCAACTTCAATACCTCTTTCAGAAACTTTATGCCCCAAGACAATACCTTCATTAACCATAAAGTGGCACTTTTCCCAATTCAAGACAAGATTAGTTTCTTCACATCTCTGCAAAACTCGATCAAGATTGCTCAAGTAATCATCAAAAGAGGATCCATAGACGGAAAAGTCGTCCATGAAAACCTCACAAATCTTTTCACAAAAGTCAGAGAATATAGCCATCATGCATCTTTGAAAGGTAGCAGGTGCATTACATAAACAAGAAGGCATACATCTATAAGCAAAAGTACCAAAAGGGCATGTAAAAAAGTAGTCTTTGATTGATCTTTAGCCGACACAAGTATTTGAGAGAAACCAGAATAACCATCTAGAAAGCAATAATGTGTATGTTTGCATAGTCTTCCTAGCATTTGATCAATAAAAGGTAAGGGGTAATGATCTTTCTTAGTAGCTTTATTTAATTTTATGGAAATCAATTACCATCCTATAACCTATGATAATTCTTTTTATGGATCAATTCATCTTTATCATTAGGGACACAAAGAATACCTCCCTTCTTAGGGACACAATGGACATGACTTACCCAGCGACTATCGAACAGGATAAATTATACCTGCCTCCGTAAGCTTGAGTATTTCTTTTCTTACTACTTCTTTCATTTTAGGATTCAAACGCCGTTGAGGATCACGAACTGGTTTGGCATCCGCTTCCAAATTTATTTTATGTTGACATAGAGTGGGACTAATGCCCTTAAGATCATCAAGAGTATATCCAATAGCGGCACGGTGCTTCTTCAGAGTTTTCAATAATATTTCTTCTTCATGCTCTGAAAGGTTAGCACTAATAATAACATGATATATTTTCTTTTCATCAAGATAAGCATATTTAAGATTATCAGGCAACGGTTTAAGCTCAAACACGGATCACCCTTGGGTGGACGAGGATCCCCTAGGATTTCAACAGGCAAATTGTGTTTCAGAATAGGTTCCTGTTTAAAGAATACTTCATCTATTTCCCTTCTTTCATTCATGAACATATCATTTTCATGGTCTAGCAAATAGTGTTCTAAAGGATCACTAGGAGGTACGGCAATAGAAGCAAGACCAATAATTTCATCCTTACTAGGCAATTCCTCCTCACGATGTTGTTTACTAAATTTAGAGAAATTAAACTCATGAACCATATCATCCAAGCCAACAAGAATAACATTCTTTTTGCAGTCTATCTTAGCATTAACAGGTGTTCAAGAAGGGTCTACCAAATATAATGGGACAAAAGCTATCTTGTGGGGAATCGAGAACAAGAAAATCAGCAGGATATTTAGTTTTCTCCCACACAAGACTTCAACATCTCTAACAATTCCCATTGCAGATATAATATCTCTATTGGCAAGTTTAATTGTAACATCAATATCTTCTAACTCAGCAAAGTGCAATTTCATGCTTAATTTCTTTATGTAAATCATAAGGTATAACACTAGCACTAGCACCCATATCACATAAGCCATGATAACAATGATCTCCTATTTTAACAGTAAATAACAGTGCATGCCTACCACAGGTCTATGTTTATCTTTAGCACAAGGTTTAGCAATTCTAGCAGATTCACCGCAGAATTGAATAACATGCCCATCAATATTATCCGACAAGAGATCTTTAACAATAGCAATATTTGGTTCTACTTTAACTTGCTCAGGAGGTGTATAAGTTCTAATATTGCCTTTACGAACAACAGTTGAAGCTTTAGCATGATCCTTCATTCTAACAGGGAAAGGTGGTTTCTCAACATAAGAAGTGGGAACAATAGGATCATTATAAGTGACAGTCTTTTCTTCAACATTAATAGGTGCAACTACTTTTACTTCTATGAGAGGATGATATTTAAACCACTTCTCCTTGGGGAGATCAACATAAGTAGCAAAAGATTCACGTAAAAGAAGCTACTATCTCAGAGTCAAGTCCATATTTAGTGCTAAACTTACGGAAAATATCGGTATCCATAAAAGATTTAACACAATCAAACTTAGGTGTCATACCTGACTTATTACCTTCGTGAAGGTCCCAATCTTCAGAGTTGTGTTTAATTCTATCCAATAAATTCCATCTGAATTCAATAGTCTTCATCATAAAAGAGCCAGCACAAGAAGTATCGAGCATGGTGCGATTGTTATCAGAAAGCCGAGCATAAAAACTTTGAATAATTATTTCTCTTGGGAGCTCATGATTGGGGCATGATTATAACATTGATTTAAGCCTCCCCCAAGCTTGAGCGATGCTTTCTCCTTCGCGAGGCCAAAAATTATATATATAATTGCGATCATGGTGTTTAATTCTATCCAATTTCAATCTTTTATAGTTCCATGATCTCGTATCATCACATAGCCTATACCATGTCAATGCATCTCCCTTCAAAGATAAAGGGAAGACCTTCTTCTTAACAACATCATCGGGTATACCTGCAAGCTTAAATAGTCCACAAACTTCATCCACATAGAGTAGATGTTCATCAGGATGCTTTGTTCCATCTCCGTAAAAATGTTAGCTAGCAGTTTTTCCATCATACCCAAGGAATTTAAAAGGAGTTCCATTTTCAATAGGTTCAGTAGGTTGAGGAGCAACTCTTTGCTCTCATCGACGGGGTGAAGATACCTTTAACAAGCCCCTCGTAGAATTACTTTCCATAGTAACAAGTGATAGTAAATTTCAGCACACTATATAAATTTTTCCTTACCAAATTCCACCTACCAAAGGCGCTTACACTCCCGGCAACGGGCGCCAGAAAAGAGTCTTGATGAACCACAAGTATAGGGGATCTATCATAGTCCTTTTCGATAAGTAAGAGTGTCGAACCCAACGAGGAGCAGTATGAAATGATAAGCGGTTTTCAAAGCAAGGTATTCTCTCGTAAGCTTGAAATAAGTGGTAACAGAGATAATTTTGTGATAAGATAAATTGTAACGAGTAACAAGTAACAAAAGTAAATAAAGTGCAGCAAGGTGGCCCAATCTTTTTGTAGCAAAGGACAAGCCGGAACAAACTCTTATATAAGGAAAAGCGCTCCGGGGACACATGGGAATATCGTCAAGCTAGTTTTCATCACGCTCATATGATTCAAGGCGTTCGGTACTTTGATAATTTGATATGTGGGTGGACCGTGGTTGGGTGTTGTTCTTACTTGAACAAGCATCCCACTTATGATTAACCTCTGCTTGCAAGCATCCGCAACTACAATAAAAGTATTAAGGTAAACCTAACCATAGCATGAAACATATGGATCCAAATCAGCTCCTTACGAAGCAACGCACAAACTAGTGTTTAAGCTTACGTCACTCTAGCAACCCATCATCTACTTATTACTTCCCAATGCCTTCCTCTAGGCCCAATAATGGTGAGGTGTTATGTAGTCGACGCTCACATAACACCACTAGAGGCTAGACAACATACATCTCATCAAAATATCGAATCTAATACAAAATTCACATGACTACTAATAGCAAGACTTCTCCCTTGTCCTCGTGAACAAACGTAACTACTCACAAAGCATATTCATGTTCATAATCGAGGGGTAATAATATGCATAAAGGATTTGAACATATGATCTTCCACCAAATAAACCAACTAGCATCAACTACAAGGAGTAATCAACACTACTAGCAACCTACTAGCACCAATCCCGGACTTAGAGACAAGAATTGGATACAAGAGATGAACTAGGGTTTGGAGATGACACGGTGCTGGTGAAGATGTTGATAGAGATTGCCCTCTCCCGATGAGAGGAGCGTTGGTGATGACGATGGTGATGATTTCCTCCCAGAGGGAAGTGTCCCCAGAATGAACAGCTCTGCCGGAGCCCTAGATTGGTTCTCCGCTGGAGGTTCCGCCTCGTGGCGGCGGAGTCTCGGCCCGAAGGTTGCTTAATGTTTTTTCTCATCGAAAAACTTCATATAGGAGAATATGGGCATCGGAGAGCCACCAGGGGCCCACGAGGTAGGGGCGCGCCTGGGGGCGCCCACCCTCGTGAGCAGGGTGTGGGCCCCTGGCCTTCATCTTTAAGCCATTTATTTTTCTTTATTTATTTTAAGATGTTCCGTGGAGTTTCAGGACTTTTGAGTTGCATGTAATAGGTCTCCAATATTTGCTCCTTTTCCAAATTTCTGCATCTCCAAATTTCTGCCGGCATTCTCCCTCTTCATGTAAACCTTGTGAAATAAGAGAGAATAGCCATAAGTATTATGAAATAACAGCCCATAATGCGATAAATATCGATATAAAAGCATGATGCAAAATGAACGTATCAAGAAGCTGCACTAGATATTCTTGTTCCCATGCCGGAATGAAAAGGATTATAAAGATCCAGATAAGGACCCGACAATGAAGAAGATAAACAAACACGCCATGACTAAGTTTAGCGACGCTGCTGGCCGCTTTTGGAAATCAAGGGTGAAATATCGGACCATCATCAAAAAGGAACCCTACTACGAGATTGTAAAGGATAATCCGACAATCACTAAGAGCACTTTCAAATATTCATAGGCGGTTTGCGTAGGCAAGCTGCCAAAAAGTCAAAGTACATGAAGGGGCTTCAGCAGAGGAACATTGGGAGCCGCCACCTCGGAAGCCGTGGTTACGGCGGGAAGATGTCCATATGGGCCAAGGAGGACGCGGAAGCCGCGAGTGTGGGCATCCAAGACCCCTTGGCGGAGTTCACCGTCCCGCAGGAGCGTGACGTCCTCAGGGCCCGGCACCATTGGGACCCAGTAAAGAAGATTTTCGAGACGAACGGGGTCATGACGGAGTTCATGAGACTACTGGTAATTTTAGTTTCTGAGCAATTCGACTGCACGTTAGTCATATTTGTAAACGATCCTTGTGCATTTTGCAGAGAGAGCAGCATAGGATTGCGACCGAAAGCGACTCGCCATCTGAGGCGTTGGCGAGGCCCAAGTGGGACACTCCATTCAACCGGGCGTTGAACATATTGAAAGGACTCCCGGTGGAGACTCGACCGTCAGATGGATCGCTGCACGGTGTCAAGACGACGCCACGTGGAAGAAGTACTACCGTGAGACCACGGAGGAGAGAAAGGAAAGACGAAGGTTAATCAAGAAAACATCGACAAGAAGGTTGAGATTGCGGTTGAGAAGAAATCATTCGAGACAACAACAGCGGTAGCTGCCGCAAAACAGGTGGTTGTAGATATGTCTACTACCTTTCTTCCGGCCGTTTTCAATTGGACCAGGCAAAATCCAGGAAAAGTGCAGCGGACTTTCCCATTGCTGACTTCTTGGGGAGCAGCTCGACTAGCATTGCACCAGCACCTACAGCTGCACCTGCTCCCGCATCGGCCTCAAGACCGGCTCCTCGCACCTGCTCCCGCACTGCTCCAAGATTGGTCAAGTAACCGGGACGTGCTCGGCGGTTGCCGTCTTTGGCTGAGCTCAACGCCCTCATGGTATCTCATCACACCGCCCTCTTCAATAAATGTATAATCTCCCGTTTTCCGTTGCCTTTTCGGATGTCTCACGTCAGAGACTTCTCTTTGCAGTCCGACGAAACCCCATGCACCTTATTGTACACCATCGGCACTGTAAGGTGGACGTGGGGAAGGCGACGATAATGGAGCCGGCGAACCATTGTTCCACAGCCGCCGATCCCGGGACGTCTTCAAGGTTTCCGTGGCCAGTGTCAAACCGGGCCACGAGAATTTGGCTCCTCTGGTAATAGTGGGGGATGACGACGAGACCTCGCGGCAGCTTGGTGATTGTTGCAATGGGTGGGTCCTGTTGTGGCCAAAGAGTCTGCTTCGTATGGAGGCGGGCAGGAGCACACCCACGAGCACGCAGTTAGGTATGAACATCAACACCTCACCTACTCAATTAGCGCTTACCGTCGTGATGGGTGATAGCGAGGGGGTGAGGAAGAGGCTCCATTAGTCGTTGGTGACGTCGCCATAGATGAGGATGAGGATGACGATGACACTCAACAATATGTCAATACTGGCGCCTACTTAGGGTTTGAGCGTCATGAGTCGGTGCCTGAATTGTCGGCTCCGGAGTCTGAACGTATTATGGACAACCTTTCGGTACCAAAGAAGTCTAGGAAGAGACCGAGGAAAGGCAAAAAACCTGATTCTATGATCCAGCCACCTCAGCAGCCTCGGGTTCAAGACCGTATAGATATCCCGGTGCGGCAAAATGGCATATCACCGGTGAACCAATCCTACCTGAAGTAGCGATAGGGGCCAGATTCGGCGATGTAAGGAGACTTCATGACGATGTGTCATGGAGAGAGAAAGGCCTCATCGCCGAAAAATCCAGGATACCCACTCTACGTGGGTTAATGTGCCGCGGCAATTGTCGATGTCGACACATTTCCCGGACAAGTTCTTCCTTCGATTCGATTACATCTTCGACATGTATCACCGGAAGAAGCTGGATTTTACGCTTGTCCGCCTTTTATGCCTCGCACATGAACTACCTCATCGGGGTTGAGCAGATACCTTTTATCTCAGTATCGCTGACCCGCATTTCATGCACGAGCTTCTTGGAAGTCTCGCACAAAGCACCGTGGAATTCGCGAGGGACTACCTCATCAATTTCATGCTCGCCAATAAGGACAAGGAGGCGATTCTGCGTGCCTTTATCATCCCCTCGTAAGTCATCCGGTGAGGATATCCTTCCTTCGATTTCAATCATTCATTTGCATGGTGGAGGCTAATTAATTTGAGGTGTACTTATTTTGCGGCAATGCGGCGCTGGGCCGCCCTCGCCATCCTCTACCCCCGATACTCCCACGCTCTTTACTTGGACTCATCGAAGAACATTACAAAAAAGGATTACACCCACATCAAGTCTGTTCTCGACAGTGCTATCTTTTACTACGACAAAGGGGATGGACAGGTCAACGAAAAGAAGACAAGGCACGACAGTTCGCCTTTCAGCCATAAGACCGACTTCACGCTGCATCCAAAGAACCAAGTGATTATCTTAATGATGGATTCTATGTCCTACACCACATGCTGGAGTACAGACGGGATCACCAGAAACTTCGCATGTCACCTAAATCCGGCGATGCCCATATTCTGCAATGGGCAAAGCACATAGGAGATATCGAGGATCATCGACTTCGAGCTGAGTTCTATCACATCCAGCGCGAACTTGCCCAAATCATCATGAAGGAGGTCCTCGAAAAAAGGGATGTTCTACAAAGAAGGAGAAATGTCGCGGGAAGATGTCCGAACAGCCAGAGCTCCTCTCAGCCGCCCTCGACATGAAGCCTTTCACGGGACTTTCTCCCCGACATGGATGGATGGCACGACATGTTGGAGTGATTGTCGATATATGACAATGTGTGTCCGTTTAGTCCATACTTTCTGTATGACAAAACTTTGAGTTATGCACGGCAAAACTTTATTTGTGATGTAATTAAACCGTCCTCCTCCTCGACTAGCGAATATCACTCTAGTTAGGGCATTTTGGGTACAATGAACTTTGTTATTTATGCTTATGACATGTTGCTTCTATTTTTGCCAAGTTTGTCTCTTTCTGTTGCTCAACTATATATGTTGCATATCATCGACTCATGTGATGATGCAGGTGCATAGATCATCGATGGCGAAGAAGTGCTACGGCAGGAGTATACGACGAGTGGCCGGAGTGTCGTGCCCAGTGTACCTGCTTCCGGTTCCGAAATGTACCAGATAGTTAGTTTAGGTTCACGCTAATGCGAGAGAGGGATACGAACTCATGTACTTCATAGTTCCGCTCTCACTCATAGTGTAGCTCTTCTCGCGTATATCATTGTTTTAGATGGATGACGATGTAGTTGCAATTAATCGAGACTTGTATCGCTATTTTCGAGATGATGACGAGAGACCACTTTGTGTTGGATGATGATTATGATGATGGCATGATTGGATGAGACTATTTGTATGTATATGCTATGATTACATTTGTATGTGTATGATATGCTAAAGATTATTGTATAAAGCCTATTCAAATACAAAACAAATATGCAAAAAAAAAAAACAGAAACTAATAAAACTAGCAGTAGCGAGGGGAACAAAGTTAGCAGTAGCGCTCCCTTACCAGTAGCGCTTACTTCTAGAAAGTTACCGCATATTAGCAGCAACGCTCTTATTTAAAGTGCGCCATTGCTAGCCATGTATAGCAATGGCGTGGGACTGACGTACGCCATCGCTACACGTTAGTTGAAGCGCCTTATCGATAGTGCTGACGTCCCCGCGCCATCGACAGGGCAAAATACTCCGCCATCGCTTGCTAGGGTTTTCCCTAGTAGTGAACGGCCACGTCAGCGTAGTCAAAACTGACGTGTGGGCTCACTGCAATTAGATTAACCTTAAACTATTTTAGTTAGCTGGTTAGTTAGGCGGTGGGGCCCAGCTATCATTGACTCTAGGGGGTTGTTAGTAGGGTACTTAGGCCCTAATGGCCGGTTATGTCGGCGGTGAGCCGCCGGCGACCATAGCCGACGGCGGAGGTAATTCGCCGACCCGATTCCGGCGCCCGTTCGGCGCTGCTAGGCTCTTTCGAAGCCCGCAGGGAGGCGCATCGGTGGTGCAAGTGGCAGCTGTGGGAGGGCTGTAGCGTCGCCAAGGCGTCCGAGGTGGGCGGGCGGCGCTTCAAGTACTCTTGAACAGCAATGCTATAGAACGCAAGGCGGGCTAGCAAAAGGCTAGGCGGCCTCCTGGAGGCACGAGGAGTTCGTTGCCATGCTCGGCAACGACGGAAACTGGATGCAAAGGTGGCGCAAAACAAGGCAGGCGGCGGTGCTAGCTTGAGGTCGAGCGGAGCAACGGGGTTAGGGAGAGTGGAAAGAGGGGCTCACGGCGAGTCGCTTAGTGCAGATGATGAGGCCGGGGAGGCTCTGGACGCGCCGAATCGGGCGGTGGGGATTACCGGCAGAGGCGGCGATGAGGACGGCGGGGACGATGTTGCAGGGCTCCTGCGGTCGCTGCTTCGGGTGTGTAGCTCCGCGGGGTCATGGCGGAGCTCGGGGACACGCAGAGGGAGTGAGGGAGTGGCTGTGGCTGTGCTGGTGCTCGCCGGCGCACTGCGGCGGCTCTCGGGGTTGCTCGGAGCTGTGAAACACAAGAGTCGAAGCGAGATCAACTTCAGCCTTCTTTCACTCGGACCTCAATCCATTCGGGGGCTAATGATGATGACATAGACCTGGGGTAGGGTCATAGGCCTGACCTATAAGCCCTGTCCAGGGTCATTATCCTAAAAGACAATAGGGAGGGCCCAACCAAGGCGTCGAGTGCAATCCACTCGACGATCAACCACTCGGAGATCCATCCTTTCCGGAGTCATTCGACCAATCAACCACTCGACCATACAAGGAACCACTCGACCTACTGAAGACAAGGAGTCATCCAGCCCTGCAACGGTCAGGCGTTCACTCCGTAGTCTTTAAGGTCATTTATAGCATTTATGGCTGGCGTTACCAGTAACGCCCTATCTTTATGTACATTGAACCTCTATAACGGAGGGGAGCTGCGGTCCTAACGCACTCTATATAAGCCACCCCTCCTCTAGGACAGGGGTTCGCACCCCTTGTAACATTCACACGCATAATCCAGTCGACCGCCTCCGGGCTCCGAGACGTAGGGCTATTACTTCCTCCGCGAAGGGCCTGAACTCGTAAAACTCGCGTGTACAACTTCGCCATAGCTAGGACCTTGCCTCCTCATACCTACACCCCATTCTACTGTCAGCCTTAGAACCACGACAGTTGGCGCCCACCGTGGGGCAGGTGTCTTAGCGACTTTCTGGTGAAGTAGCAATTTTTTCTGATCCCCATCATCATGGTTTCCGGCGGAGGATTGGCTCAGGGCCGCAAGATCCATCTCGGCACGCTTCGCTGCTAAGCGACTCCTTTGGCTCCTGTGAAGCTCCACTCGACGTTGAGGCGCTCCCCGTCCGCGGGGCAACGCACTTTCGCACGTGCGTCCGCGACGTCCTCCTTCGGCAGCATTCGACCCAGTACCGGTCGGCTCCCGTGGCGTCCTCGCTCCCCACTGCATGTCGTTGCAAGCGATCCGGTCGGTCGCGGCTTCAGCGGTGGGTGAGGCATGCGGTGGCCCGTCAGTCGGCCACCCCACAAGTCCCAGCAATCGAGCCCGACGAAACTCTCTACGGCCTGTTCG
This sequence comes from Aegilops bicornis, assembly GCA_021605145.1. Taxonomy (NCBI): domain Eukaryota; kingdom Viridiplantae; phylum Streptophyta; class Magnoliopsida; order Poales; family Poaceae; genus Aegilops; species Aegilops bicornis. Next base: position 4,500,413 of record JAHIAL010000014.1, on the reverse strand, counting down.
ACTGGCTCCGTAGAGACCGTATCCGAGTGCGACATCAGCGATCCCACGGTAGAAGTCTTAATGGTCAACGGACCATGCAGTCCTCCCGGCTTCCCCCGTGACGACGGCGGTGATGGCAATGGCGATCCATCGCGTGCTCACGAGGAGTACCGCCCTGAGCCACTTTCTTCGCAGCAGAGGGAAGAGCTTCGCCACTGCAATATGGATGCACTTCACACTCCCATCGCTGGGGAGACCCCCGAGGCCTGGGCCTTGGAGGAGGTGCGCTTGGCCAACTTGGCTGAACGCACTCGACTGGATAACCTCCAGCATGCTCTCGACGAAGGCCGCCGAAGGATTCCTTCGATTCCAGTCGACGGCAACTTTTTCCACCTCCACCACAGGTATACCAAGACCGATTGAAAATCTCACCGCCGCAGCCCGTGATAGAAGTGAGTCAACTCAGCCTCCCAAATGGAAGTCGGCCGAGGTTTGATGCAGATTCGAGCCTTTACTCCGGCAACAGGAGAGCGTATCACATCAAGATCTCGGCCATGGAATAGGATTCACAGCAGGTCTGTGATGGTGGATACGGTTCAGTCGGCCCACAGCCCAAGATCGCCCCCGAGGCGTGAGGGACGTGAGCCCCGGCAAGATCGGTACACAAACCATGAGCAGTACGATCCTCGATTCGGTCGTGATGACCGTCATCGAGTGCCCACACCTCCTCCGAGGAGTGGATCGAGTTTGCCTCGGCAATATGATGACAGACGCCCTCACTGTGGTGAGCGCAGAGGTCCAGTCGACCCCAGAGAGCTAGGCTTTGATGCGAGATCAATTCTTGTTCAAGGTCTGGTTGATGTAAACAGGCACAGTAGAAGACCGTGATAGAGACCACTGGACCGGTAGCGGCTAGGTTCATGTTTCAGGTCCCGAGTGTTTCAGCAGAGCCATCAGAGCTGCGGTGATTCCTCCCAACTTCAGGTTGGCGACTAGAGTCAGCAAGTTCACTGGTGAATCCAAGCCTGATACTTGGCTTGAGGTTTACCGAGTGGCGGTGCAGATCGGTGGCGGCAATGATGAAGTGGCTATGAAGCATCTTCCTCTGATGCTAGAGGGCTCGGCCAGAGCATGGTTGAATCAGCTGGCACCTGGCAGTATATACAGCTGGGAGGAGCTTGCCCGATTGTTTGTTAGAACCTTTGAAGGACCTTGCAAATGACCAGCAAGGCTGACTGAATTACAACATTGTGTGCAGAAGCCGAGTGAAACCCTGAGAGATTTCATTCAGAGTGGACCACTTTGCATCACACAGTGGAAAATGTGTCTGAGCATCAAGCAGTTTGTGCCGTCAAGGAAGGCGTGAAGTATTGGGAGCTGGTCCTAAAATTCGGTCGGACAGGAGATATGTCTTTGACTCGGATGATGGAAATAGCCACTCGATACGCTAACGGAGAAGAAGAAGATCGACTCCGCAGTGGAAAGGGCAAACCAGTCGGTCAAGACACCGGCGGTGGCACTTCCAATCGGAAGCAGAAACATAAAGCCGAGCCAGCTGCTCCTGGTGAAGCTTTAGTTGTGGCTCATGGAAAGTTCAAGGGGAATCCCAAAAGGTCCTGGACCCCCAAGAAAGTAAAAGATCAAGTCGGGAATAATGTGTTGGATTTACCCTGTCACATCCACACCAAGAAAGATGAAGAGGGCAACTTCATTTACCCTAAACACACCACTCGATAGTGTCGACTCCTGATCCAGCAGTTCTGAGAGAAACAACCCAGTGACAAGGAGAAGGGGTCGGGAAAGGACGAGGACAAGGAAGAGGATGATGGCAGTTTTCCCAACGTCAATTCCACTCCGATGATTTTTGCTGATGTTGAGAGCAAAAGTCGATTTAAATTTATCAACAGAGAAGGGAACATGGTTGCTCCGGCAACACCCAGTTATTTGAAGTGGTCCCAAACTGCCATCACATTTGATCAGTCCAATCATCCAGCACGTACAGCCACCCCTGGGAGGCAAGCGTTAGTGGTCGACCCAGTTGTTGAAGGCACTCGACTGACCAAAGTGCTGATGGATGGTGGTAGCCGTCTGAATATCCTTTATGCTGAAACCTTGAAAGGAATGGGCATTCTGATGTCCAAGCTTAGCGAAAGCAAGATGAGTTTCCATGGCGTTATACCTAGCAAGAAGGCCGAATCACTCGGTCAGATCTCCCTTGATGTGGTTTTCGGTGATTCTAAGAATTATCGCAAAGAGAAGTTGACATTTGAAGTCGTGGATTTCCGGAGTGCTTATCATGCTATTCTGGGCAGGCCTGCTTATGCACGTTTTATGGCTCGACCATGTTACGTGTACCTCAAATTGAAGATGCCTGGTCCCAGAGGAGCGATCACTATCACTGGCAATCAGCAGAAGCCAGAGGAATGCTTTCAAAAGGGTTATAAAATTGCCGATGCACAAATGGCAGTAGTTGAATTGCAAGAGTATCAGAAATATGCGGATCCGAGTGATTTGCTGCGAGCCAAGAAGCTTGCTACAGACTCTGCATTTCAGTCGTCCGGTGAAATGAAGCCGATTCATATTCACCCGACCAATCCCAATGCTGCTCCGACTCATATATCAACAACACTCGACAGCAAATAGGAAGAAGCGCTCATCCAGTTCCTCCGTGAGAACTGGGACATCTTTGCATGGAAACCCTCGACATCTTGGGTGTACCTAGGGACTGGTGAGCACCGCTATGAAGTCAACCCGAAAGCAAAACCAGTCAAAGAGCATCTTCGACGTTCCGCCGTGCAGAAGAGAAAAACAATTGGTGAGGAAGTGGCTCAGCTCCTGGCAGCTGAGTTCATCCGAGAGATTTACCACTCCGAGTGGCTTGCCAATGTTGTCATAGTCCCTAAGAAAGATGACTCGCTCCGCATGTGCATTGACTTCAAGAATATCAATCGGGCCTGCCCGAAAGATCATTTTCCTCTCCCCCGCATCGACCAAATCGTCGACTCGATCAAGCGGGTATGAGCGATCGTCTTTTCTAGACGCCTATTCCGGGTACCATCAGATCCGATTGTATGGACCCGACGAGATAAAACAGCTTTCATCACTCCATTCGGGTGCTTCTGTTATGTCACCATGCCATTTGGCCTCAAGAACGCCGGAGCCACATTTATGAGGATGATTCAGAAGTGCCTGCTTACTCAAATCAATCGGAATGTGGAAGCATATATGGATGACATCGTGGTCAAGTCGCATAAAGGTTCCGACCTGCTGACTGACCTCGCTGAGACCTTTGCCAACCTAAGAAGGTATGATATCAAGCTAAATCCTTCGAAGTGCACATTCAGAGTCCCAGGTGGAAAGTTGCTCGGTTTCCTCGTTTCCGAACGGGGGATCGACGCAAACCCGGAGAAGTTGGTGCCATCCTCCAAATGAAACGCCCTGTGCATGTGCATGACGTCCAGAAGCTCACTGGATGTTTGGCTGCCTTGAGTCGATTCATCTCTCGTCTCGGTGAAAAGGCCTTGCCTCTTTACCGATTGATGAAGAAATCTGACAAGTTCGAGTGGATCGATGAAGCCGACGTAGCGCTTGCAGAGCTCAAAGCCCTCGCTTTCACCCAGCCGGTGCTTGCGCCCCAATCAGCAAAGAGCCTTTATCGCTTTATATTGCAGCCACCGGACAAGTTGTCAGTACAATACTCACGGTCGAGCGAGAAGAAGAAGGAAAAGCTTTTAAAGTTCAACGCCCAGTATATTATCTTTCTGAAGTTTTGACTCCATCCAAGAAGAGATATCCGCATTATCAGAAGCTTGTTTATGGAATCTACATGACCATGAAGAAGGTTGCACATTATTTCTCTGATCACTCCATTACAGTCGTCAGCGATGCACCATTATCTGAAATTCTAAAAAATAGAGATGCAACTGGTCGAGTGGCAAAATGGGCAATTGAACTGCTTCCATTGGATATCAAGTTTGAGGCAAAGAAAGCTATCAAGTCCCAAGCAATTGCTGATTTCCTTGCCGAGTGGATTGAGCAGCAATTGCCGACTCAAGTTCACTCGGAGCATTGGACCATGTTCTTTGATGGCTCCAAGATGCTGAATGGTTCCGGTGCTGGAGTAGTATTGGTCTCCCCCCGAGGAGACAAACTCAGTTATGTTCTCCAGATTCATTTTGATTCCTCCAACAATGAAGCTGAATATGAAGCACTCCTGTATGGGTTATGTATGTCCATTTCACTCGGCGTTCGTCGCCTCATGGTCTACGGCGACTCGGATTTGGTGGTTAATCAAGTGATGAAGGAGTGGGACGTCAGAAGCCTGGCTATGACTGACTACCGTAATGCAGTAAGAAAGCTGGAAAAGAAGTTTGAGGGGTTAGAGCTCCATCATATACCCCGACTGAAAAATCAAGCAGCTGATGATTAGGCAAAGATAGGTTCCAAGAGGGAAGCCATTCCTAGCAATGTGTTTTTGGAACATATTCACACACCTTCAGTTCAGGAAGATCCTTTCACTGAAGAGCCCCCACAACCAAAGAGTGCCACAGATCCGACTGAAGTCAAAGTCTCGGCCGTGGTCGACTTGATCATGGAGGTTTTGGTCATCACTCCCGACTGGACAGTACCAAACATCGCGTACATCCTTAGGAAGGAACTCCCAGAGGATGAAGAAGAGGCTCGACAGATCGTCCGTCGATCCAAAGCCTTTACTGTGATAAGAGGACAACTATTCAGAGAAAGTGTAACTAGAGTCTGCCAGAAATGCATAACACCAGAAGAAGGTCGAGTGATTCTCAACGACATCCACTCAGGGACCTGTGGTCACCACGCGTCCTCTCGGACCATTGTGGCCAAAGCATACCGAGCGGGATTTTATTGGCCACGAGCAAATGAAATGGCGAAAGAAATTGTCGACAAATGTGAAGGTTGCCAGTTTTACTCCAACATGTCTCACAAGCTCAGCATCGTCTCGAAGACCATTCCACTCATCTGGCCCTTTGATGTTTGGGGGTTGGATATGGTTGGGCCTCTGAGGACTGGTAGGAGCGGCTTCACTCATGTGCTTGTGGCAGTCGACAAGTTTACCAAATGGGTTGAAGCCAAGCCTATCAAAAATCTTGAAGCCAGTACTGCTGTTAGCTTCATCAGAGAGTTGACATTCAGATATGGTGTGCCGCACAGCATCATCACTGACAATGGGTCGAACTTCGATTCTGATGAGTTCAGAGCTTTTTGCGCTTCCCAAGGCACTCGAGTCGACTATGCTTCAGTCGCCCATCCCCGGTCGAATGGACAAGCTGAAAGAGCAAACAGATTGATTCTCAAAGGACTGAAACCCCAATTGATGCGTGATCTCAAGCATGCAGCTGGTGCCTGGGTCGATGAACTTCCGTCAGTACTTTGGGGATTGAGGACAACTCCTAATCGGTCGACCGGGTCAACTCCATTCTTCTTGGTCTATGGAGCTGAAGCTGTACTTCCGAAAGTGACTTGCTTCACAATGCACCCCGAGTCGAGCTTTTCTCACAAGATGAAGCGTAACAGGCTTGGCAAGACACGCTTGATCTCCGGAAGAGGAGAGAGAGATGGCCCTGATCCGGCCGACCATTTATCGCCAAGAAGACTCGCTACCGATTCCAAGCCGTGAACCTGAGGGGTCGAGCATTTCAAGAGGGAGACTTGGTTCTTCGAGTGGATCAGCAGAAACCACACAAGCTCGCTCCTGCTTGGGAAGGTCCCTTCATCATCACCAAAGTGCTCCACAATGGAGCATACCATCTTTACAACGTCGAGCACAAGAAAGATGAGCCACGCGCTTGGAATGCGGAGTTGCTCCGTGCCTTTTATACTTAAGCATTCAGACTGTTGCCATGTAATAAGAAATACCTTCTAGTTTGATTATCAAAGACACAATTTTTACAGTCTCATAAATGATTGTTATTCCTTTTTTATATGCTCTAAATCCCCTAGTGGGTGGCTTCTGCAAACCCGTTTCACCTAAGTTTGAAAAATCCTACCGAGTGATGAGCAAGCCTCTCACTCGGAGGCTTAGCTGCAAATCCGTTTCGCCTAAGTTTGAAAAATCCTACCGAGTGGTGAGCAAGCCTCTCACTCGGAGGCTTAGATGTGAATCCGTTTCGACTAAGTTTGAAAAATCCTACCGACTGGTGAGCAAGCCTCTCACTCGGGGGCTTAGCTGCAGTCCAAGATGCTACGCCTAAGTTTGAAAAATCCTACCGAAAGTGGTGAGCAAGCCTCTCACTGGGGGCTTAGCTGCAGTCCAAGACTCACCTAAGTTTGAAAAATCCTACCGAGTGATGAGCAAGCCTCTGCTGTAGTCTAGTACTCGCCTAAGTTTGAAAAATCCTACCGAGTGGTGAGCAAGCCTCTCACTCGGGGGCTTAGCTGCAGTCCAGTACTCGCCTAAGTTGGAAAAATCCCACCGAGTGGAGAGCAATCCTCTCACTGGGGCTTAGCCGCAGTCCAAGACTGCCGCTTAAGTTTGAAAAATCCTACCGAGTGGTGAGAAAGCCTCTTACTGGGGCTTAGCTGCAGTCCAAGACTACTAAGTTTGAAAAATCCTACCGAAAGTGGTGAGAAACCCTCTCACTGGAGGCATAGCTGCAGTCCAAGACTCGCCTAAGTTTGAAAAATCCCACCGAGTTGTGAGCAACCCTCTCACTCGGAGGCTTAGCTACAACAAGACTTCACCTAAGTTTGTAAATCCCACCGAGTGGTGAGCAATCCTCTCACCGGAGGCTTAGCCGCAGTCCAAGATCGCTTAAGTTTGTAAAATCCTACCGAGTGGTGAGCAACCCTCCCACTCGGAGGCTTAGCTGCAGTCCAGTACTCGCCTAAGTATAAAACACGTTCCGAGTGAGAACTGGCCTTTTCGCTCGGGGACTTGGCCACATGCTCCATCCCGATCCGCAAGGACGACGAGGTGTAGGTCGACTGCGACCTTCTCCTCAGAGATGCGCCATAAATACAATGTACACTCCATCCTGATCCGTAAGGATGACGATGTGCAGGTCGACTGCCACCTTCTCCTCGAAGCTGCGCCACAAGTATAATGTACGCTCCATCCCTATCTGCAAGGAAGACGAAGTGCAGGTCGACTGTCACTTTTCACCTCGAAGATGCGTCACTCAAAGATTATTCCGAGTGAAGAAATAAGTACCACTCAAAGGTAAACACGATCATATTAAGAGATAAACCAAGTTCGGATAAATCCTAAAAGTTTCGGACTACTGATTAAAGTACACGAGCATCAAGCCCGAAGGAGTTTAACGATTACACAATCACTTGGCATTCCGAGGCAAATTAAGGTGAAGCATAAAGTTTTTTGGATGACTCGTCAGGAGAAGGACTGGCTGGATCACAGAAACTGTCAAGGTCTATGCTGTCTGCAATGCGAGTGGCGGCGTCAAGGAAAGTATCCATGAAGGACTGGAAAGTGTGCTTTTTGGTGTTGGCGACCTTGAGCGCCACCAGCTTGTCCTCGTTGACATCCTTGAAGTGCACTCGAACCAATGACAGGGCGACATCAGCACCGCAACGAGCAGATGATTTCTTCCATTCTTGCACTCGGTCGGGTATTTGATTCAGTCGAGCCATAAGAGACTCGAGATCTTGAGATAGTTCTGCCTGAGGCCAGAGTTGAGCATCAACCCAAGTCATCGCCGCCTTCAGACGAGCAAGATAAGCAACTGCACTGTCCACCCGAGATTCCAACCGCAGCACGTTCATTGCGACATCATCCTTGACTGGACAATTTATGGGATCGAGACCCATCTCGACCCATTCAGTTTCTTCTTCAAAGTCCTGGCAAAGTTCTGCAGAGTCGAGTGAATAGTGAGTCGACGATATGGTAAAGCTTATCAGTCGACAAGAACAAGTCAATCGAACAACAATACCTTCAAGCTTTAAGACCAGTTTTGCGGCAAGCTGGCCCAGATAAGATTCTAACTCGCCCCTCTTGGCCTTGAGGCTTCCAATCTCGTCAGTCAGCTTGTTCTTGTCTTTCTTCAGTTGCTCGACTTCCCGGTTGGCATCGTGAGACATCGGTCTTGAGTTTGTAATTCTCTTCTTCTAACTTACCGACTAAAGCCGCTTCTTGTCAAGAAACGCCGCTTTTCTTTCGCCTCCTTTCTTCCGGGCAGCAAAGAAGATCCAGGTCCTTCTTCTCCAGAGCCTGCTTCATTTTCTCTAAAGAAACAACATTCTTTAGACGAGCTTGAAGTTGACGGTTTTCACTATGCACATCTGTTCGAGTGAAGTCACTCGGTTCAAAGTGACTAAAAAACACATGGAGAGGTGCGAGTCGTTAGATGGACAGTTGATGATTGGTTACCTCCCATGGCAGTTACTTCTTCACGAGCGGTCTTGAGGTTTTTCTGGGCCAGTTAAGAGTGTCAAGATTCAGTGCTGATTTGTCGCTTGTTCAAGGCGGAAAGCTGAGCCCCAAGATCACAAGATTTTTGCAGTTAGCTTACAAGTTTTATCAGTCGACAGAAACAAAAGAGCATCACAGTGAAAGTTATTCTAAGACTACCGCCGAATCAAACATTCAACGGAAGTCTCGGGGACTACACCAAGTGGGTGCACTTAGCGAGTCCCCACTGGTTTGATTCAACACTCGGCATGGTCTGCCCAGCTTGAGTGTAAAAAAGGGTTGTTCTCAGACCATAATCGACTGCCCGCAGTCGACCACGGTCTCGGGGACTACACCCAGTGGGTGCACTTAGCGTGCCCCCACTGGTTTGAGTTCCACTCGACTTGGTCCGACCAGGTCGAGTGAGAAAATTGATTCTTAGACCACGCCGATCGCCCGCAGCCAACTATGGTCTCGGGGACTACACCCAGTGGGTGCATTCAGCGTGCCCCCACTGGTTCAAGAGCTACAACCCGGTGGGTGAATAGATGCAAGGTGCAAACTCATGATAGATGCACATAAAGTTGCAAAACTCTCATCCACGGGCATCTTACGAATAATAAAGCAGTTTTTCAAAGACTCAATCGACTTCCTAGTCGACTCAAGTGGACCTATACAACTTTAAGACAGACACACTCCAGTGGGTGATCATGTTGGGGAACGTAGTAATTTCAAAAATTTCCTACGCACACGCAAGATCATGGTGATGGCATAGCAACGAGAGGTGAGAGTATTGTCCACGTACCCTCGTAGACCGTAAGCGGAAGCGTTATGACAAAGCGGTTGATGTAGTCGTGACGCCTTCACGATCCGACCGATCCAAGTACCGAACGCACGGCACCTCCGAAGTTCAGCACACGCTCAGCTCGATGACGATCCCTGCATCCGATCCAGCAAAGTGTCGGGATGAGTTCCACAAGACGACGGGCGTGGTGATTTATGATAATGCTCTATCAAGGCAGGGCTTCGCTTAAACTCCGCGATTTATGACCGAGGTGGAATATGGTGGAGGGGGGCACCGCACACGGCTAAGGAATCCATCCGTAGATCAACTTGTGTTCTTCATGGGTGCCCCTGCCCCGTGATATAAAGGAGTGGAGGAGAGGAGGGCCGCCCTCTCTATGGCGCTGCCCTAGGGGAGTCCTACTCCCACCGAGTAGGATTCCCCCTTTCCTAGTCCAACTAGGAACCCTTCCATGTAGTAGGAGTAGGAGAGAAGGAAAGGAAGAGAGAGAAGGAGAAGGAAGGAAGGGTGCGCCTCCCTAGTCCAATTCGGACTAGTCCAAGGGGAGGTGCGCCACTCTTTGGCCCTTTCTCTCCTTTTCCCCTGTATGGGCCCAAAGAGGCCCAATACGAATTCCCGTAACTCTCCCAGATTCCCAAAAATACCCGAATCACTCGGAACCTTTCCAACTCCGAATATAGTCGTCCAATATATCGATCTTTACGCCCTCGACCATTTCGAGATTCCTCGTCATGTCCCCGATCTCATCCGGGACTCCGAACTCCTTCGGTACATCAAAACTCATAAACTCATAATAAAACTGTCATCGTGAACGTTAAGCGTGCGGACTCCACGGGTTCGAGAACTATGTAGACATGACCTAGAACTATTCTCGGTCAATAACCAATAGCCGAACCTGGATGCTCATATTGGTCCTACATATTCTACGAAGATCTTTATCGGTTAAACCAAGCATAACAACATACGTTGTTCCCTTTGTCATCGGTATGTTACTTGCCCGAGATTCGATCGTCGGTATCCAATACCTAGTTCAATCTCGTTACAGTGCAAGTCTCTTTACTCGCTCCGTAATACATCATCTCGCAACTAACTTATTAGTTGCAATGCTTGCAAGGCTTATATGATGTGTATTACCGAGAAGGCCCAGAGATACCTCTCCGACAATCGGAGTGACAAAACCTAATCTCGAATACGCTAACCCAACATGTACCTTTGGAGACACATGTAGTAATTCTTTATAATCACCCGATTACGTTGTGACGCTTGGTAGTACCAAAGTGTTCCTCCCAGAACGGGGTTGCATAATCTCATAGTTACGGTGAACATGTATAAGTCATGAAGAAAGCAACAGCAATATACTAAACGATCAAGTGCTAGGGCTAACGGAATGGGTCATGTCAATCACATCATTCTCCTAATGATGTGATCCCATTAATCAAATAACAATACATGTCTATGGTTAGGAAACATAACCATCTTTGATTAATGAGCTAGTCAAGTAGAGGCATACTAGTGACTATATGTTTGTCTATGTATTCACACATGTATCATGTTTCCGTTAATACAATTCTAGCATGAATAATAAACATTTATCATGAAATAAGGAAATAAATAATAACTTTATTATTGCCTCTAGGGCATATTTCCTTCAGTCTCCCACTTGCACTAGAGTCAATAATCTAGTTCACATCATCATGTGATTCAACACTAATATTCACATCTCGTATGTGATTAACACCCATAGTTCACATCGTCATGTGACCAACACCCAAAGGGTTTACTAGAGTCAATAATCTAGTTCACATCGCTATGTGATTAACACCCAAAGAGTACTAAGGTATGATCATGTTTTTGCTCGTGAGAGAAGCTTAGTCAACGGGTCTGGCTACATTCTGTGAGCCGTATGTATTTTGCAAATATTCTATGTCTACAATGCTCTTGAGACGGAGCTACTCTAGCTAATTGCTCCCACTTTCAATATGTATCCAGATTGAGACTTAGAGTCATCCGGATCAAAGGTAAATAGCTTGCATCGATGTAACTCTTTACTGCGGGCTCTTTTATCACCTCCATAATCGAGAAATATTTCCTTAGTCCTCACTAAGGATGTTCTTGACCAATGTCCGATGATCTACTCCTAGATCACTATTGTACTCCCTTGCCAAATTCAGAGCAAGGTATACAATAGGTCCGGTACATAGCATAGCATACTTTATAGAACCTATAATCGAGGCATAGGAAATGACTTTCATTCTCTTTTCTATTTTCGCCGTGGTCGGGATTTGAGTCTTACTCAATTTCACACCTTTGCAACACAGGCAAGAACTTTTCTTTGACTGCTCTATTTTGAACTACTTCAAAATCTTGACAAGGTATGTACTTATTGAAAAACGTATCAAGCCGCCTTTGATCTATCTCAATAGATCTTGATGCTCAATATGTAAGTAGCTTTACCGAGATCTTTCTTTAAAGAACTCCTTTCAAATACTCATTTATGCTTTCCGTAAAAATTCTACATCATTTCGATCAACAATATGTTACTCACATATATTTATCGTAAAAGGCGGTAGTGCTCCCACTCACTTTATTGTAAATACAGGCTTCACCGCTAAGTCTCAGATAAAACTATATGCTTTGATCAACTTATCAAAGCCGCATATTCCAACTTCTGAGATGCTTGCACCAGTCCATAGATGGATCGCTGGAGCTTACACATTTTGTTAGCACCTTTAGGATTGACAAAACCTTCGGTTGCATCATATACAACTCTTCTTTAAGAAAACCATTAAGGAATGCAGTTTTGACATTCATTTGCCGATTTCATAAAATGTGGCAATTGCTAACATGATTCGGACAGACTTAAGCATCGCTACAGTTGAGAAAAATCTCATTGTAGTCAACACCTTGAACTTGTCGAAAACCCTTTTTATGCATAAGTCGAGCTTTGTAGATAGTAACACTACTATCGCTGTCCGCCTTCCGCTTGAAGATCCATTTATTTAACATGGCTTATGGATCATCGAGCAAGTTAATCAAAGTCCATACTTTGTTCTCATACATGGATCCTATCCTGCATTTCATGGCCTCAAGCCATTTCGCGTAATCTAGGCTCATATCATCGCTTCCTCATAGTTCGTAGGTTTATCATGGTCTAGTAACATGACTTCCGTAACATGATTACCGTACCACTCTGGTGCGGATCTTACTCGAAGACCTACGAGGCTTGGTAGCAACTTGATCTGAAGTTTCATGATCATCATCATTAACTTCCTCACTAATTGGTGTAGGAATCATCGAACTGATTTCTCGTGATGAACTACTTTCCAATAAGGGAGAAGGTACAATTACCTCATCAAGTTCTACTTTCCTCCCACTCACTTCTTTCGAGAGAAACTTCTTCTCTAGAAAGGATCCATTCTTGGCAACGTAATGTTTTGCCTTCAGATCTGTGGATAGAAGGTGTACCCAACAGCTTCCTTTGGGTATTCTATGAAGACGACTTCTCCGGTTTAGGTTTGAGCTTATCGTGATGAAACTTTTTCACATAAGCATCGTAGCCCCAAACTTTAAGAAACGACAACTTGGGTTTCTTGCTAAACCACAGTTCATATAGTGTCGTCTCAACGGATTTAGATGGTGCCCTTTTTAACGTGAATGCAGCCGGCTCAAATGCATAACCCCAAAACGATAATGGTAAATTAATAAGAGACATCATAGATCACACCATATCTAGTAGCACGACGATTACGACGTCGGACACACCATTTCGCTGTGGTGTTCGGTGGCGTGAGTTGCGTAAACTATTCCGCATTGTTTCAAAATGTAAACCAAACTCAGAACTCAAATATTCTCCTCCACGATCAGATCGTAGAAATTTTATTTTCTTGTTACGATGATTTTTCCACTTCACTCTGAAATTCTTTGAACCTTTCAATTATTTCAGACTTATGTTTCATCAAGTAGATATACCCATATCTGCTCAAATCATCTTGTGAAGGTCAGAAAATAACGATACTTGCCACGAGCATCAACACTCAAAGGCACGGTTCGCAAGCATCAAATGATTCATAACCAAGTGATTCCAAAAATCCATCTTTATGGAGTTTCTTCTTGCGCTTTACACCAATATGACCTAAACGGCAGTGCCACAAATAAGTTGCACTATCATTATTAACTTTACATCTTTTGGTTTCAATATTATGAACATGTGTATCACACGATCGAGATCCAACAAACCATTTTGATTGGGTGTATGACCATAGAAGGTTTTATTCATGTAAAATGTAACAATAATTATTCTCTAACTTACATGAATAACCAGATTGCAATAAACATGATCAAATCATATTCATGCTCAACGCAAACGCCAAATAACATTTATTTAGGTTCAACACTAATCCCGAAAGTATAGGAGTGTGCGATGATGATCATATCAATCTTGGAACTACTTCCAACACTCATCGCCACTTCGCCTTCAACTAGTCTCTCGCTTATTCTCAGTAACTCCTGCTTCGAAGTTAATGATCTTAGCAACCAAACAAGTATCAAATACTCGGGGGCTACTATAAACACTAGTAAGGCACACATCAATAACCTGTATATCAAATATACTCTTGTTCACTTTGCCATCCTTCTTATTCATCAGGACGCCCGATTCAATCAGACACTAATCATGCATGCAAATGTGTACGATCAAGATCGTGGACTCACGGAAGATATCACAACACAACTCTAAAACATAAATAAGTCATACAAGCATCATAATACAAGCCGTGGGCCTCGAGGGCTCGAATACAAGTGCTCGATCATAGACGAGTCACGGAAGCAACAATATCTGAGTACGTATATAAGTTAAACAAGTTTGCCTTAAGAAGGCTAGCACAAATCGGGATATGAGATCGAAGAGGAGCAGCCTCCCGCTCGGGATCCTCCTAGCTACTCCCGGTCGCCGCCGGGCTGCACGTAGTAGTAGGCACCTCTAGAGTAGTAGTCGCCATCGACGGTGGCCTGGCGCTCCACAGGCTCCATCGTCTGGTTGCAGCAATTGAGTATAGGTAGGGAAAAGGGGAAACAATGCAACCGTGAGTACTCATCCAAAGTACTCAAGAAGCAAGGAGCTACACTACATATGCATGGATATATGTGTAAAGGGCCATATCAAGGACCTGAATCGCGTAATGCCGTAATAAGAGGGGATAGCTAGTCTTATCGAAGACTACGCTCGGTCACCTTCGCCTTGCAACAGTAGAAGAGGGTAGGTTGAAGTCCTCCAAGTAACATCACATAGCAATAATCCAAACCGGCCATCCCTCCTGAACCCCGAGAGAGCGACCACCGGTTGTATCTCGCACTTGGAAGGGTGTGTTTTATTAAGTATCCGGTTCTAGTTGTCATAAGGTCAAGGTACAACTCCAAGTCGTCCTGCTATCAAGATCACGGCTATTCAATAGATTAATCACTGCAGGGTGCACCAACTTACCCAACACGCTGATCCCATTTGGCCGGACACACTTTCCCGGGTCATGCCCGCCATGAAGATCAACACGCCGCAGCCCCACCTAGGCTCAACAGAGAGGCCAAAGACGCCGGTCTAAAACCTAAGCGCACAGTGGGTCCGGGCCCATCGCCCAATGCACACCTGCATCGCTATAACGCGGCTGGAAGCAGACCCTAGCCTAGTGGCTGCCCAGTCCAATCCGGCCGAAGGCCTGGGCCGGGCCACGGGCCACGAAGTGCGTTTACCGATACCACGACGCCGGATACCCATAACTACTCCCACGTAGATGGTTAGTGCGTGATAGGCTCAAGCAGCCAACTCAGATCAAATACCAAGATCTCAAGTTAAGCTGCAGCAGTATCCGCTAACGCCGAACAGGCCATGCCTACCTTCTCTCCTAGGCGGTCTCAACTCGCCTGCCGCCTCCGCCTCAATGATCCACTCATGGTGCTCCACCACCCAATTCGACTTTTAGTCTCCACATGTATCATGTATATAGTATATAGTATATACCCGTGATCACCTCCCGAGTGATCACGAACCGATAGTATAGCACTACAGCATTTTACGACGGACAAGAAATGTAGGGCCACAGATGAAAGTACTAGAATCCTATACTAAGCATATAGGATTGCGTAAAGGTAACAACAAAGAGTATAGGAGTATTCAAAGCAAAGAATATGCTACACTACTCTAATGCAAGCAAGATAGAGAAGAGTAGGCGATATCTCGTGATCAAGGGGGGGGCTTGCCTGGTTGCTCGGCAAGAGAGAGGGGTCACAACTCAGTAGGCTCTAATCAAAGAAGCAGCTGCCGGCCTCGTAGGTTCTACGGGAGAGAAGAGGGGAAGAAACAATGAATAACAAGTAAACAGATGCATATCGATGCATGACAAGACAAGTAACGATGCTAGGCGTGACTCTAACGTGGTATGAGGTGATGCTTAAGTTAAGGGAAACATCCGGAAAATATCCCCGTGTTTCGTGGTTTTCAGCGAGGAGCCGGAGGGGAAAGTTGTGAGTTCGATAGGTTAGGGTGTGGCGGACGAACGGACTACGATCCGGATTCGCCTCGCTGCTCGAGCAACTTTCATGTTGAAAATATTTTAACCGAAGTTACGGATTAAAAGATATGATTTTCTAAAGATTTTATTAATTTCTCGAATTTAATTTGAAAATGAATTTATGACGCCAAAGATGATGTCATGCTGATGTCAAGAATCAATGTGGTTGACTTGGTCAACTCCCGACAGTGGGTCCTGTTAGTCGCTGATCAAGTAACTAATTACCCTAGTTTAGTTTAATTAACAGTTAATTAGGTTAATTAGCCATGAGGTTAATTAATCAGGATTAATTAAATTAATTATTTAATTAATTAATTAATTAATATTTTAATTATCATTTATTTTTATTTATAACGTTCTGGGGGTGGGACCCTGTGGTCAGTGGCATGGCCGGTCCAACAAGAAGGCCGACCGGTCAACAGCCTACGGCCCCTAGGCCCACGTCGCTGACCTGTGGGTTCTCTGTCCGTGCCACGACGGCTGGGCGTCGGGTTTCGCCTTGGCGACCATTTCACAAGTGGAAGTTCACGGAGATGGCCGGAAAACGGCTACAGTGGCACGGGAGGAGGAGGCTAGGCTCATTCGAACGAGCTCTCAACAAGATCCAGGGTGGTCAGAGATCACGGACTTGGCCGGAATCACCATGCGAAAGCGGCGGAGGTGGCGGTGGGATTCTGGGAGCCTGGCTGGATCGCGCCACGGGCCGGGGTGTGTGGCCAGTGACGGGCGAGAGAGGCGCGGGTGCGGGCAAGTGCGCCCAAGGTGGCTGACGGGCGGCCCAAGGCGCTGGGGGGGAGGGAAGAGGTCTCCACCGAGCGGAGGAGGCGCGGGGGGAGAGGGGGGGGGGTACGCGGGGCGGCCGGAACCGGCAACAGGAGCAGAGGGGAGCGAGGGGATCAAGGGGGGAAGAGCTCACGGTGACACGAGGGTCTTGGTAGTGAGCTCTGGGGCGGGCCGGGGACATCCGGTGGGAGGAGGTCTGGGAGGCGCTCGGCTGGCGACGGGGCGGTCCGCGAGGGAGGTGGTCGGCCGAACCCGAGGCGCCGTGGAGGAACGTGGGCGCCAAGGCGGCTGGCCACGGCCAAGGCCTCAAGGCGTCTGGCTGTCGGGGAGGAGGGGAGGAGGTGAGGACGGGCGGTGGGCGCAAGGCTAGGGGCGATTGGCGGATCCCATCCAGATCGGGCGTGGGGGTGAGGAGAAGGGGATCTGTGTGTGGTGTGGGTGTCGGCTTAGGGTTTCCGCCGAATCGGGGGGATATAAGGGAAGGCCGGGGGTGGGCTTGGCCTGGTTAGCTCAGGTCATTGCTTGGCCCATTGGCCCGGGGGTTTCCTTCCTCCTTTTGTTTTATTTTCTTTTCTTTTATTTTTTTCCTTCCTTTTCTGCTTTTAGTTTATTTAAAATATTCGGGACACTTTATAAAAAATGTGTGCACCCCACCATAATTAACTTTGTAATATTTGACAACCCCTAACATTTTAGTTTTAATTTTGAAAACTTTTATTGCCATCATAATTTTGAATTGAATTTTGAGATGGGCTTCGAATTAACCCGTGGTTAGCTATAAAGGACAAAGGTGACGTGGCACCATCAACGTGAGATTACCGTAGCATGATTATCCGGGCGTTACAAATCTCCTCCACTACAAGAAATCTCGTCCGAGATTTAGGAGGTAGAAGGAAAGAGTGCGGGTATTCATCACGTAAGACGATCCTTGCGCTCCTGTGTGGCTTCGCCTTCAGAGTGATTCGACCTTTGGACTTTGAGGAACTTGATCGCCTTCGACGCTGCAAGGCGGCGCTCAAATTGGTCGAGAATGCGGACCGGATGCTCTTTATAGGAGAGGTCCTGTTGCAATTCGAAAGCACTTCATGGTCCATCGCTCGGATTGGGTCTCTTGAAGCGGCGTCGGAGTTGTGACACGTGGAACACATCGTGAACCCGAGAAAGGTTCGACGGAAGCTCCAGCTTGATATGCCACTTTTCCACGCTTCTTCCGTATTAGTGAATGGGCCAATATAGCGAGGAGCTAGCTTGCCCTTGATCCCGGCCGTGTGAGCACCCTTCATTGGTGTAACACGAAGATAGGCCTTTTCGCCAGGTTGATAGACCATGTCTTTATGATGACGGTCATAATTACTCTTTTGACGAGACTGAGCAGTCTTGAGATTCTCACGAATAATGCGAACTTGTTCTTCGGCATGTTGGATAATATCCGGACCGAAGAGTGGACGTTCCCTAGTTTCTGACCTGTTCGTAGGGGTGCGGCACTTTCGTCCATATAACACTTCAAGGGGGCCATCTTGAGACTAGCTTGATAGCTATTATTATAAGAGAACTCAAAGATAATGGAGAGATTCCTCCCATTTCTTGCCAAGGAAATAACACAAGCTCGAAGCATGTCTTCGAGAACTTGGTTGACACGTTCAACTTGCCCTTGTGATCATGCGGATGAAACGCAAGATCGAAAGATAAGTGAGTCCCCATAGCTTCTTGAAAACTTGCCCGAATCTTGAAGTGAATAAGTCGCCACGGTCCGGAATCGATAACCAAGTGGAATACCGTGAAGTGAAACAATTCTGGACATGTAGAGCGCTGTGGTGACTCAGCGTTGATCGCTTTCTTTGACCGCCGTAAATGTGCAACTTTAGAAAGTCGTCAATGACGACAAGAATAACATCATTACCTTTTTGCGATTTGGGAAATCCAAAGGACAAAGTCCATTTCAACATGGTCCCATTTCCATTCGTGGAATAGAGATAGGTTGCGAGTTCCAGCAGGCCTTTGATGTTCTCGCTTGATCTGACGCAAGAACGTCACACTTTCAAAGAACATAGCGAGCAATGTCTTGCTTCATGTTAGACCACCGTAATCTTTCGATTTAATGTCCCGTACATCTTTGTACTACCGGGATGGATACATAGAGGCGTATCATGAGCTTCTTTTCATAACTTTTGAGTCATATTCAGTGTTCTTCTCCTTACATCCAGACCACTAGGCGGCCTTTTGAAGTACAAGGCGCCATCATCAAGAATAGTGAAGAATGAGGGCTTTCCTTCTTTGAGGTCGCGCTTAATCTTGTAGACTTCAGAGTCATATCCCCGCATTGTCTTGATGGAGCTCACGAGATCGGGTTCGGCTGACCCGTGGTATAGAGGGAACCTGGGAAACAACACGGAGATTCATCTTGGAACTCCGGAGGAGGGGGAGCGAGTGCACCCGGAGGAACAATATGGAGGTTCAGCTTTCTGAACTCTTCAACAAGTGAGGGCTGAACCTTGTGAATCTGGAGGTGGTTGCAGTAAGACTTGCGGCTCAAGGCATCAGCCATTACATTAGCCTTGCCTGGTGTATAGGAAATACCCAAATCAAAGTCTGCAATAGTCTCCATCCATCTCTAGCCGACGGAGGTTTAGGTCCGGCTGAGTAAATGACATTCAGACTTTGGTGGTCAAGTGAAGATCTCGCAACGACACCGAGAAGGTAATGTCGCCATCGCTTCAAAGGCATGAATGACAGCAAAGAAGTTCGAGGTCGTGAACTGGGTAGTTCTCTTCGTGAGGGCGCAATTGCCGAGAGGCATAAGGCAACCACTTTGGCGCTTGCATTAGGACACGACCTAATCTCTTGACGGGAAGCCGCGCAAGAAATGACGTAAGTCCTTCTTAGTATCGGGAGGAGCTAGCATCAAGGGCGTAAGTCAACTTGTCTTTGAGTGCTCGGAAACTTTCCCCGACATTTATCCGTCCCATTGGAACTTGACGCCTTATGCAACAGGTTAGTCGAGGCTGGCAATCTTGGAGAAGTTCTCGACGAATCGACGATAATAGTCAAGTAGACCGAGAAAAACTTCGACTTGCTTAACGCGTTCTTCGGAGGAGTCCAACCGAGAATAGCTTGAACTCGTTCAGGGTTGACTCGCAATACCATCCTTAGAGATGACATGCCCAAGATAGGTTACTTCGGAAGCCGTAATTCACATTTGGAGAACTTGGCATAAAGTTGATGCTCTCGTAGCTTTTCCAAAGACAAGACGAAGATGTTCAAGATGTTCTTCTTCATTCTTGGAAAATATCAGGATATCATCCAGATAAACCACTTACTTAACTTGTCGAGGTAATCCATGAATATATAGTTCATCACCAAGAGAAGGTGGGTGGAGCATTGGTTGTCGAAAGACATGACGGTGTACTCGTATGAACCATAACGAGTCACGAATGCGGTCTTTGGGATATCCTCTTCACGAACACGGATCTGGTGGTAACCCAACCTCAAGTCGAGTTTAGAGAACACCGATGAACCAGCCGATTGATCATCTGCATCATTGATCCGAGGAAGAGGATACTTATTCGAATGGTAGCTTGGTTTATAGGACGGTAGTCTTGGACCAACTGTTTGTCCCATCCTTCTTCTTGACAAAGAGAGATGGTGCTCCCCCTGTGGAGAGCAACTTGGGCTTAATGAAACCACTGCCAAGAGACTCTGTCGATTTCCTCCTTGAGCTCAAGGAGTCTGGCGCGCGGCATCTTGTAGGGTCGCTTGGCTATAGGAGTGGTGTTCGTTTCAAGTCGATGACGAATTCGACAATTTAGTGTGGGGAATCCTCGGAAGTTCTTCAGAAAGACGCCCCTGGAATTCGCTAATCGACAGTGAATGTTTTCAATGCCTCAGGGTGCGGGCGTTCAATGCATTCAATGCATAGAGCCTTGCCTCGGCATTTTGAATCGCAGCGAGCATTGTAGCTTATTATTTCATCGTAAGGGTGTAGCAAGATGGACGGTCTTAGTGGCGCAAACGATTGAAGCGATATGCTTTCAACCAATCCATTCCCGTAATGAGGTCAATGCTACAAGACTTCAAGACGATGGGTGAGACAAGGAATTCCGGTCCTTCGATTTCAACGGAACGCCGTGACTAATCATAGAGGTTTGACATTGACCACCGGAGTGTGCACTACTAGCGCAGTGTTCATCTCTTCATATTTAATGCCATGCATGAATGCAAACTCGCTGATATGAATGAATGCGATGTTCTTAGTCGAATAAAACAGATGCCGGTACATCGAATTAACGAGGAGTGTACCCATCACAAGAGCAGGCTGGTCCCGGGCTTCGCTGAGATCAACATGGTTGGCATGAACACCACTAAGACTTGCCATTGTTGTTGCGGGCTGGTTGCTTCCACAGCCATTCGAAGGACCGATTGATTCCGGTTCTCGTTGCATTCTCTAGCACGGTGCCCTCGCTGTCCACACCAAGCACAAACCATTATTGGGGGTGGGAACAGGAGCTTGGGGTGGTGGAGCTGGAAGCTTTGGCTGCCTAGTTGGAGTAGGCGACGAGGTGCAAGATAGCTCCGCCTTTGGAGCAGTGCATTCTACTGGTACATGCTGTTGGGAATCCATATCTCACGCTTACGCGAGGACGGGTTCAAGATGAGCCCGGTGTCACGGTTGCGCTCGTTAGAGCTCCGGTATTCCCGCAAACCAGTTTCGACATTGATAGCCTTGTTCACCAAGGTGGCGAAATCAGCAAAGTCGCGGCACTAGAAGTGCGAGCTTGAAGGCCGTCACGGAACTTCTCCTCGTCTGCAAGGCATCCCGGTTGCAATGTCCTCTTCAAGATAGCGAGACAAGTCCGTAAACTCTCTGATAAGCTTCAACAGCCTTTGTTGCCTTGGGTGAGGTTATGGAACTCACGCTTCTTCCGGTCCATGACTCCTTGAGGGATGAAGCGGCACTTAAAAGCAGCTTGGAAGTCCGGCCAGTGATGATTGTTCCAACTGGCAGAGTACGCCTGCGGGCTGTCCCACCATTGACCAAGGGTCCCTTCGGGAAGAAGGAAGCAAAGTGACATAGCTGGCAAGGGGCTACATCAGCAGACTCCATCTCATAGGTGATGTCACGGAGCTACCATCAAAGATCCAAATGGGCTGGGTTGAGCTGCGGTACACACTTGGGTTGAGGCGTATGAAATCCTCGCAGAGTTGTTGTGTTTGGCTCGGTTCATATTGGGGCGAGGAAACTGAGCCATCATGTTCTCCATGAACTGGCGATTCATCTCAAGTTGTTGGATCATACCAGCCATGTACTCAAAGCGGTGGTGGGAAGTTGCCACCACGACCACGCACCAAATTGGGTCTAACCATCCCGCTAATATATAACAGTGGGTAGTTCAAAGCATTTGAGAAATTATGCAAAGGACAAGAATCATTCATGATGAAACATGCATAATGGAAGCAAAGACGATAGAAACCACATAGTAGCTCGGCATATCTTACAAAAGGGATCATGCATAGAGTTCGCATTACACGTAGTTCAGTACATAGACTAAGACATCATAGGCGCACGCAGGCTCATGGCGAATGCATCTAACACTAACAAGCAAGCCTACATCGGTCCCACGCGGCATCATGGAGGTAGTCAGAATGAAAGTCGATAGTGTGGCAGCGGATAGTCCTCCACGCTGCTGACTGGGGCCGCGGATACCGGGTGCGTAACCCACGCCCAAGTGGCAGAAAGAGGACCAAGTGCGGAGAGTAGCCTCCCAAGTGTCCGCCAACCGACACCACAGGGCATCACGGTCTCCGGCTGGGTAGATCGCAGAACGCCGCAGCTCTCTCGGATCGGACAAAGGGGTGCAACAGGCCGAAAGCACGGTAAAGGTGCTGACTGGGTGATGTACAACTTCGTGGGCTAAGAGCCCGTTAGCTCGATCCAGCCTTTATCGCAAGATGCGTAACAAAGTTCGATGGTAGAAGGGCTCTCTCGCGACAAAGTGGAGTAGGCAGCGCAGGTAGTATCCCTCCTCACCAACATCAGAGGCGATAGCAATGTGCCTGAAGGGGGAGGTGTCCAACTCCGGATACTCTCCACGAAGACGTGTCAGAGCAGCATAAGCAGCATCGTGGACTGCCATATCGATAGTCACCCCAACACCATGTGCGGTGTGCAGCACAGTAGTGGAGTCATACCCGAGAGTAGAGGTGACGGCGATGGCTCAGATCTGCTCTCGGTTAAAGTCCCGGTACTCCTCAAAGACGGTGTACTCAGGCTGCAAATGATAACCCAGATAGGTCATCATCTCGCCTAGCATCTGGCGGGTGATCCCAAGAGGCACCAATGGCCGCCGTGTGGCGGGACGAACCTGCCTCGTGGGTTCCATCCGAAAACAAAGATGTTTCAAAGGAGTCAATGATAGTGTGGAAATCATTCAAAATACTATTCCAAAGAATACTATGGCTTTATCCAACTTTGGGGTGAATGGGGTCACGGATCCTAGTGATAGTTAGTAAATCTGCTTAACCCGAGTAGAAAAGAGTTCGAGTCCCGCAAGTAAAGATCGAGGAGTAAAATATCCTAGTACCACCCGATGGCGGCGATGGGCCCGTAAGGCACACAACCAAGTTAGTAAAAGTTTTTGCAATGTCTAGACTCGACTTCGCCAAGGAGTGTGGAAGGGGATTACTACAGCAAATGGTCGCTCGATACCAACTTGTGACGCCCCGATTCAATCGTACACTAATCATGCACGCAAATGTGTACGATCAAGATCGTGGACTCACGGAAGATATCACAACACAACTCTAAAACATAAATAAGTCATACAAGCATCATAATACAAGCCGTGGGCCTCGAGGGCTCGAAAACAAGTGATCGATCATAGACGAGTCAGCGGAAGCAACAATATCAGAGTACATACATAAGTTAAACAAGTTTGCCTTAAGAAGGCTAGCACAATCTGGGATACAGATCGAAAGAGGAGCACGCCTCCTGCATGGGATCCTCCTAGCTACTCTCCTGGTCGCCGCCGGGCTGCTGCGTAGTAGTAGGCACCTCCGAGTAGTAGTAGTCGCCATCGACGGTGGCGTCGCTCCTGGGCTCCATCATCCGGTTGCAGCAATCGAGTATAGGTAGGGAAAAGGGGAAACAATGCAACCGTGAGTACTCATCTAAAGTACTCGTAAGCAAGGAGCTACACTACATATGCATGGATATATGTGTAAAGGGCCATATCGTTGGACCGAATCGCAAAATGCCGTAATAAGAGGGGATAGCTAGTCTTATCGAAGACTACGCTCGGGTCACCTTCGCCTTGCAACAGGTAGAAGAGGGTAGGTTGAAGTCCTCCAAGTAACATCACATAGCAATAATCCAAACCGCGATCCCTCCTCGGAACCACGAGAGAGAGCTTACCACCGGTTGTATCCGCACTTGGAAGGGTGTGTTTTATTAAGTATCCGGTTCTAGTTGTCATAAGGTCAAGGTACAACTCCAAGTCGTCCTGTTATCGAAGATCACGGCTATTCGAATAGATTAACTTCCCTGCAGGGTGCACCAACTTACCCAACACGCTGATCCCATTTGGTAGGACACACTTTCCGGTCATGCCCGCCGCTGAAGATCAACACGCCGCAGCCCCACCTAGGCTCAACAGAGAGGCCTAAAGACGCCGGTCTAAACTCTAAGCGCCGACAGGGGCCCATCGCCCAATGCACACCTGCGACGCTATGTAATGCGGCGGAAGCAGACCTAGCCTAGTGGCGTTCCAGTCCAATCCGGCGCCAGCCGGCCAACAAGGCGTCACGAAGTGCTTCGGCTGATACCAGGACGCCGGGATACCCATAACTACTCCCACGTAGATGGTTAGTGCGTATAGGCTCGTAGCCAACTCAGAACGGAGGAATCAATCGGTACGAGAAAAACTCAGAAAGAACATTTACCCAGAGGTGACAGGAACATCCATCTTAATCTTTGGCAAAGTCTTCCGAGCCTTTGAGGGGTTGATCTTGGGTTGCTTGGCGACTTTCTCTGCCAGCTCCGGAGTTGAAGACCGAGCGCGCTTATGCGTTTGAGCGCTCGAGGCCACAACCTTACCGCGCCCACCTGCTAGATCGTGGTGCTGCTTGGATCGATGTTCTGAACGAGGCGGCGAGTCGGCTTCCTCCTCGTCGACTGATTCGTCGCTCTCGTCTTCATCATCATCGTCCGGTGACTCCCATTCACCGCTCTCCTCCGCGCTGTCCTCGCCCTTATAGTCCTGCTCCAGAGCTTGTTCACCATTGGGCATCGAGTACATCTCAGTATAAACCTACAAAACAAGGAGTCGAGTGAAAGTCAGTCGATCTTGAACACAGTCGGAATGTTTGTTCAAGAATAGTTGGAACGAAGGCCATACCTTGTCAGGCTGGTTGTCATCACTGAAGGGGTCGACTCTCCTGGCTCCTCTAGGGTTGTCCTTGTTGCCTGTAATGCTCTTCAACCACATGGCCACTGTCTTGGCCGGTACTTCTTCAGGATGAACCAAGCAGTGTCACCAGGCCCTGTGTACATCCACAAGGGATGGTCGCAGTACTGAAGAAGCTGGATGCATCGACTGAGGAATACTTCCAGCAGGCCCATGCTAGTGATGCCCTGATTGATCAGCTGGACTACCCTCTCAACAAGCATATTCATCTCCACGCTCTCGGCAGCAGTCACTTTCAACGAAGAAGGAGTCTGAACACGGTCAAAGGTGAAGTGGGGGAGTCCGGTCGACCGACTGAGTTATGCAGGTCCTCGGCAAGAGAACCAGGTCAACTGCCAGCCCCTAACCGATTCAGGAAGGGTCATGGAAGGGAAAGAGCTCCTCTTCCTCTTCTGGATACCTAAACCCCCACACATCTGAATGACATGCATTTTCTCATCACTTGTGTTCGCTTTCTTCATCGACTGAGAACGGATGGTGAAAATATGCTTGAAAAGACCCCAATGCGGTCGACACCCCAGAAAGTTTTCACACATGGATCTGAATGCAGCGAGGTGCGTGATGGTATTGGGGGAAAAATGGTGGAGTTGGGCACCAAAGAAGTTCAAGAAGCCCCAAGAAGGGGTGCGGAAGCGAAAACCTCGGTCGACATGGGTGGCGAGTAATACACACTCACCAGGCTGGGGCTGCGGCTCCATCTCCCTCCCCGACAGCCTTGCTGCGTCCTTGGCAATCAACCCAGACTCCGCCAGCTCGTCCAGATCTGCCTGCCGGAGCGAAGACCGGATCCAACCTGGCGGCAGCGCCGAGCGCGACGACGACCCGCGATTCTGCTTCTTGCCCTTCGCTGCCCCCGTCGCCTTCTTCGCGCGTTCCAGCGCTGCCGTCTTGTCCTTCACCATGGTGGCGGGGCGGCGGTGTCGAGAGCGGAGGAGCCAGAGGTCGTGGTGAAGCAGAGGAGGAAGGGAGAAAACAGACGTGCACAATACCGACGCCTCGGCTCCGTCGCCTTATAAAGGGCTGCTCCCGAGTGGCTGACGCGTGGGTCCAGGCGATCCTATCAAATCTCGCGAATGGCCGCCAAGGCGACGACGTAAGTAAAAAAAGGTGGGCGCTGGGATCGAGGCGCCCCTGCTTATCCACCCCCGCTTACTTCGCACACCCCGGCCCCGCTTCCCGAAATTTTGAATCCCGTGAAATCCGGGATACACTGCAATCAATCGCGCCAAAGGTTCCGCGTACCGAAACAACACTTGACGGATGACGTTGTAAATTCAATCGACAACTTCTGAATCGATCAAGGCGACTGAAACAAAGCCGAAGTTCCAACATTAGCCTCTGTGCAAGCATGAATAGCTGTGAAACACAAGAGTCAAAGCGAGATCAACTTCAGCCTTCTTTCACTCGGACCTCAATCCATTCGGGGGCTAATGATGATGACATAGACCTGGGGTAGGGTCCTGACCTATAAGCCCTGTCCAGGGTCATTATCCTAAAAGACAACAGGGAGGGCCCAACCAAGGCATCGAGTGTAATCCACTCGACGATCAACCACTCGGAGATCCATCCTTCCTGGAGTCATTCGACCAATAAACCACTCGACCATACGAGGACCACTCGACCCATCGAAGACCAGAGTCGTCCCAAAGACACTGTGATCAGCGTTCACTCCGTAGTCTTTAAGGTCATTTATAACATTTATGGCTGGCGTTACCAGTAACACCCTATCTTTATGTACATTGAACCTCTGTAACAGAGGGGAGCTGGGGTCCTGGCGCAGTCTATATAAGCCACCCCCTCCTCTAGGACAGGGGTTCGCACCCCCTGTAACATTCACACGCATAATCCAGTCGACCGCCTCCGGGTTCCGAGACGTAGGGCTATTACTTCCTCCGCGAAGGGCCTGAACTCGTAAAACTCGCGTGTACAACTTCGCAATAGCTAGGACCTTGCCTCCTCATACCTACCCCACATTCTACTGTCAGCCTCAGAACCACGACAACGGTCAGGTAAGCGCAGGCCAGTCCTTTCTCCTCTCTCTTTTATTTGTTTTAGTTTTCTATTTCTACTGTAGCTTTAGGGCTTTATTAAAAATGCTAAATCAATCCCAAAAATCATGAAACTGCTCATGCCCACTGTTAGGAATATATCCTACAGTAAACATTTCAGTTTATGATTATTTGGGCGTTTAAAATATTTTATAGCATTTAAATGCCCAAATGCAAATACTATAAGATTTAATTCAGTGACCCTCTGTTGTCCTAGAAAAGTGTGCACCATTTTTGTCAGAGGTTCTAAACCAATGCAGAGATGATGAACATTTTAGAAGGGCATTTTGGGTTAAGTGAAAATGATTTTATTTGGACCCTAATCAAATTTCATTTGCTGCTAGGGTTTATTAGCCCCCATTTCAAAGTTTCACAAAATTTAGACATGATGCATGGAGGCTAATGCAAAGACAGGCAAGGCCTGAACTGGGGTTGTGACAACTCATGGCCGAACAGGCATGTCAACAATGTTGGTTGAAATCTTGCAAGTACTTCGGAGCGGTAAAAGAAATGGTAGCTTCGCGCTGACGGACTTTAATTCCAAGTGGCATGATAGATTTCTCTTCTTTACAATAACCCCTGGCTCCATTAGTCGGAAAAAGCCTGTGATAACAAAGTGGATTATTTGCGCTCGAGCTCAAATGCTCCTGGTGAAGAGTAAAATCAGGGAAATGGTAAAAAATTAAAAAAAAATCTGATTTTTTATGGTAACCTTTGACAAATGTTTCATGCGCTTGGAAAAAATTAGCATGAATGAACATTCCTGGAAGTAGTGAAAAAAATAGATACTCAAAAATGCTATTTTTGAAAATATTTTGGAGTACTGATTTTGTTATGTTTGCCATGATTTCCACGAATGTCATGTTGTGATGAAAATTTTCAAGCATAGATAACTGTTGTCAAAGGTCACCATAAAACAATCTTTTTTTTATTTTCTTTTGATTTTACTGTTCACCGAGCTCATTTGACCTTTCGGTGATCAGGTTCCGTTTTACTTTTACAACATTCAAAACAAAAGACACACACTCTACAATAGCGTTCTAACACAGATTTCTGACTTATATGCCACTTCAAAAAAGCTAAGCACAAAACCACTCAAGCCCTGTGTTGCCTCTGCTGGATGACGTAAGCGAACTCTGGCGCATGACTTTCCCCTTCCTCGCCACTTGCAATTACCAGCTTGAGAAAAAGCCCGGCCGGTGTAGGTGCCGACGGAGCTCGTGTTCTCTCTGCTCGGGGGTTGGGTTAGCGTGGTATGGCCCTCTCGGGAATAGTCATGGGGCCGACGCGGGGTCTCCTTAGCACGGCGGCGGGCGTGCGAGATGGCAGCTTGGTTTCCTCTTCCGGCCGCCTGCGCTGAGGAGGTGTAGGGAGGCGCTGGCTCTTCATCGGAGGTGTCCTCCTTCGGTGCGCCTGCGCTGAGGAGGTGGAGGGAGGCGTTGGCTCTTCATCGGAGGTGTCCTCCTTCGGCCGCCTGCCTGCCTACCAGCTGGCAGCAATGGCGGCCATCTCCTTCTTCTGGTCCGGCGTCAGCCCGTCCCAAAGAGCTTTGGCGGCGGAGGAACCCATGGTGGGGGGTAGTGCGGAGAGGAGTCGAAGGCAAATGATTGCGGCTATGGCCGGGGCAGCAATTTATATAGCAATGGTGTGCTGCAGTGGGACGGACTGGTGGCACTGGAGGAGATGCCTCGACTACCGCGTGCCATCAATGCGGGCGATGGGCGGTCGTCATGTCGTTTGAACGTGCAACAGTTGCCTGGACCGTTAAGCGGGGCGGGCGGCGGTCTCTCCGCCGGCACGCCGCGTTAACGCCGGCGCGAGTGAGTGGTCGCACCCAACGGCTTCCAACCCACCCCCCCCCCCCCCCCCCCCAAGCCCAAATGCAATTTTTTTTACTAGTAGTAATCGTCCCATCACGTACACGTAAAAGGCCACAAGGCCATGACTGCACGAGCCTGCTCGGGGCTGCTCGATGTAACTCCAAACCACGCTCGCCCTTGCCGCTGGGCACGGCGGGTCGCCGGGTCGCCTAACTGCCTCCATCCAGGAACCAAGCCGCCGCACTGCCTCGACGCCGGTGCCGAGGCTGAGGAGCAACTGATCCACGCGCGCCGTGGAGGTCGTGAGGGGGGATCCAGGAAGCGCCTGAGACGGTCGTTTTGGGCTCCTTGCCCCTGGCCGGTGGTCGTCGAAGTCCGCCGGCCGGCAGGCTACCTGCTCGTCTCCGGCAGCCCCCCATACGAATTTGCTACTGGATTTTGTAAATACCATCTACCCAGCCTAAATTACAACGTGAAACCACTGGATCCCCTTTTGTAGCGTTGCCTGTACGAGTAAATTGGCGACATCACAGATTAGTAATTGAATATGCATATTCTGCTATTCATTTGATCTAATTGCAGATTTCTTGTTGCTTGCACCATAGATTTATTCTTATGAATAATTACTACCGGTTGCTTGAGTTGGGACTCAAAAGGATATTAGATACTCGTTCCTGATGCTTCCAAATTCCACTGATATAGAGTTGAAAAACATATCAAAGTTGACTGATCTTTGTCAACTCCTTGTTGAGATAGGAAGAGATAGAATCTACCATCTAATTGATAGACTACTCCGTCTACTTGTTACTCTTCCTGTTTCTACAGCTAGTGTTGAACGTGTATTTTACAGTTTGAAGATCATCAAGACAAGGTTGCGTAAGATGGAAGATGATAATCTGGCCAATAACTTGGTTGTTCACATAGAGCGTGAAATCGCAGAGAAATACCACTTTGAGGACATTTTAGCGGAATTTAAGAGCATAAGTGATCGAAAAGCTGATCTGTAGTAGTACCACTCCTTTTGTATTTGTTAGTTGGCTCACAGAATGTGTTGAAGTTTGAAGGCTGAACGGTATAAGTAGACAAGTTGTATGTTTTGGTGTACTTAGTTCTTTCATGAAATATATATTGCTAATCATACATGTATTTTGCAAGCAATATGGATAGTATAAGTATAAATTTGCCTGATGGAAGATGATAATACAAGTTCTCGTTTGTTTCTGTTGGTTAATTTTTTTGGTCATTGGCCCCCCCATAGATTCTTGTCAAGCTCCGCCACTGGTCGCATCCACTCTGGCCCGGCATGAATGAGGGCACTGACTAGCTGACCGTTTCGGGCGGGAACGCATGCGGACGAGGGAGGAGGGGTTTCGGTGGGCTAGGGTGGTCAGAAGCGGGCTTAGGAGCGGTCCGGACTCCAGCAAAGCCCCCCACACTTGTCTCCGGTTTTGCGAGAGAAATCACGTCCGGAATGCCCAGCGGACCGATACAAACCCGCGTTGTATGGCTTCCACGGTTTGGATGTATGTGGGAGGTTTCCATGTCCGCATCGAAGATGCCCTAAACATTTCAATACCATGAATCAAACAGCCAACACAGAAAAAATGCCTAGGATCTAAAAATCCTCTAAAAATCCTATAAAACTCTTTTGGATCAAACCCCTTAACCTGTCAAATGCTTTGTCTACTTACTTTCGTTGTGGTCACATGCCGACACTTTCGGTCTGCTATTTTGGAGCAAGCAATGCCAGTTTTGCAAAGGAAAACAAGAACGATCAGATGTTTTTGAGGAATTGTCTTCTTCCCTCTAGTCGGCAGCCACCTGCCGATCCACTCTTGCGAGCACACGTAGCGCCCTGCCTCGGCGATTTGTCCATCTGACCCACCTGCTCGGATGGCACCTGCAGGGTTTGGGCATGGGTGGAGCCACCCCATACCCTTACCCATCCCATTTGAATTGACCCATCATCCGTACCCATACCCGCTAGTGGGTACAATTTTTTCCCATACCTGTTACCCGACAGGGTAAATGGATACCCGCGAGTAAAAATACCCATGTTTGAATAAAATTAATTTAAGCATCACGTTATTATAAACAACAACATACAATCATATTTTATAAACAACAACACATAACAATAACAACATATCCTAAACAACAAAAAATTCTATAAAAATCAACACTTTCTTGTAAACAACAACACATCAAAACATCAACACATAGTCATAAATAGTAGCACATAGTCATAAACTTTAAGTTGACAAACCCACGACAAAGTGTAGAGGTAATTGTCCATATTTATTAGATTTTATAAGGATACATGGGTATGCAGGTATGGGTTATGTGATCCCATACCCATACCCGCTCTACCCTATGGGTTTGAGATTTTCCTATTTATATATTCATGGGTAATGTTTTGTCCCATACCCTTACCCTAATAGGGTTTTTACCCACTGGGTACGTGGGTAATGGGTACCCATTGCCATCCCTAGCTCTAAGCAAAGGAATTCTATAAAGATATTTTAGTGGGTGCACATTTTTCTCCAAAAAGTAAAGTGCAAATGAAGGAAAATTACCAACCATATCCCCTCAAAAAAAACCAAGCATATATGTCCTATGAATGAAATAGCCAACATAGGAAAATACCTAGGATCTAAATCGTCTAAAAATCCTATAAAATTCTTTTGAATCAATGCCCTTACCCTCTCATATGCTTCATCTATATATTTTTCTTGTCGTTGCATGCGGACACTTTCAATCTAGTATCATCTTCTTAGGCAGACAATACCATTTTTTGCTAGAGAAAAAGAAGGATCAGATGGTTTTGGGGAGCTCATCTTCTTCCCGGATGAGGATGAATGAGCTGGGACGTGGCGACCGGGACGCGCCCACTGCCTTGCCTTCAGAGGCCCGGCTCCTCTAGTCGGCAACCACCTGCCGACCAGTGATGCGACCACACGTAGCGCCCATCTGATCACCCCTCTTTATGGGCTAGTCGGCACTCACCTGCCCTCCACTCACGAGAGCACAGCTGGAGCTTCGTCCACCCTCGAACGGCCTATAAATAGTGCCTCATGCTGCACCTGCTTTACACAACCGCCTGCTTCACACAACCAAGACAAGTAAACAGCAGCACCAGTAGATTTCCCGAGTGTCAAGTTCAGCGCAAGATGGAGCACCAGGGACACGGCACCGGCGAGAAGAAGGGCATCATGGAGAACATCAAGGAGAAGCTCCCCGGTGGCCACCAGCAGACCGCTGGCACCCACGGGCAGCAGGGACACACTGGAATGACCGGCACGGAGATGCATGACACCACGGCCACCGGCGGTACCTATGGGCAGCAGGGACACACCGGAACGACCGGCGCTGGGACACACGGCACCGCCGGGACCGGCGAGAAGAAGAGCCTCATGGACAAGGTCAAGGAGAAGCTGCCTGGACAGCACTAAGCCCGGTGTGCCCACGGCAGCTACCTTTGCAGAATAATACTCCACCGTATATGAATTGATCGAGTCTAGTTCACCTAGCTCACTTGGTCGTTGGAGGAGCGAATGTATCTTTGGTTTAAGTTTTCACGGACATGTGTTCACAGTTTACGTTTGTTTACACTCTGTGTCATGCAAATTTTCTTTCTGTCCTTTTTTTGGGGCTATCTTTTTTTAGACTATCAGGAGGGCCGAAGCCACCCAATTCTATTATCAAATAACGAAACCAGAGTGAGTTCAACATCATGCATAAAGGCATGTTCAGGAAGGTAAAAGGTTACATAAAACGCTCAGGAAAAAGTGAAAGGTGCAAACTTATTACAACCAGGGCAGTGGGGGAGCTTGGGCTGAATTTATGGAGGGGCGAGAAACATGACTTTAGGCTGATTTTAACTGGACATATGGGCTGAATTAGGTGTGTGTGTGTGTGGGGGGGTGCGACAGCCCAAGTTGCTCTCCACTAAGCTCTGCTACTGAACCAGGGAACCTAGTACAGCTACCAAGGAATCCCCTAAACGGGTATCTTCAAAGTGTCGAAATACATTCTGCTTTTCTTCCATTCTATCCCTTTACAATGTTTTAAATAGCTCAACTATAGCCTTTGAGACCTCTCTCACTAAAGCTATGCACTTTTAATACTAAATTAAAATGACGGTAATAGCCCGCAATTTCCCGTTATAATGCTACATTTGGAGTTATTTAGCCCGCTAAGCCGCAATACAAAACCATCCTTCTGCATTAATTTTTGTTCCTATTTATGATATATTTGACGCATTGATTGGAAGCTTGGTTATTGAATTAGGACACCAGATTTGGTGCTAGGGTTTCGATGTGCGAACATGTGTATATGTCGAGTATATGCAATATATCATATATGATGCCTTATTTTATACTTATTTTTTTCAATTTTGCATGAATAAAGGAAAACACTAAATGGGGCTTGGCTTCGCTATAGCTTTTCAAAGCATCTGGCCGAGCCACCGCTAAATGGCATAGTCCGCTACTTAAAACATTGGGTTTTCAGCACGATCCTCCAGACTGCAGTACCAGGGGCCACCCCCACTCCAGGCCGCTTGATCTTCTTTGCAGGTTGAGCTGGAGAACTAGGCAGATCCAGTGGTGTGACTGGGCTCGGTAGGGAGTGTTTGCAGGGGGCATTGCCAGGACTCCGGGGACATGATGATAGAGTAACCCAAAGAGACGATCCTGGCATCCCCCCTCCCGGATTCAGTTTGGCAAGGAGCACTTGACTAAAAGCACCTTCAACATTTTGGTCAAGCTCCACTACCCCACTGTGATTTGAAAAGGGGTGTTTAGGATCAAGGACATTTTCAAACAAAATTCCTCTATCTTTAACAGTGAGGCATCCTTAAATAATATCACCCGCTCCTCATGAGCCCGAGTGTCTAGTTCGAAACTTGTTTCAAATCAATCCAGACAATATTATAAAGAATACATGAATTCCTATGTTTCCGCATAGCCCATAGCACACAAGCACATGTAGAATTTAAAGCAGTGTGTTTCTTATGGGCTAGCAAGAATTTGGCAATGGAGAGGTAAATTTTTCCTAGTTCATAGGAGAAGAATTTTGATACAGAAGCCCAAACTTGTTTTGCAACAATACAATCAAAGAATAAATAGTGTATGGATTCCTACTCAGAACAATAAACACATTCTAGAGATTTTCTACCCCTCTTTTAGGAAGGTTATCTCTAGTCACGAATTTGTTGTGTGAGAGAAGCCATAGAAAAACTTGCACCCTGCGAGGAACCACAATAGACCAAACAGAGGGTATGTATATATCCCCTAAAATTTATTATATTATACAAAGATCCAGTGGTGTATTCTCCCTTGGAATCATGTTGCCAGACAAGGGAGTTTTCACCACGTAGGAAGTTGGTACTCAAAATGATTTGCTCAAGGTGTTGGAAGTATGCCCTAGAGGCTAACTTAGAGTTTATATTCTATGCCATAACTGCTATGATCCTTGAATATGCGATTCAGTGGAAAACTCATATGCACATATAGAACGATAAATGGCAAAATAAGATTCCTAGTCACGCCTCTAAGACTTGCTCAAGTGTTGTTGGTGATCACGTTTTCTAGATCTTGAGATATTGTTAAGTGTGTAACAATATTCTCAAAACAATCTTGAGGGTGTGCTGTTAGAAGAACGATCATATTGAATCGACCCAAACTTGTTTGTTATACTTTGAGATAATATCGTCATAAGTCAATTGCTATAACTCAGACTGTTAACTTGTGATTCTAGTTCCCTAGACCATGAGAGTATCGTAGTCACTTCTTATCGTACGATGAGCTTTAGGGTTGCTCAAGCGTCATCAGTAATTTGGTGATCATAACGACAACTTACAGGTTCATCGGAAAGTATGACAAGGGAAACGATAGCTCAAGAGTGGAATTTGCTCCGCCGACGATGGAGAGATATTCTTAAGGCCATCTCGGTGTGACGGCATCCATCATCATCTGGCCAAACACATGTTACTTCCTCACGGGGATGCGGAACACGACAGCGACAAGGAAGAACAAAACCGGCAACATGGAGACCGGTATAATGAGCATGTGTATGACTCAAGGGTATAACAATATATCTCTGGGGTTTTGTAAAGTATAGAGAAGAAAAGGAAACATCATGCGATAACCAAAGGTTCACTCGAATGTCATTCGTGTAATCATAGGGATCGATATGGAAGTCCACGGTTCCGCTATCAGTCATTGAACAAAGGGGTTTCATTAATGTCTATAGTTTACCTAACCTATAGGGTCACAAGCTTAAGGTAATAATGATCTGCTGAGTGTTAGTAGGACGAGAGTATCAAGGATTTAATTGTGAAATAGTTTCTTTAATATTCAGAATAATTCTGAGAGGATTCAGAAGCGTTTCGGGGTCACCGAAAGGGTTTCGGAGTTTATTGGATAATACCGGGTATTATGATATATAATATGTAGGTGGAAAATGTTCCTGGTGATGTTAAATTATATATAAAAGGCTCTAGCAATTTTTGGAGGGCTTTATAATTATTTAAATATCAACGGGCCTTAAAAGGCCTAGTGGTGGAAGGCAACTTGGGCGACGAAGGCCCAAGTGGAGGAGGCGCCCCCCTTTTCTTGTGTGTGTGTGTGGTGGGGGGGGGAGGGGGGGGGGGGGGAATTGGAGTGGGGAAGGAGCCCAACTCCTCCTCCCCTTGGCCGGCTCCCCAAGGAGGCTTTCCCTCCTTGCTGGCCGCCCATCTCTCCCCCACTAGTGGAGGTATTGGCCCTTTTCTTCATACAAGTTTTACGTGCCTCCCTAGCCCAATACTACTAGTTCTAATTCAGATAATTAGAGCTAGATCTAGTTCCTCTAATCCTCATAATTAGAAGCCTCGAGTGGCTCTAATCTTCTCTAATTCTCTGGCGGCGATTAGTTCCGGACGGCGAAGCGTTGCCGGATCGTGAAGGCCGTACGCTTGCAAACTGTAGAGGGGTCGTGCTTTCGGTCTTCAGTTCGAGGCAGTTCGCGGGATCCTTCATCAACGGTTTGAGGGACTTCAAGTACGATCTACACCGACTCGTATGCTTCCTCTACATACTCGGAGTTGGTAACGATCATGATCCAATCCTCTAATGCACCTTCATATTGTTCTTGGGTGTCGGAAGGCCAATTTGTTTTATACTATGTTTCCCCACACAAGGCAGTACCAACTTTCCATCATGACAGCGTGAAGACCCCCCACCCCCCCGAAAGTCAATCTGATGGTATTTTTATCCTAGGCCTCTCCTAGGGTCACACCATGTTGATGACAAATTAAAGGGTCCAGAATTGTACTGATAATGCAGATGCGCCAAAGCATATATCCTCCCAAAATCTGATTATCCTACCATCCCCAACCACCCATATGTAGCCTTGTTTAAGTGATTTGGTAGCCCACATGACTCCTTGCCAAAATCTAGAGAGGTTTTGTGTGGTACAAGAAAACATATTAGGCGTGTTCCTTATGTACTTAGAATCTACTACACATCTCCAATTTCCCCCCTCATCTTTTATTTATCTCTTGACCCAGCTTCCCGCCCTTTGGAGTAGTAATGCTTAACACAAAGCACATACAATGAATAGCAATTAGTGTTTAGTGGGTCCGGCAAAATAATAGTTTTTTTTATTAAATGTATGTATCTACCGTATAATAAATAAATAGGATGTCAAATGAGCTCTGAGTTAGATGACATTTTAGGTGTAGCCTCTCTAGGCTATAATGAGACCACATAGAAAATAATCGACCCATTTGGAGCTTAATTTTTGTTTGAAATTAAATTACAAAAATGACATAAATGTGATTTGAACTAGGGCTGTGTGCTAGGCTTGTGCAAAAATTGTGAATTTATGGGGCTTTCAAATATTGTACAAAATCCATGTGAAAGGTTGGGACTCTATCTTAATCTACAAGGACAAAAGGGAAAATGGTTTTGGTAAAACCCAAATAAATTAAATGGTAAAGTAATTTGCTTTGATGTGTTTGATGTTTTTGTTATGTGTGTTGAGAATTATGCATAGAGTAATGATGGCATCATGTCATTGATGACGCAAAATAAAATAACAAACATTTATTTTAAGTAAGGAATTAGTCTAATCTATTACAACCACCTAAAAATTTCTCTATGGATGGTGCATTAGCTGCGAAAGTACTCTTCTACTCCCGAGCTCATTTGAGCTTGGGATGAACAGTAAATTGTGAAAAAAAAAATCAAAACAATCTCAAAAAAAAATTTGGTGCAAACTTTCACAAATGTTCTCTGTGAGTGAAAATTCCCAGCCCGAAACAACATTTGTGGAACGCGTGGCAAAAGAAAATCAGCACTCCAAAATGCTTTCTAAAATATCATTTTTGGAGATTCGATTTTGTTTTTTTACCACGACTTCCAGGAATGTTGTTTTATGATAACTTTTTGCAAGCATAAAACATTTCTCAAAGTTTGCACTAAAAATTCAGATTTTTTCTTGATTTTACTGTTCATCAGGGTGCATTTGAGCTCGGGTGTAGATACTTCGCATCCCATTAGCTGAGCAAATAATTGGCCCTCTTCTATCACAACAAAACCCAATGTTCCTTTCATGTACGTGCATGACTTTTATGTCAAACTGGAACTCCTTCAAGGTTGACTATGAATCAAATCCTACGCGCGGTAGCCCGTGGGAGCGGGCAACACACCACTAGTAGAAAAGGGGGCAATGGCCCAGGCCGGTTCAGCCCATTAGTCCCGGTTCAGCCACGAACCGGGACCAATGGAAAATGTTGTCGGTTCGTGAGCCCAGGGGGTCGGGCCGAGCCAAGTGGGCCATTGGTCCCAGTCGTCCGGGACCTTTTGGTCCCGATTGGTGGGACGAACCCGGACCAATGGGCACGGCTCACAGCCCACCACTATTGGTCCCGGTTGGTGGCTTGAACCGGGACCAAAGGCTTCCCTTTAGTCGATTCATGCCACCATCCGGGACCAATGGTGGTGCCTATATACTCGCTGCAAGAGCGAGAGCACCTTTGCTCTATTTTTTCTGGCCGAGGGGGAGAGGGCTTGGTGGTGCTCTAGCTCACCTCCTATGCACACAAGGTGTTCGATGGAATGCCCGAGCCACACTACTTAAGGTTTCTCCTCTCCAAGCTCGACCACCAAGCTCCATTTTCCTCAATATTTATCTAGGTTTAGTGGTCCGTCACGCCTGGTCCCGTCTTCACATGAAGTCGATCACCGCGCCGATCTCATCGCCGACACCACCGTGGTGAGCCTCTTGTTCTTATCTTCTTTACGAAAAGGAAAATATTCTTACTTGTATGTTTAGATAGATACTTGTATTATTTTCTTACTTTTATTATTGCATCTTATATAGTGCGATGGTTTTGGTATGCTACTCGCCGGCCCTCGTCACATCTATGATTCGGATGTGGTATATATTATCTTTTCATAATTATTGGTTCATTTATTGTTTATGAAAATTATTGCGACCAACGTGACATAGATTTTATTTATCTAGGAGGTTGTTGAACCGGAAATTCCAACCGACCCTATTGTCGAGAGGTTAAATTTAGTTGATGAAGAAAACAATTTCTTGAAGGAAAAAATAAAAAAAACTTGAGGAGGAGAAGATGATATTGGAGTTGCATGTTGCGGATGTCGTCGATGATCACAATATCAAGATGGATGCAATGCGCTTGATGATTAGAAAGATTAGAAAATATGCCATTCATACCGAGGCTTGGTATCATTATGCCGTTGGATCAGTTGTTACCTTGGTTGCGATTATGATCGCATTTGTTTTTTTCACATTGAAATGTTTTACATAGTTTCAATGTATGGTTTAATTAATTTATATGCTCTGTAGAGCTTTATGTTTGTTAGATGAGAACTATGTATGTACTTTGGTTTTTATGTGATGATGAACTTCTATTAATTTGGTCACTTAATTATCTATTCATGATGTTCTGTAATGATTATTGACACAATTTAATTATATATAATGCACGCAGATGAACCGGCAATGGATGTACGGTGTGAGACACACCTCAAAGTACACTAAGGGCGTGCATGATTTTCTCAAGTGGCCGAGGCAAACAAGAAGAATGGTTTTATGTGTTGTCCATGCCCTATATGTGGGAATACGAAGTCTTACTCGACCGGAAAATCCTTCACACCCACCTACTTTACAAGGGTTTCATGCCACACTATAATGTTTGGACGAGGCACGGAGAAATAGGGGTTATGATGGAAGACGGCGAAGAAGAAGAGTACGATGACAACTATGTGCCCCTGAATACGGTGATGCTCTTGAACATCAAGAGGAACCAGACGATGTGCATGATGGTCTGTGAACGGCGAAGCTCTTGAAGATCAAGAGGAACCAGACGATGTGCACGATGATGATGATCTCCGGCACGGGTCATTGTCGATGCAAGGACGCAATGCGAAAGTCAAAAGGAGAAGCTGAAGTTCGATCGCATGTTAGAGGATCACAAAAGGGTTGTACCCCAATTGCGAAGATGGCAACACAAAGCTCGCTCTAGTACTGAATTGCTGCCGTGGAAGGCAGAGAATGTCATGCTGATAAAGGATTTGAGAAGCTGCGAAAATAATGAAGAAGAAGCTTCCAAAGGATAACGAATTGCCCGACAAGACATACGCAGCAAAGAAGGTCGTATGCCCTCTAGGATTGGAGGTGGAGAAGATACATGCATGCCCTAATGATTGCATCCTCTACATGGTGCCTACAAGGATCTGAACGCATGCCGGTCACGGTGCATTGCGATATAAGATCAGACGAGATGACCACAGTGATGTTTGACGGCGAGCCTCCTGTGAAGAGGGTTCTGAAGGTGATGTGGTATGCTCCTATATTACCACGGTTGAAACGTCTGCTCGTAAACGGAGAGCATGCCAAGTTGATCACGATGTACTGATGAGGACCGTAAGAAAGCGGAAGTTGAGAGCACCCGGCTGACGAATTCATGGTGGAGAAAAATCGAGAGAAATCTTTGGGATGAGTTTGCAAAGGACCCAAGGAACGTATGGTTTGCTTTAAGCGCGGATGGCATTAATCCTTTCGGGAGCAGAGCAGCAACCACACACTGCCCGTGACTCTATGTATGTATAACCTTCCTCCTTGGATGTGCATGAAGCGGAAGTTCATTATGATGCAGTTCTCATCCAAGGCCCTAAGCAACTGGCAACGACATTGATGTGTACCTAAGGCCATTAGTTGAAGAACTTTACAGCTGTGGAATGGAAGCGGTGTCGTACATGGGATGAGCACAAAAAGGAGGAATTTGACCTAAAGGCGTTTGTCGCGTGACCATCAACGATTGGCCCGCTCTCGGTAACCTTCGGACGGAACAAACAAGGGATACCACGCATGCACGCACTATTTACTTGACACCGATAGTATATACCTGGAAGCTGCAGGAAGAATGTGTACTGGGCCATCGTCGATTTCATCCGACCAACCATCAATGTCGAAAGAAAGGCAAGCATTTCAAAGGCGAGGCAGATCACGGAAGAAGCCGCCATGCGTATCGGTGATCACGTACTTGCTATGGTCAATGATTTACACATAATCTTTGGAAAGGGTCCCGGAGGACTAGCTGTTCCGAATGACGCTGAGAATCACGCACCCATGTGGAAGAAGAAATCTATATTTTGGGACCTACACTCCTGGAAAGACCTATAGGTCCGCTCTTCGATCGACGAGATGCACGTGACGAAGAACCTTTGCGGGAACCTGCTAGGGCTTCTTGGGCGTGTATGGGAAGACAAAAGATACACACGAGGCACGGAGGACACCGCAACGCTTAGCACGAAAAATAGGGCATGCCTCGAAGCGGTATGAAGGTCCCGCCACCACGCTCTTACGAAGAAGAGAAAGAAATCTTCTTTCAATGCCTGCTCAATATGAAGGTCCCGACCGGCTTCTCGTCGAATATAAAGGGAATAATAAATATGCAGGAGAAAAAGTTCCGTAACCTAAAGTCTCATGGATCGCCACGTGATTATGACGCAAGCTGCTTCGTTGCACGCATTGAGAGGGCTTCTCACCGGAAAGCGTCCGATTAGCCATTGTGAAGCTATGTGCATTCCTCAATGCAATATCTCGAGAAGGTGATCGACCCGTAAATCGTACCAATGCTTTGAGGAGTGATGTGGCGCAATGTCTTGTCGGTTCGAGCTGGTGTTCCCACCATCCTTCTTCAATATCATGACGCGACGTCCTAGTTCATCTAGTTGATGAGATTGTCATTACGGGGCCGTATTTCTACACAATATGTACCCTTTGAGAGGTTCATGGGAGTCCTAAAGAAATATGTTCAGAATCGCTAGGCCGAAGGAAGCATCTCCATGGGCCATCAAGCGAGAGGATGTCGCCGGGTTTTATGTTGACTTCATTCCTGGCCTTAAGAAGATAGGTCTCCCTAAATCGCGGTATGAGGGGAGACTGGAAAAAGGCACGCTTGGAAGGGACTCAATAATATCTTGAGGGGCGGATATTCTTGGTCTCAAGCACCCTGCACTGCAGTTCTCTGAACTCTACCTTGGTGACCCGTATGTCGATGAACACAAGAAACGATCTGCGCTCCAAACACCGGGAGCGGTCACGACCGGATTACATGTGAACACATCGGGACTTTCAGCGATTGGTTGGAAACATGTCTCCTAGGTGACAAGACTGTTTGTGATGAAATTGTACTTGTTGTCGAGGGACCATCTTTGACTGTAATGATTTGGAAAGGATCTGAGATAAATGGGAATACATTTTACACGATTGACCAAGATCAAAAGAGCACCAACCAAAACAGCGTGTCCGCTTTGATGCGACAACCGGCGGTGGGAAAGGACACATATTATGGTTACATAGTAGACATATGGGAACTTGACTACAAAGTAGATTTTAAGGTCCCTTTGTTTAAGTGCAAGTGGGTCGATCAGGGGAGGCGTAGTGTGGTAGACCCACGATGCGGAATGAAAAGCAGTGGATCTGAAAAATCTTGGGTACCTTTGAAGAACCGTTTCGTCCTAGCCAATGATGTGGCACAGGTTATCTATGTGAAGGACATGTCTACTGCATCGAGGAAAAGAAAAGATAAGGAAGCGAATACATCATACGATGAGCCAAAGCGCCACATAGTTCTTCGGGAAAAGGGACATCCCGGGAGTGGAGGGCAAGATGCATATGTCTCAAGAGTATGAAAAGTTTCATGAAATTCCTCCCTTCAAATTCAAGGCTGACCCAAGCATCACGATAAGCGATGAAGATTATCCATGGTTACTGCGTAGCAATAAGCAAATGACACAAGCGAAGAAAAAGTGAAGACTTTCTCCCGCAACTATTATGATGATACCATGCCAACTTTGTAACACACGAGTATGATACCATTGTCCGTTTTGTACATGCACATGCTATGCCAACTTTTTCAGAGTTCATTTGAAAACTATGAATTTGAAAACCTAAAAGTGTTGTCAAATTTGAAAACTAATGGCACAAACAGAAAGTTTATAATTTTTCTAAAACTAATGGCACTAATAGAAAGTTTATAATTTTGCTGACCTAAAAGCAAAAAAGTTTTAAAAAATAAAGCAAAAAACTAAAAGAAAATAAATAATGCAGAAAACAAAACAAACAAAACTGGAAAAAAATAAAAATAGCAACAATAAGTATTTTGTTGTAAGTAGAAACAAAATAAAATAAATAAAGCAACAAAGAAAACAAAAAAGTGTTTTCAAATTTGAAAACTAATGGCACTAATGTAAAGTTTATAATTTTCTAAAACTACAGCAAAAAAGAATTAAAAAATAAAGCAAAAAACCAAAAGAAAATAAATAATGCAGAAAACAAAACAAAAAAAACTGGAAAAAAAATAAAAATAGCAACAATAAGTATTTTGTTGTAAGTAGAAACAAAATAAAATGAATAAAGCAACAAATAAAACAAAAAAGTGTTTTCAAATTTGAAAACTAATAGCACTAACAGAAAGTTTATAATTTTTGAAAACTAAAAGCAAAAAGAATTAAAAATAAAGCAAAAAACAAAAGAAAATAAATAATGCAGAAAACAAAACAAAAAAACTTGAAAAAATAAATATGGCAACAATAAGTATTTTGTTGTAAATAGAAACAAAATAAACTAAATAAAGCAACAAATAAAACAAGAAAACAAAAAAAGTGCCACCTACTGGGACCCCACGGCCTGAATACGACTAGAAACCCTACCATGGGCCAGGATTCAGGCCCGTGGAGAGCCTGAGGCCCACAGCACCTGATTGCACGCGATTAGGCCAAAGCTTTGCTTTAGAGAGGAGCTCGAGAGGAAGGCGCACCACACCTTATAAATAGGTGCAGCTCCTCTCAACTAGCGAGGTGGGACTAAACATTTGGCAGGGCAGCACAAGGCCTTTGGTCCCGGTTGGTGGCACTGCTGGGACTAAAAATAACATTAGTCCCGGTTCGTGGCACCAGCCGGTACCAATGCCTCTTTAATCGGTTGGTGCCACCAACCGGACCAAAGGTCGCTGCCCCGCCCTTTGAGCTCTTTGAAAGAGGCCTTTGGTCCCGGTTGGTGGCACCAGCAAGGACTAAATGGGGCATTAGTCGGTTTGTGCCACGAACCGGGACCAATAACTTCTATATAAGCCAAGCACTTAGGAAATTTCAGATTTCCTCGCCAGCTTCGACGACGCCTGGCACATCGACGCCGCCGAGCTGCCCGGACGCCGCCTTGCCGCCGCCGCCTCGCCGCCGCCTGCGTCGCCCGTGCCCACGCCTGGTGGGTCCGCCGTCGCCACGCCCCTGCCAACGCAGCGCCGCCCGCCCGCCTGACGCGGCCTCCGCCCAGCCCACCTCGTCGCCGTCGCCCGCCTCTGGCTGCCCACCCGCCCGCCCTGCCCACGCCCCGCCTGACCCACCCCTCTGCTGCCGTTGCCTTACGCCTCGACGCCGCCCGACCGCCCTGTTGCCGCCCGCGCCTCGCCTCGACGCCATCCGCCGCCGACCCGCCATCCTCTCCTCGACTTGGTCCGTGGCCAGCCTCCTTTGCATTTTTTCATATATATGCTTGTTATATATATATATATATATACATATACATATATATATATATATATATGCTTGTTTTTATATATATGTAATGATTGTTTTATAGAATATGATGTTTTTTTCATAGATGATCACATATATGATGTATGCACGAATGTGGATGAAATATAATGTTTTTTTTTCATAGAACATGATGTTTTTTTAATTCACAGATTTTTTTTTGTTTGTGAGAGAGGCGGGGACGTTGAGGGATCATAGATGTATTTTTTCAGAATTTTCTATCGTGCATAGACGGATTTTAGACCATGGGAGCACCCCCTCCCTATCGTTGCAAAATTTGCTAAGTGATATTAAGAAAGGAAGGAAAGAAGGATAGGAAAGAAGAAAATAAGAAGAGGAAAAGAAAGAACAAGAGGAGAGGAAGAAAAGGAGAAATAAATAAGAAGAAGAAAAAAATAAGAAAAAGAAGAGGAGAAGAAGAAAGGAATAGTGGAGAGGAAGAAAATAGAATATTCTATTTTCTCTTCTACTATTCTTTCTTCTTATTTTCTCTCTTCCCAGCTATTCCTTTCTTCTTCTCCTCTTTCTTCTTCTTCTTCTTCTTCTTCTTCTTCTTAATTTTTATCGGGAGCGAGGGTGTCGAGGATCGCCGAGGGGTTGAGGGTCGGGAACTAGGGTAGAGGGTCGAGGGTGGTTAAGGGGTGGGGTCGAGGTTTTGGGTCGAGGTTCGAGGTTCTATAGGGGTCCAGGATCGAGGTTCGAGGGTTCAGGGTCATCTAGGGGTTCGAGGGTTCGAGGTCGTCGAGGTTCGAGGGTCGAGGATCGCCGAGGGGTCAGAGAGGTTTCCTAGTGTCAAAGTATTGAAGAAATCCATGGCTTCATCATTAAGGAAGTAACGAGGGCATGATGGCGAAGTCCTCCAAAGTTGATACGAATGGAGTCCGGATAGGATAATTTGCCTTTTGTACGAATTTCAGCAAAGGCCTTCCAAATAACGATATTTGGAAGGTTCTTGCTGAACTTTGTACCAAAAGCTAATTATCCTATCTCGGGACCTCGCTCCAAAATAACTTTGGAGAGATTCACCATCATGCACCTGTTACTTTC
This sequence comes from Aegilops bicornis, assembly GCA_021605145.1. NCBI lineage: Eukaryota > Viridiplantae > Streptophyta > Magnoliopsida > Poales > Poaceae > Aegilops > Aegilops bicornis. Next base: position 4,455,419 of record JAHIAL010000014.1, on the reverse strand, counting down.
GCCTAATGATGAAGACATGGTTTTGTTGAATCCTTTGACACTAGGCAACCTCCGACCCTCATGCATCCTCGACTTGACCGACCGCCAACATCCACGACCCTCTACCCTACAAGGCGTCGATGCCCACGTCACTTGTGGGACATAGATGTTTGTTCATATATAATGTAGATGTCTATGTATGTATGGAATGATATCGATGGATGTATGTTATCGGGGACGAGGGTCGTAGAACATGAGAGGAAGAAGAGGATAAAAAAAGAAGAGGAAGAAGAAAAAAAGGAGAAGAAAGAATAGAGGAGAAGAACTCCTCTATTCTTTCTTCTCCTCTTTTTTTCTTCTTCTTCCTCTTTTTTTTATCGGGAACGAGGGTCGTCGAGGGTCGCCGACCGGTAGAGGAAACCCTAATTAAATAGCAAGTATCGTCGGTGTGAGATACATGTGGCCGTCGTTGCAATGGACACTACATCCACGATCCCACAAGTGACGCAGGCGTCGATGCCCACGTCACTTGTGGGACATAGATGTAATTAATAAATGCGTTGTTGTTGTCGATATACCCCTCCCGATAGCTTCAACACGTGGGGTCGATATTACCCCCTCCTTGAAGCGTTCTCGAGGCCACCTAACCCTTGAAGCGTTGTCGAGGCCAATTCAAACCCTAGAGAAGTAGCGTCGAGGCCACTAATTAATATGATTCCTTTTTGTGATTAGCTAGCTAGTTCTACGTTTGCCACTAATATATCCATATCTGTCATGTTTGAATAATAATTGCCATGTTGTAAATATTTGTAGAAACTATGGACAACCCGCCCCGAGACGAAGCACAAGAAGCGTTGTTGAGGGATAATCGATGAAGGAAGTGATGCCGTGCGCCGTTGATGTTTCTCAATGACACCGATAGTGCGGAAGGAGAGGGTGAAGAAGCAGCTGGCTATGATTATGATGGCTCCGATGAACCAATGCCGGTGCAAGAAGGAGAGGGTGAAGAAGTAGACCGTGAGGACGGCTCGGTGATCACCGAATCGAGTCCGGCCAGGTATATATATTAGTTAAGCCTGTCGACTAGCTAATTGATGCATTCATTGTTTTGGTATGTACACATATTAATTAACTCTCGTCTTTGTTTCTTTTTTCTAGCCCTCCCGATCGAGCACAACGGTAAAGAGACGAGGCCGAAGAAAAACTTGAGCTCGGATGAAAGGTTTGAGATCATAGAAATCATGTGACGCCAAGAACCGATTGAACCCGTCCCGGACAAACAAGGCATTTGTTGCTCAAGCGGGGTTACGGTTAGGGACAAGATCCCGATCGACATCCAGCAATGGTATAAGCCTAAGAACAAAGACCACGAGGTGTCTAATGTCAATGATCTGCGAGAAAAATGATCTTTGGACCGAGCTGAAGTCAAATTTCACCCTACCGCCAGAGGATGATGCGGAGAAGCCGCTTATAGAGCCATTAATCAAGTCTTTTGCTCTTAAGAAGATGGCAGACCTATTCAGGAATTGGAAGAAAGACACGAATAAGTTTGTCGATAAAAATGAGACACCAGAATTCAAGGGCAAATATGAGAAGATCGAGATGATCGGCCCGCATTTGTGGCCCACAAGACATCGGAAAAGAGTAAAAAGATGTCGGCGACAAACAAGCAAAATGCTGCGAAGAAGAAGCTTCACCATCGCGCACGGGGTCGGTGGCTACACGATAGCCCGGCCTAAATGAGCCAAAGGCTGAGAATGATCTCGCTTGATAAAGGGATCGAACCAGTAGACAATGAACTGGCCGTAACGCGTTGCGGACTTGGTTCTTCGGGGCTGGCGGAACCTTGGACCCTGATCAAGGAAGTGCATTTGGACGGACGATCAATTGGACATACCACCAAGAGGCTTCACAATATATCAAAGCAGCGCAGCAAGGGACGTTCGTTCAGACAGGGAGAAGGACGAGCTCACAATGGCCCTCGGGAATCCCGAGCACTCGGACGGACACGAGGCACGCCAGTTCGGACGCAGGGGTTACAAAACCCGGGGAGAGGAGGAAGAAGCGGAAGCAGCCAACCCAAGCGCTGCATTTAAAGGGTAATGGGGCTAGAGGAACGAGAAGCGTAACGGAGCAAGCGACACAAGCTTCCCCGGCTACCCCGCCATCTTAGCGGAGAAGCAGCGTGGCTTCCACCCAGCTGCTTCATTGGAGCATGCCTTTGACGGCTCCTGCCAGCTATCCGTGGATGCTATCACGGAGTCTCAAAATTGCCACCTTATGGCGGAATGGAGCAATTTGAAGGTCAAGGTGGCTGTTGGCTGTTTATCCTACTAAACCCGACTCAACTTTTCACTTTGCGGCCGATTCAGAAGGATATGCTAAGGTGATGGTGGATGAAATAACGGAGGATTTGAGGACCTCGGCTTGACCACCCTACCGGTGAAGGGAGTATCGGCTGGGTTACCTTTCACGAAGACTCCATGCCTATGGCGGAAGGATCTCATCAACCTTCCCAATCGGACGCCTCCGCCTCCTCCTCCTCCTCCGGCGAGTCAGGCACTCCGCCTCCTCCACCGCCTCCTCCCGTGAGTGACGATCGGGGCACTCGGCCAGCTCCTTCTCTGCAGCGTGGCGGCACTTCTTGGCCGGCGCCGCCGAGCAGCCAGCCTCCTCCTTCTCCGCCGCCAAGAAGGGCGGAAGAGACCGCGGCCGCTCCGGCTGCTCCGGCGTCGTAGTCCTTCTCCTCCGCCTCGTAAGCAAGGAAAGAAGACATCCGCTCAAATCCTGCTGCCGGGCGTCTAGCTGTACAGCCAAAGGCGGGAGGAGATACAGATTCGGGTCCTTCTCTCAAGACTCCAGAGAGGTTACCGTCTGACGAGGACCGAGGAGGAAAACGCGAAGATCGCGAGACCGAAGTGGATGACTGGTTTGAAGGGTTGAAAGCAAAGAGACATCCACCTCCTGGAGGAGAAGGTAGATTCGGTGAAAGCGAAGCGCACTCGCTGCCCCGACAAAACCACCCAAGTCTCTCGCCGAAAGGCAACTATGAGCGATTATTGGAAAGGCATTTGCGAAGCGGAGAGGTCGGGAAGTACTAAAAGTGATCAAAGGATGAAAGAACGACGAGTTGGGAAACAAATTGCCCAGCTCGGCGAACAACAAGCTGGCAATCGTGCTCCCCCGTTCAAGGTGCACTGCGACATCGCCGATCCGAGGATGGTGCCCTTTTATGGCAATCTGTGAGATTACCTGCCCGACGATGTACATTATGATTTCTTGGAGGTGCAGATACAAAGATACGAGTACGGGAAGCCTCTCGTCAAAGATGAAAGTTCTCTATCAACGATGATGCGAAGATTGCATGATTGGTACATGAAAACCTGCAGAGAGTCTGAGGGGAGGAGTTCTTTGTATGTGAGAGTTAAAGGAGCATGACCTCCTTGGAATTGAACTATTGCCTATTCCATTTGAGGAGTTCTATCGGTTTTCAATCAATTGGCCCTCGATAAAGCAACGGTCACCTGCTATTGTCCTGTAAGTAGTACTACTTACATCATTAAGTCTCTATATAACTCAGCTCTTTCATTGCATGTATTTATAATTATCCTCACTATATTATGCAGATTGAAGATCGCCGAATTGAAGAAAAGACAAGTGGGTGATATTGGGTTCATTAACACATATCTCATAGATGCAACTGAGGTTGAATTTCATGCCGAAAATACTGAGGCCAACTTGATACGATCTATGATAATAAATTAACACAAAAATATAATACTCTTTCCTTACAACTTCAAGTGAGTATTACTGTCTTGTGGCATATTCAGTTTCCCTTATTAGTCCAGGTTATAGTAATGTAATATTGATGAGTTATGCATGCGTGCGCAGATACCACTATATTCTCCTAGAGATTAAGCTTGAGCAGGGAGTAGTAACTGTCTTAGACTCCAAATGAAAAGATCCCAAGGAGTATGCGGACATGACTGAAATGCTCAAGAAGTAAGTTAAATCGATCATTATCCACCATATCAGCAACTTTGTTCATTTCTCGATATCAAGTAATTGTTTTCTTTGTATGGCGGGGTTTGGAGAAAATTCACCAAAAGCTCGGGACTGCCAAGAAGCTGCAATTTAGACACCCGAAAGTAAGTACTATAGTAGCATATTCCACGCATCTCCTAGTGATTCAAGCGCTAGTTTCATCAATACCATTTAGCATGCTTGCTAATTATCGATTTGATTGACCTCTATTTCTTGTAAAGTGGTTGTGGCAGGAACAAGGGAATGATTTACATGTGGATACTACATTTGCGAGTCCATCCGCCACACGACACGTGAGCGGGGCTACTCCGACAAACAATATGAAGTGCGTAAATAACAGTATTCACAATTTTATTTTATTACCATCATTTGTGTTGAGTTTCATTCATTCATATATATATGTATTGACCCCCTTCTTAAAATTAGATGTTTCGGATGCGGGATGAACTCCTAGCACCAGATCGCTTGCGAGCAATTCAAGAGGAATTGGCGGCATTCTTTCTTGACCACGTGATCGCTGAAGGCGGAGAATACTATGTGGACCACGCGTCCGTATGTTAGGAGATTATATTTGTAAAAGATAATTATTGTATATATGTAGCCGTAGTGTCGGATAGATATACGAGAACTTGTTGTTCGACCAATCTCTCGGATAAGGAGAGGTGGTCGATATCACTTCTCTGTATGCATATATGTTCATGACGATCTTCTGTTTCTTCGTTTGCTTACTAGCTAGCTAGCGTGTCTAGCTAGTCCTCTCTATCTTGTATGTATAGTACTTAGCGTCGACCGAAAGCACGGAAAAAAGATTGTACACTTCTCTCTATTAATTTGCTAGCTAACAAAATATTTGAAACACCTAAATTAACCCCCCAAAACCCCCAAACCACCCCCCCCCCCTTTCAAAAAAAAACTAAAACCCCAGCCACGGAAATGTCGACGCTGCGGATGCCTATTGGTCCCAGTTGGTGCCACCAGCAGGACTAAACCCTCTGCACAGGCTCGGCAGAGCCACATGGAGGCCCATCTGTCCCGGTTGCTCGATTGAACCGACTAAAGTGCGAGGGCATTAGTGGTCGAGCCCTTTAGTCCCGGTTCATGAACCGGGACTAAAGGCCCTCACCAACCGGGACAATAGGCCCTTTTTCTACTAGTGCACGCTCGAAGGCGCTCCGATAGGTCCAAGGTTGCCATAATCATGATTAGGAATCGGATAGGAACTCTGATGGTAGGATTGCAAATCATAGAATCTTAACTATCATGATCGTAGAAATGTAGATTTTATGAACTAAAATCGCAAAATTGGATGGGTTAGTTTGGATCATAAAATCGTATAACAGAATCGTAATTCTTACAACCTTGGATAGGTCTATTGGCTATCGCATGCAAGCGCACTTTTCTTAGACAAACTAGAAAAGTTGTCATATTCGCAGCCTCTATATCCATAACGCGCTCCATATGGATTATGGAGGTCACCGAGGAAAATCGCAAAGTCTGAATCCTTATGTTTGTTGCCTATGTAATCATGGGACCCACTCGTCAATGGGACATTCCGTTTTTTCCCAACCTTCTTACAATCCCACGTGAGGTGGGGGGCACCTAAAGTTTCCTTCCCACCACACGGAACGAGACGTAATTTTCATATGGAGCACGCTCCAAAAGGCAGCCCCGAGACACCATATATGACATGCTAGATAGGGAGGGCACTCCATCAAATATGATGATCCCTGACAAGATGGAAACTTTGCCAGAGGGCCTTTTTGACCAAAGTTGTCATAACAGAGGTTATTATGGTGATCGGTCATATATAGCCACTCTCATAGAATTTCTCTTAAAGGTGCCACGTGAGTCTCACGTTCTGTGACCTGTAGAAGTGGTAACCGACATGTTGGGCTACATAAGTTTTCCTACTACACAATGTGCTTCAGTTGTCTGTCACATGGTGGTGCTGGATTGTGGGTCTACCCTTAAATACGCGGTACCGCTAACAATTGCATATTAAGCCTAGAGGGTAGGAACCTATTTATGGACCATGAGTAATGTCATGGACCATGATTAAGCACGACAGTTCTATGAGTCTAATATTATACTCTCTAGCATACTTGTGCGAGTTATGCGCATGATCACATTGCATATATGAGATTAAGTTCCAATCCAAGCATGTGGGTCAACACCTTGCAGAACTAACCCTGCAAAATGAACCCAACTCTTCCACCATGATAATAAACGTACATACATATTAATTTCACTAGAGTCAACCTCAAGTAATTCCTATATTGTATTCCAGCACAGTTCTCCTCGACACCTCGAGTATTGCTTCCACAAATGAAATTATAGCTACATCGGCACCTCAAGTATTACTTCTCGAGTATAATTTTGTGTCTGTTATTCTGTGTCATGTGCATCAATAATATGAACAATCCAAATCGAGTTTAAAAAATAATAACCTTGTTGAATCAATCTTGGAAGTCACAAAAATACCCCACAAAGGATGTTATTTTTCTAGTCTTTTTTCGCATGATAGTTTACAAAATTATATAAGTTTGGAAATTTGAAATAATTTTGGAAGTTCAAAGTGTTTTAGTTTAAAGGAGAGCACTAAGCGTCGGCCGGTGGATAATAAGAAAAAGATCCGCCGCCTCTCCTGCCATGGGATGGACACGCTAATGGTCATCCGGTCTATCCACGTAGACAACCACCCATTTGCAACAACATCGGTGTTGTAGAAGGCCCTCTGCAACAAGAGTTGTATTGTGGAATATTTTGCAACAAATCACTTGTTGCAATTTTTTTGTCTGACACTCTTTTGCAACAGAGATCGTGTTGCATTTTTTTTGCAACAAACGTCTTGTTGCAGATTTTTGTAATAGATGTCGTGTGGCAATTTTATTCGTCTTCGCCTTTTTGCAACAAGGATCGTGTTGCGGGAAATTTTGCAACAGAGGGCCAGTTGCAGAAATCTTTTGTCAGAAGTGGGACTCATCGATGGCCGACGTGCTTGCAAAATATAGAGAAGAAAACGAGTGGACGGGAGAGATCGTGAAGAGATGAGGTTGAGAAGGAAGAGATTGATTGATTCCACGTGGGACATGTGTTATTCAGAAGAGGCGAACGATGCGTTTGAGTTTTCCACCGGCTGAACTAAGTATTTTCAAAGAAAAAAAATGGAAGTCAAGATTTCTGAAATTTATTTTTGAAAGTACAAATTCGGAATGTTAAAATTTTGAAATTTCGAAGATCCGGAGCAGACACACCATCCATGATCTAGCTCGCATAGTTGTGGTCGTCCTGCTCTTGCACGTAGCTCCAACAAGTAATCGCTCATGTAGTCACGTCCATGTTGGTCATACACTAGCTCTCATGTGTCGCCGCGTTATCAGGGAAAGTACCCCGCAACAACGATGGCCACCAGACCATATCCCAGGCCAATTTGACCACATACCGCATGTCACGCCATGAAAAAACTGTTGGAAATATGCCCTAGAGGCAATAATAAAATGGTTATTATTATATTTCTTTGTTCATGATAATTGTCTCTTATTCATGCTATAATTGTGTTATCCGGAAATCGTAATACACGTGTGAATACATAGACCACAACATGTCCCTAGTGAGCCTCTAGTTGACTAGCTCGTTGATCAACAGATAGTCATGGTTTCCTGACTATGGGCATTGGATGTCATTGATAACGGAATCACATCATTTGGAGAATGATGTGATGGACAAGACCCAATCCTAAGCATAGCTCAAAGATCGTGTAGTTCGTTTAGCTAGAGCTTTTCCAAATGTCAAGTATCATTTCCTTAGACCATGAGATTGTGCAACTCCCGGATACCGTAGGAGTGCTTTGGGTGCCAAGCGTCACAACGTAATCGGGTGACTATAAAGGTGCACTACGGGTATCTCCGAAGTGTCTATTGGGTTGTACGAATCGAGATCAGGATTTGTCACCCGTATGACGGAGAGGTATCTCTGGGCCCACTTTCGGTAATGCATCATCATAATGAGCTCAAGGTGACCAAGTGTCTGGTCACGGGATCATGCATTACGGTACGAGTAAAGTGACTTGCCGGTAACGAGATTAACCGAGGTATTGGGATACCGACGATCGAGTCTCGGGCAAGTAATGTACCGATTGACAAAGGGAATTGTATACGGGATTGAGTAACTCCTCGACATCGTGGTTCATCCGATGAGATCATCGAGGAGCATGTGGGAGCCAACATGGGTATCCAGATCCCGCTGTTGGTTATTGACCGGAGAGGCGTCTCGGTCATGTCGCAAGCATGTCTCCCGAACCCGTAGGGTCTACACACTTAAGGTTCGGTGACGCTAGGGTTGTAAAGATATTAGTATGCAGTAACCTGAAAGTTGTTCGGAGTCCCGGATGAGATCCCGGACGTCACGAGGAGTTCCGGAATGGTCCGGAGGTGAAGAATTATATATAGGAAGTCAGGTTTCGGCCATCGGGAAAGTTTCGGGGTCATCAGACAGGCACTGGGACCACCGGGAAGGGTCCCGGGTCCACCGGGTGGGGCCACCTATCCCGGGAGGGCCCCATGGGCTAAAGTGGGAGGAACCAGCCCCTGGTGGGCTGGTGCGCCCCTGGGCCCCACTGTGCCTAGGGTTGGGAAACCCTAGGGGTGAAGCGCCCACCTCGGGCTTGGGGGCAAGCCACCCCTTGGCCGCCCCTTGGAGATCCCATTTCCTAGGATCGGGCGCCCCCTAGGGGCCCTATATAAAGAGGGGGAGGGAGGGCAGCCGCACCCCATGCTCTTGCGCCTCCCTCTCCCCTTGCTACACCTCTCCCTCTCATGAAGCTTACGAAGCCCTCGCCGAGATCGTTGCTGCATCCACCACCACGCCGTCGTCCGCTTTGGATCTTCATCAACCTCTCCTTCCCCTTGCTGGATCAAGAAGGAGGAGACGCCTTCCTCAACCGTGACGTGTGTTGAACGTGGAGGTGCCGTCCCGCTCGGTAGCTAGGATCTCCGGTGATTTGGATCACGACAGTACGACTCCCTCAACCCGTTCTCTTGAACGCTTCCGCTCCACGATCTACAAGGGTATGTAGATGCACTCCTCTCTCGCTTTCTAGATGAACACATAGATTGATCTTGGTGAAAGCGTAGAAATTTTTTATTTTCTGCAACGTTCCCCAACAGTGGTATCAGAGCTAGGTCTATGCGTAGTTCTCTTTGCACGAGTAGAACACAATTTGTTGTGGGCGTAGATGTTGTCAACTTTCTTGCCACTACTAGTCTTATTTTGCTTCAGCGGTATCGTGCGATGAAGCGGCCCGGACCGACCTTACACGTACGCTTACGTGAGACAGGTTCCACCGACTGACATGCACTAGTTGCATAAGGTGGCTAGCGGGTGTCTGTCTCTCCCACTTTAGTTGGAGCGGATTCGATGAGAAGGGTCCTTGAAAGGACATGCGGTGCCCCCATGTGTGGTTTTGGTAATTGATGACATTCTCTATGGACTAATGGTTGCATTGAGTTATATTTGAAGGATTTGTCCATAGGCATTTCTTGAAGTCCATGTGTTGGTTTCAAGGAGTTTATGTGTTGAACAAGGTGCTATTAAGGAATTATCCAAAGATTGGTCATGTGAGTGTTGAGCTTATTGCAAGCATGTCTTGAAGAAGAAGATTGTGTGATCATTCATGTTTACCTTCAAGACATCATCCAAACTAAGAGAGTTGGAAAGATTCAAGGTTGATCAAGACTAAGTCAAGAGTGAATCAAGTTGATCAACTCACAAAGCGTAAAAGATGTACCGAGAGGGATCAAGTGATCCCATGGTATGGTAAGCATTGTCCATTGCACTTGTGTGTACTAACCCATGGTCTATGTGGAGAGTTCTATGTGGGGTTAGGTACATGTCCATGGGCTTGCGTCAAGAGGAAGATATCATACAACCCATGGAAAGGATGACATCAAGTAGTGATCGCTATCAAGATTGTCGTGTGCAAGTTCAAGTGTAGCATCATGAAGAGATCAAGTGCTTGAAGCTTGCCATCCATTGTGGTGTCAATGGACTTGTGAAGATGTGTCAAGAGTGGCTCACCCATAGTGGAGTATGGGGAGCAATCATCTAGTCTCCATCGACCCAATGCAATCAAGAAAGGTGGTCCATCTTGCGGAGGACAAGATCGTCATCATCTAGCTCAAGTGGATCATGTGCAAGGCAAAGGTTTGCCCTTGATAGGTTTTCTATTTTACCGGTCTCATGGTGGTAGTTGGGAGACTGGGTTATAGGATCGATAGCCGTATTTATCAAGGGGGGCTCTCAAGTGAGTAGCTTAATCGTGATCGTTAAATCCGAGAGCTCAAACCATTGCATCCTTGCGTCATGTTTCTTGGTTCTTATTTGGTTCTATTTGTGAGTCTTAGAGCTTATGGTCATCTTGATGACAAGCTTGAGTTCATCGAAACGGAGTTTGCATGCGTCCTTCTATGAAGTTTTCGGTGTTGGAGGTTTTACCGGTCTTATCCGAGGAAGGGTTCTCACCATTTTCTTTTGGGCCTTTTCTCATTGGCTTATTATTGGTATTTCTATCAAGATTGTGTTAGCCCTTGTCGCTAGCTTTCCAACAAACTTGGTTTCAATCGAATTCAGTAGTCCGAATGCAAAAGTTGTGGTAGTTTTGGTGTTACGAAAAGGCTGCGGCGGTACTACCGTGGGTAGGAGCGGAAGTAATTTTTACTATCGCCCTTGGGAGCGGTACTATAGCTCTTGGGAGCGGTACTACCGCTTGGAGCAAGATTACTCATATTACTTCCGGTGGCTACTTCGCCGGGACCAAAAACTTCGTCACACAAGTCCAGCGGTGGTAGGCACGGATGTAATTTTTTAGTACCGCTGCATAGCAGTAGTACCGCTACCCTTAGCAAAGAGTACCGCTACCCCTAGCGGTAGTACCGTGATGTCAAGCAGTACTACTACCGCTCGGTGCGGGCTGTGAGCATAACGGTTGGATTCGGGAGCTCCTATAAAAGGGTCTTCTTCCCATTCAACCTAATTCTTTTGAGCTCGTGTTCTTCCCCATTGTTGACCTTCTTCGAGCTTGCTAACTCTCAATCCTCTCCAATGATTCTTGCTAGTTCTTGAGGGAAAAGAGAGGAGATCTAGATCCACGCTTTCCACCAATCACTTTCTCCTCTAAGTGAGGGGAACCCCTTGGATCTAGATCTTGGAGTTCTTCGTGTTCTTCTTTCGTTCTTCCTCTCATTTTCTTCCCTAGCATTAGTTGCTTTGGTGGGATTTGGGAGAGAAGGACTTGGGTACTCCGTGTGCCCTTGCCATTGCATTTGGTGCATCGGTTTGAGTTCTCCACGGTGATACGTGGAAGTTACAAGTTGAGAAGCTTATTACTCTTGGGTGCTTGGCACCCTTGAGCTAGTTCCTCTTGGGTGCTTGGGCGCCTAGACAGTTGGTGGTGTTGAGCTCAATCATTGTGGTGTAAAGCTCCGCAAGCGCCGGGTCTCCAATTAGGTTGTGGAGATCGCCTAGAGCAATTTGACGCTGCACCGTGACCGCCCCAAGGGTTGCCAAAGTGTACGAGTTCGGTGACCGCCCCAAGGGTCGCCATTTGTACGGGTTCGGTGACCGCCCTCAAGGGTCCCTTAGTGGAATCACGGCATCTTGCATTGTGCGAGGGCGTGAGGAGATTACGGTGGCCCTAGTGGCTTATGCACTTTACTTTGTGATAGCCATATTGTTTCTTGTCATATATCTTGCTATCACCTAAGTAGTTTTTCTTCCTTAGCATAAGTTGTTGGTGCACATAGGTGATTCTAGTTGTTGTAGGTTTTGTGCTTGACAAATTAACCGCTAGGTTTATTCCGCATTTGTTCAAGCCTCAATCGTAATTATTTTAAAGCGCCTATTCACCCCCCCCCCCTCTAGACGACATCCACGATCTTTCAATTGGTAACAGAGCCTCGTCTCTCTTTGTTGGGCTTAACCGCCTAGAGAGTAAAGATGTCGACTAGGGGTTAGGATTCTCTGAAACTCTTAGTTTCGATGGCACAAATTTTGATGTTTGGGTAATTCACATGCTTAATCTCTTTAGGGTCATGGACCCAAATTTAGAGCGAATTGTAGATATGGGTTTTTCTCCTCCAAAGGATCCCGAAAGATTATCTTTAGAGGATGAGAAAAACTCTTATCTCAATGCTCAAGCTTCTAATGTGCTTTTTGATGCTTTGAGCAATGTAGTTATATTTCAACTCATGCTGCCCGGGATGCTCATGAGTTGTGGACGAAGCTTCAAGATAAATATGGTGTGTCCAAGATTTGTAGGGATGATTGTTCTCCCTCCACCTCCGGTCCTATAGTCTTCTCAACTTCTTCTACTTCACCTACATGTGGCTTGCCACAAGCTAATGATATGGTGAGTAGTGTTGGTCATTGCAATGATGATAGTATGCTTATTGTGGATGATCCTTCATCACTATATTATTGCAATGCTCCTTCTTTGGGCTTTAACACTTTGAGCACTCCAAACGCTTTCACATGCTTGTGTTGATAGTCCTTGCATATCATGTAGAAATTGCTTGACTAAATCTCATGATGATATGCTTGCTATGTCTTGTTGCCATGATAAATGCATCTATTTCCTCGAATTGTTGTGCTAACAATGTAGAGGAAACCCAACACTCCATGGAACAAGATGTGGTGTTTAATGGTGCCTCAAGGGATCCTACACCATCATCTATTGCTTTTTGCCTTATGGCTAAGGCGTCAAAGGTATCTCCTACTTTGTACCCCAATATGTCTCTTGATGATGATGTTGATGCTAATGATGATGAGGATAATGATGAAGAGAATGATAATGTTGCCTCCTTAAAAACTAAGGGAGAAATGATTTTTTAAAGCTCTTCATAAAAATAAAATTGCTCGCTCCAACTTCATGGAAATAATGTCCATTGCCATTGATGGCAAGAAATACATTGAGGAGTTGGAATCTCATCTAGAGGAGCATAAGGTCACCATTGAGAAAATGGAAGCTCATGGGCGTGATTACGCAAATGAGATCACGGAGCTATCTCAAGCTCTTGAACATGAACAAACCACCTCCTAATCCCTTGAGGAGACTTTTGCTCTAGAATTATCTAGAGTGAGGGAATCTCATGATAGAACTCTTGAGGTGGGCAATGATTTCAAAACTAAAAATGCTAAGCTTGAAGTTGCTCATGCTAGACTCCTTGAGGACTTTGAGCACCTCGAAAATGGCTCAAGGGTCATCAAGGGTGATTTCATCAAACTCACCGAGTCTCATGCTCAACTTGAAGCTTCTTATTTAAAAGAGCTTGCTAAGTTGCCCCCTCCCATTGTTGTTAATGATGCTGCTTGTGCTACTAACTCTATTACTTGTGAAGCATCCTTTTTGAAGGAGAATGTTGAGCTACGGGCTCAACTTGAGTTGCTATCTAGCAATTATGGGAAATTGGAAGAAAGCCATGAAAAGCTCTCAAGCTCTCATGACGATCTTCTATTATACCATTATGTGCTATAGATAGCTCATGAGGCCATGATTGCTAAGGTAACATCTAGTGAGCCTCATGTCGATACTAGCACCACTTGTAGTCAAAATACTATATTGCCATGTGCTAGTCCTTGTAATTCTTCTACTCACAATGTTGGTACATCTTGTGATGAATTGCTTTCCTTGCCTTGTTGCTCTAACAATGAAGCTTATATTTCATCTAGTACTTGTGTTGAGACTAACCATGTAGAGGAAATCAAAGAGCTCAAGGCCCAAGTCACTTCTTTGAAGAAAGACTTGGAAAAGAGTCATGAAGGGAAATCCACACTCAACAATATCTTGAGTGTGCAAAAATCCCCCAATGACAAAGGTGGGCTTGGATTCAACTCCAATAAGAAGAAGAAGAAGTCCCAGAGCAACAAGAAGAAGGGCCAAAAACAAGTCAAGAATTCGGCCAAGATTATTTGCTTCAAGTGCAAAATTGAAGGGCATCATGTTAGATATTTCCCATTGAAGAAGAATGCCATTGGTAACAAACAATAAGGGAAGAGGCCACAAGTTCAATCTCATGCTCAACCTCAAGTTGAAGAAAGGCCACTTCCCAAGAAGACTCAAGTTAATGCCTCTCTTGTTGAGAAATCAAGTGAGAAGAAAATGAAGAGTAGACGCTGCTACTTATGTCGTGAGAAAGGTCACCTCGCTTCTTCATGCACTAGTGGTAACTTATCCAACCCAATTATTATTGATGATATCTATTCTCTTGGGAAGGATAAGGTTGGCAATGTGTTTGCCAAGTTTGTTGGTACTCAAAGTGGTGTCAAGAAAAGAACCATTTGGGTTGCCAAGCCTATTGTGACTAACCTCTTAGGACCCAACTTGGTTGGGGACCAACAAGCTCAAACTTGATCAATAGGTGTTGATGGAGGTCATTGGAGACTTGGCTACATTATGAAGAATTAAGGGACTTCATCATTCCTTTTGTCTCAAGCCAAGTCAATTGGATTATCAAGTTTCTATCTTATATCCAATGTGCCTCCTTGCGGTAACTTGTACTTTAATTGGTTACATTGAAAGTTACTTGCCCCTATGCATGTTTTGGTTTTGTTCCTTGCATGTGTTTGTATATGTTGTGCTTCCAACTTGTTTATCTTGAGCAATCAAGTATGTGTGTGTTGGTTTGCACATCATGTATGTGTGTGTCATGCGTTGAGCCTTTTGTATCTTGTCTATTTCTTAGTTGGCTCTTGTGAGAGATTAATGGAATATCCCATTATGGGGGAGTGATGTGCTTTGTACACCTCACAATCCTATAAATGTGTGTACATGAGGAATACCATCTAGTATTGATATTACAAGATTATCTAGTCGCTATGTGGTATGTCTTCTCATGAGAAATTCAAATTCTTAATAGTCCATTAATTATCTCTTGTTGGATCCTTTTAATTGCCTCTTGTCTATCTTTAATTGGTATCACGTTATGGGGGAGTAATATGCTATGTGCATATTACAAGCCTAGAAAATGTGTACATTTGAGATAGTGTCTCCTAGAATTGATATTGTAAATTATATTGTTCCTAGGTGACAAGTTAGCTCTACAAGTGGCAATTTGCTTGTGTTTGTTGTGAAGATGTTGTTGGATGTCCTTTGTTATCTACCACCGGGATCTATTTTCAAATACTTCTTGTCTTTGACAATTGGTAGTCACTTATGTGTGGTAGAATTTATTGATCATCTTTACATTGGCTTTTATTTTTATTTGTCTTTTATCTTGCCAAGGTTTGTGTCAACTCCCGTTGTCTTCCCTACCACTTGTGGATCTTGTTTATTTCTTGTTCATGTCTAGTGTTTTTTAGATATAGTGTAAGTGGTGATCCCACCTTGTGCATTTTTTATTCAAATACAAATCCTATATAATGCACAACTCGTAGGGGAGCTATCCTATTTTCTTCAGAACACTCTTCTTGTGATCCTTATCAAGTGTGTTTTGGTGGAAGGCAAGCCGTTTTCGTTTTGGTACTTTGTGCCATCATGAAACTTTGTAGAGAGCTTATTTTGTTTGGAACCATCCTCTCTTTTGGGAGTTTGATATCTTTTATTTTGAGTGTATCAATGGATATCTCATTCCTAGATGAATATTTTATGGAAAACCACCAAGTGATGTTTATTCATTAGGTATCCTTTTCCAATGACATATATTAGTCTTTTTGTTTCGGGTTTTGAAGTCTTGAGCATGCATGTTTTCTTCATGTATTTCTTTTGGCATGCTTTCTTTCTTTGACTCAATATATGGGAGAAACTCCACCTAGTCTCAATTGGATGAGATGTGCATGATATTCATTTTCATATCTATATGCACATTTTATGTGGAGTTTGTCCTATGTATTGGTGTTTCTAACTATTTGGTCCCGATGAGTTTGGGTACCGTTTAGTTTGTGTTGTTCTTATAGGAACATTCGGAGATGCATTGGATGCTCGGCTCACTCACAAGGAAGGTGGTGTCACCATGTGCATATTGGAGTCAAGCTAGGATGATCAAGGAACTACTATCTACCTTCAATTGGTATCTACTACATCCTTCCAATGGTATCTCGGTAATAAGTAGCATCATCTACTACATGCACACATTACTTGCATCAACCTTGTGTAGGTTGTATCATGGCATGTATTTCATTCTTTCTTGTGATACTTGTTTCCTTTCTCAAAGCATCTCAACGATGATCTCATGTTGCTAGTTGTGATGTCTTTGATGTTCATGCAGTAGGAATTCATTTATATACAATAAGACCATATCTAGCCAAGTGCTATGCTTTCAAGCAAATATCTTATTGGTATATTTATGACTTCCTTGTGGATATCTTATTCCTTCATGTTGTAACTATTTCGGGTGTACATCCCTCTTTGTAGATATATATCATCATGATTTTGTCTACCTAGAACCTTATACACTTGAGAGAAATTACATCTCTAGTTGATATCCTCTCTTTCACGCCCACCTTGTCTTTCTTATGTTATTTCTTTGGTGGCTCCGTGAAAGCTTTTTGCCTTGAGTGCGTGTCCTCTATCGTTGCATCTTGATGCACTCTGTGTGGTGAAGATTATTTTCCTCTTGCTTATCTTTACGAGGCTTTTGCCATCTTAATTGGTACCCCTCGTCTTGATGAGCCTCTCCTCGTCCATCTTCACCACGGGTTGTCACAAGCATAGGTTCTCTATTTTCTTATTAGTAAGCTTGTGAACCCATTTGCTAGTTGTGTGTGAGAATGAAAGGCTTTGCACAGTGTATCTCATTCATTCGAGACTATGTTGACGCTTATGCTCATCTATATATTAGTCTTCTCATGTGCTTTGCCATGACTCACACACATCATTTTGGTTGAGCCTATTCTTAAGTTGCCTCTTTTACGGTTGTTGCTCAACCATGTGCTTGTTTCAAGAGCTAGCCTTAGTCTCCTATATGCTCACTTGCACCTGTTGTTAGTTTCTGTTGACTTTGGGGGAGCTATGATCCTATTTTGTGCACTTTGTATCCAAATACAAAAATTCTTGATGTGCACAAATCATGGAGAGCTTCTCTAGTTTCTTTAGAACAATCCTCTGCTCATATCATAATATCTTTATTCATGTGGCACGTAGGTTCATTGGTCTAGTTGGTTCAATTGGTATCTTTTGATAGCTTGCTTCAATTGGTATCTTTTGATTGCTTGATTGCTTGTTTCTCTCTTTGTTATGTCTTTGTGGCATATCATTCTTTTGCAATCTTGGTGCCTCAATATAGTTAGTCTTCCTCCAAGTATTACCTTTGGATATGTGTATGGCATTCCACTCTCTTGTTGAGATAGACACAACTTTTGGAGGAACACCTTTTATATTGGTCTTCTTAGCTTTTCGCCCATGTTGGCAATCGATGCCAATGGGGGAGAAGTTTCAGAGAGTTTTGTGGAGAAGTCTTCAGAGTTTTCTCTTTGCTTTGGTTTTGTTCCTAAGCAGTTGCATCGCATACGCATGCATTATTGGTTGTTGCATTGCATGGTGAAGCATAATTCCAGATATAAACTCACTTGAAAGTGATTGTCATCAATTACCAAAATGGGGAGATTGAAAGGACATGCAGTGCCCCCATGTGTGGTTTTGGTAATTGATGACATTCTCTATGGACTAATGGTTGCATTGAGTTATATTTGAAGGATTTGTCCATAGGCATTTCTTGAAGTCCATGTGTTGGTTTCAAGGAGTTTATGTGTTGACCAAGGTGCTATTAAGGAATTATCCAAAGATTGGTCATGTGAGTGTTGAGCTTATTGCAAGCATGTCTTGAAGAAGAAGATTGTGTGATCATTCATGTTTACCTTCAAGACATCATCCAAACTAAGAGAGTTGGAAAGATTCAAGGTTGATCAAGACTAAGTCAAGAGTGAATCAAGTTGATCAACTCACAAAGCGTAAAAGATGTAACGAGAGGGATCAAGTGATCCCATGGTATGGTAAGCATTGTCCATTGCACTGTGTGTACTAACCCATGGTCTATGTGAGAGTTCTATGTGGGGTTAGGTACATGTCCATGGGCTTGCGCCAAGAGGAAGATATCATACAACCCATGGAAAGGATGACATCAAGTAGTGATCGTCATCAAGATTGTCGTGGTGCAAGTTCAAGTGTAGCATCATGAAGAGATCAAGTGCTTGAAGCTTGCCATCCATTGTGGTGTCAATGGACTTGTGAAGATGTCTCAAGAGTGGCTCACCCATAGTGGAGTATGGGGAGCAATCATCTAGTCTCCATCGACCCAACGCAATCAAGAAAGGTGGTCCATCTTGCGGAGGACAAGATCGTCATCATCTAGCTCAAGTGGATCATGTGCAAGGCAAAAGGTTTGCCCTTGATAGGTTTTCTATTTTACCGGTCTCATGGTGGTAGTTGGGAGACCGGGTTATAGGATCGATAGCCAGATTACTATCAAGGGGGGCTCTCAAGTGAGTAGCTTGATCGTATTGCTCGTCGAGAGCTCAAACCATTGCATCCTTGCATCATGTTTCTTGGTTCTTATTTGGTTCTCTTTGTGAGTCTTAGAGCTTATGGTCATCTTGATGACAAGCTTGATTTCATCGAAACGGAGTTTGCATGCGTCTTCTATGAAGTTTTTCGGTGTTGGAGGTTTTACCGGTCTTATCCGAGGAAGGGTTCTCACCATTTTCTTTTGGGCCTTTTCTCATTTGCTTATTACTGGTATTTCTATCAAGATTGTGTTAGCCCTTGTCGCTAGCTTTCCAACAAACTTGGTTTCACGAATTCGGAGTCCGAATGCAAAAGTTGTGGTAGTTTTGGTGTTCGGAAAGGCTGCAAAGAAGATTACCATGGGTAGGAGCGGAAGTAATTTTTACTACCGCCCTTGGGAGCGGTACTACCGCTCTTGGGAGCGGTACTACCGCTTGGAGCAGTACTACCATGGGCTACTTCGTGGCTACTTCCGCCGGGACCAAAACTTCGTCACAAGTCCAGCGGTGGTAGGCACGGATGTAATTTTTTTAGTACTGTCATAAGCAGAGTAGTACCGCTACCCTTAGCAGTAGTATCGCTACCCCTAGCGGTAGTACTGCGTGATGTCAAGCGGTACTACCGCTCGGTCTTGGCTGTGAGCATAACGGTTGGATTCGGAGCTCCTATAAAAGGGTCTTCTTCCCCATTCAACCTAATTCTTTGAGCTCGTGTTCTTCCCCCATTGTTGACCTTCTTCGAGCTTGCTAACTCTCAATCCCTCCAATGATTCTTGCTAGTTCTTGAGGGAAAAGAGAGAGGAGATCTAGATCCACATTTCCACCAATCACTTTCTCCTCTAAGTGAGGGGAACCCTTGGATCTAGATCTTGGAGTTCTTCGTGTTCTTCTTCGTTCTTCCTCTCATTTTCTTCCCTAGCATTAGTTGCTTTGGTGGGATTTGGGAGAGAAGGACTTGGGTACTCCGTGGTGCCCTTGCCATTGCATTTGGTGCATCGGTTTGAGTTCTCCACGGTGATACGTGGAAGTTACAAGTTGAGAAGCTTATTACTCTTGGGTGCTTGGCACCCTTGAGCTTGTTCCTCTTGGGTGCTTGGGCGCCCTAGACGGTTGGTGGTGTTCGGAGCTCAATCATTGTGGTGTAAAGCTTCGCGCAAGCGCCGGGTCTCCAATTAGGTTGTGGAGATCGCCCCGAGCAATTTGACGCGTACCGGTGACCGCCCCCAAGGGTTGCCAAAGTGTACGAGTTCGGTGACCGCCCCAAGGGTCGCCATTTGTACGGGTTCGGTAACCACCCTCAAGGGTCCCTTAGTGGAATCACGGCATCTTGGATTGTGCGAGGGCGTGAGAAGATTACGGTGGCCCTAGTGGCTTCTTGGGGAGCATTGTGCCTCCACACCGCTCCAAACGGAGATTAGCATCCGCAAGGGTGTGAACTTCAGGATACATCGTCGTCTCCGCGTGCCTCGGTTATTTCTTACCCGAGCCCTTTACTTATGCACTTTACTTTGTGATAGCCATATTGTTTCTTGTCATATATCTTGCTATCACCTAAGTAGTTTTTCTTGCTTAGCATAAGTTGTTGGTGCACATAGGTGATTCTAGTTGTTGTAGGTTTTGTGCTTGACAAATTAACCGCTAGGTTTATTCCGCATTTGTTCAAGCCTCAACCGTAATTATTTTAAAGCGCCTATTCACCCCCCCCCCTCTAGGCGACATCCACGATCTTTCAGTCCTTATGAAGGGTAAATAGAAGTTGGCAAATCACGTTGTGGCTTTTACGTAGGTAAGAAAACGTTCTTGCTAGAACCCTATTGCAGCTATCAGAAACATGCAACAACAATTAGAGGACGTCTAACTTGTTTTTGCAGCATGTGATTGTGATGTGATATGGCCAAAAGTTGTGAAGAATGATGAATGATATATATGTGATGAATGAGATCATGTTCTTGTAATAGGAATCACGACTTGCATGTCGATGAGTATGACAACCGGCAGGAGCCATAGGAGTTGTCTTAATTATTGTATGACCTGCGTGTCATTGATTCAACGCCATGTAATTACTTTACTTTATTGCTAAACCGTTAGCCATAGTAGTAGAAGTAATAGTTGGCGAAAGCAACCCCATGGAGACATCGATGATGGAGATCATGGTGTCATGCCGGTGACGAAGATGATCATGGAGCCTCAAGATGGAGATCAAAGGAGCTATATGATATTGCCCATATCATGTCACTACTATTTGATTGCATGTGATGTTTATCATGTTTTTGCATCTTGTTTACTTAGAACGACGGTAGTAAATAAGATGATCCCTCATAATAATTTCAAGAAAGTGTTCCCTAACTGTATACTGCTAAGTAAAGTTCGTTGTTTCAAGCACCACGTGATGATCGGTTGTGATAGATTCTAACGCTCACATACAACGGGTGTAAGACAGATTTACACGCATAAACACTTAGGTTAACTTGACGAGCCTAGCATGTATGCACATGGCCTCGGAACACAAGAGACCAAAAGGTCGTAACATGAGTCGTATGGAAGATACGATCAACATGGAGATGTTCACCGATGATGACTAGTCCGTCTCACGTGATGATCGGACACGGCCTAGTCGACTCGGATCATGTATCGCTTAGATGACTAGAGGGATGTCTAATCTCGAGTGGGAGTTCATTAAATAATTTGATTAGATGAACTTAATTATCATGAACTTAGTCTAAAATCTTTAAAATATGTCTTGTAGATCAAATGGCCCACATTACCCTCAACTTCAACGCTGCTCCTAGAGAAAACCAAGCTGAAAGATGATGGCAACAACTATACGGACTGGGTCCTAACCTCGAGGATCATCCTCATAGCTGCAAAGAAAGATTATGTCTTAGAAACACCGCTTAGGTGAAGCTCCCATCCTGCAGAGAACCAAGACATTATGAATGGTTGGCAGTCTCGCGGCTTTGATGATTACTCCCTCGCTCAAAGGCGGCATGCTTTACAGCTTAGAACAGGGCTCCAAAAGTGTTTTGAGCAACACGAAGCATATGAGATGTTCAAGAGCTGAAAATGGTTTTCCAAGCTCATGCCCGGTCGAGATATGAAGTCTCCGACAAGTTCTTCAGTTGTAAGATGGAGGAAAATAGTTCTGTCAAGGAGCACATACTCAAAATGTTCGGGTTGCACAACCGCTTGACTCACCGGGAGTTAATCTCCCGGATGACGCGGTTATTGACAGAATCCTTCAGTCGCTTCCACCGAGCTACAAGAGCTTTGTGATGAACTTCAATATGCAGGGGATGGAAAAGACGAGGTATTGGGATACCGACGATCGAATCTCGGGCAAGTAACGTACCGATTGACAAAGGGAATTGTATACGGGATTACTTGAATCCTCGACATCGTGGTTCATCCGATGAGATCATCATGGAACATGTGGGAGCCAACATGGGTATCCAGATCCCGCTATTGGTTATTGGCCAGAGAGCTGTCTCGGTCATGTCTGCATGATTCCCGAACCCGTAGGGTCTACACACTTAAGGTTCGATGGCGCTAGGGTTATAATGAAGATTTGTATGTGATTACCGAATATTGTTCGGAGTCTTGGATGAGATCCTGGACGTCATGAGGAGTTCCGGAATGGTCCGGAGGTGAAGGTTTATATATGGGAAGTCATCATACGGTCACCGGAAATATTCGGGGGTATACTGGTACTGTACCGGGACCACCGGAGGGGTTCCGGGGGTCCACCGGGAGGGTCCACCTGCCCCGGAGGGCCTTATGGGCTGTAGGTGGAAGGGAACCAGCCCCTAAGTGGGTTGGGCGCCATTCCCCCTTAGGGCCCATGCACCTAGGGTAGGGAGGGAACCCTAAAGGGGGCGCCCCCCTTGCTTGGGGGGCAAGCCCCCTCCCCCTTGGTCGCCGCCCCCCTCTAGATCTCATCTAGAGGGGCCGGCCCCCTTTCCCCTTCTCCCTATAAATAGAGGGGTGGAGGGAGGGCTACAGCACCACATCCAAGGCGTAGCCCCTCCCCTCCCCAACACCTCTCCTCCTCCGCGTGAGCTTGGCGTAGCCCTGCCGGAGAACTGTAACTCCATCACCACCACGCCGTCGTGCTGCTGCTGGAGCCATCTTCCTCAACCTCTCCCTCCTCCTTGCTGGATCAAGGTGCGGGAGACAACACCGGGCTGCACGTGTGTTGAACACGGAGGTGCCGTTGTTCAGCGCTTAGATCGAATCTGCCGATCTGAATCGCCTTTAGCACGAATTCTTCATCCGCGTTCTTGCAACGCTTCGGTCTCGCGATCTTCAAGGGTATGAAGATGCACTCCCCTCTCTCTTGTTGCTAGTTACACCATAGATTGATCTTGGTGATGCGTAGAAATTTTTTTAATTTCTGCAACGATCCCCAACAATGGCATCATGAGCTAGGTCTATGAGTAGTTTCTATGCACGAGTAGAACACAAGTTGTTGTGGGCGTTGATTTTGTCAATTTACTTGCCACTACTAGTCTTATCTTGATTCGGCGGCATCGTGGGATGCAGCGCCTGCACCGACCTTACACGTATGCTTACGTGAGACAAGTTCCACCGACTGACATGCACTAGTTGCATAAGGTGGCTAGCGGGTGTCTGTCTCTCCCACTTTAGTCGGATCGGATTCGATGAAAAGGGTCCTTATGATGGGTAAATAGCAATTGGCATATCACGTTGTGGTTTCTGGCGTAGGTAAGAAACGTTCTTGCTAGAAACCTATAGCAGCCACGTAAAAACATGCAACAACAGTTAGAGGACGTCTAACTTGTTCTTGCAGCATATGCCGTGTGATGTGATATGGCCAAAGGATGTGATGAATGAAATATATGTGATGTATGAGATTGATCATGTTCTTGTAATAGGAATCACGACTTGCATGTCGATGAGTATGACAACCGGTAGGAGCCATAGGAGTTGTCTTAATTATTGTATGACCTGCGTGTCATTGATTCAACGCCATGTAATTACTTTACTTTATTGCTAAACCGTTAGCCATAGTAGTAGAAGTAATAGTTGGCGAGCAACCCCATGGAGACACGATGATGGAGATCATGATGATGGAGATCATGGTGTCATGCCGGTTACGAAGATGATCATGGAGCCCCGAAGATGGAGATCAAAGGAGCTATATGATATTGTCCATATCATGTCACTACTATTTGATTGCATGTGATGTTTATCATGTTTTTGCATCTTGTTTACTTAGACGACGGTAGTAAATAAGATGATCCCTCATTATAATTTCAAGAAAGTGTTCCCCCTAACTGTGCGCCTGCGAAAAGTTCGTTGTTTCAAAGCACCACGTGATGATCGGGTGTGATAGATTCTAACGCTCACATACAACGGGTGTAAGACAGATTTACACGCATAAACATTTAGGTTAACTTGACGAGCCTAGCATGTACAGACATGGCCTCGGAACACAAGAGACCGAAAGGTCGAACATGAGTCGTATGGAAGATACGATCAACATGGAGATGTTCACCGATGATGACTAGTCCGTCTCACGTGATGATCGGACACGGCCTAGTCGACTCGGATCATGTATCGCTTAGATGACTAGAGGGATGTCTAATCTGAGTGGGAGTTCATTATATAATTTGATTAGATGAACTTAATTATCATGAACTTAGTCTAAAATCTTTAAAATATGTCTTGTAGATCAAATGGCCCACATTACCCTCAACTTCAACGCGTTCCTAGAGAAAACCAAGCTGAAAGATGATGGCAGCAACTATCTGAATCGGGTCCTAACACGAGGATCATCCTCATAGCTGCAAAGAAAGATTATGTCTTAGAAGCACCGCTTAGGTGAAGCTCCCATCCTGCAGAACCAAGACGTTATGAATGCTTGGCAGTCTCGCGGTCGATGATTACTCCCTCGCTCAATGCGGCATGCTTTACGCTTAGAACAGGGGCTCCAAAAGCGTTTTGAGCAACATGGAGCATATGAGATGTTCAAGAGCTGAAAATGGTTTTCCAAGATCATGCCCGGTCGAGAGATATGAAGTCTCCGACAAGTTCTTCGGTTGTAAGATGGAGGAAAATAGTTCCGTCGGTGAGCACATACTCAAAATGTTTGGGTTGCACAACCGCTGACTCAGCCTGGGAGTTAATCTCCGGATGACGCCGTTATTGACAGAATCCTTCACCGCTTCCACCGAGCTACAAGAGCTTTGTGATGAACTTCAATATGCAGGGGATGGAAAAGACCATTCCCGAGGTATATTCAATGCTGAAATCAGCGGAGGTAGAGATCAAGAAAGAACATCAAGTGTTGATGGTGAATAAAACCACTAAGTTCAAGAAAGGCAAGGGTAAGAAGAACTTCAAGAAGGACGGCAAGGGAGTAGCCACGCTCGGTAAGCCATTCTTGGGAAGAAGTCAAAGAATGGACCCAAGCCTGAAAATCGAGTGCTTTTATTGCAAGGAAGCGGACACCGAAGCGGAACTGCCCCAAATACTTAGCGGACAAGAAGGCCGACAATACTAAAGGTATATGTGATATACATGTAATTGATGTGTACCTTACCGATTACTCGTAGTAGCTCCCGGTATTTGATACCGGTGCCGTTGCTCATATTTGTAACTCAAAGCAGGAGCTGCGGAATAAGCGGAGATCATGGCGAAGGACGAGGTGACGATCTTGGCGTCGGGAATGGTTCCAAGGTCGATGTGATCGCCGTCGGCACGCTACCTCTACATTTACCTAGGGGATTAGTTATAAACCTCAATAATTGTTATTTAGTACCAGCTTTGAGAATGAACATTGTATCCGGATCTCTTTTAAAACGAGATGGCTACTCATTTAAACCGAGAATAATGGTTGTTCTATTTATATGAGAGATATGTTTTATGGTCATGCCCCGATGGTCAATGGTTTATTCTTAATGAATCTCGAACGTGATGTTACACATATTCATAGTGTGAATACCAAAAGATGTAAAGTTGATAACGATAGTCCCACATACTTGTGTAATCGCCGCCTTTGGTCACATTGGTGTCAAGCGCATGAAGAAGCTCCATGCTGATGGACTTTTAGAGTCTCTCGATTATGAATCATTTGACACATGCGAACCATGCCTCATGGGAAAATGACCAAGACTCCGTTCTCCGGAACAATGGAGCGAGCAACCAACTTATTGGAAATCATACATACCGATGTGTGCGGTCCAATGAGCGTTGAGGCTCGCGGAGGATATCGTTATGTTCTCACTCTCACCGATTTACTTGAGTAGATATGGGTATGTCTACTTGATGAAACACAAGTCCGAGGCCTTTGAAAAGTTCAAGGAATTTCAGAATGAGGTAGAGAATCAACATGACCGAAAGATAAAGTTCTCTGATCAGATCGTGGAGGAGAATATTTAAGTCACGAATTTGGTACGCACTTAAGGAAATATGGAATCGCTTTCACAACTCACGCCGCTCGAACACCTCAACGATAGAACGGTGTGTCCGAACATCGTAATCGCATTTTATTGGATATGGTGCGATCTATGATGTCTCTTACCGATTTACCGCTATCTTTTTGGGGATACGCTCTAGAGACAGCTACATTCACTTTAAATAGGGCACCGTCTAAATCCGTTGAGACGACACTGTATGAATTATGGTTTGGGAAGAAACCTAAGCTGTTGTTTCTAAAAGTTTGGGGATGCGATGCTTATGTCAAGAAACTTCAACCTGAAAAGCTCGAACCCAAGTCGGAAAAATGCGTCTTCATAGGATACCCTAAGGAAACCATTGGGTATACCTTCTACCTCAGATCCGAAGGCAAGATCTTTGTTGCCAAGAACGGGTCCTTTCTGGAGAAAGAGTTTCTCTCGAGAGAAGTAAGTGGGAGGAAAGTGGAACTTGATGAAGTACTACCTCTTGACCCGGTGAGTACCGCAGCTCAGGAAGATGTTCCGTGGTGCCGCAGACCAATCAAGAGGAAATTAATGATGATGATCAAGGTACTTCGGATCAAGTTACTACCGAACTTCAGGTCCACGAGGACACGCTCCACACCGAGTGGTATGGCAACCCTGTCCGGAAATCATGTTGTTAGACAACGGTGAACCTTCGAACTATGAAGAAGCGATGGCGGGCCCAGATTCCAACAAATGGCTTGAAGCCATGCAATCCGAGATAGGATCCATGTATGAAAACGAAGTATGGATGTTGACAGACTTGCCCGATGATCGGTGAGCGATAGAAAACAAATGGATCTTTAAGAAGAAGATGGACGCGGATGGTAATGTTACCATCTATAAAGCTCGACTTGTCGCTAAGGGTTATCGACAAGTTCAAGGGGTTGACTATGATGAGACATTCTCTCCTGTAGCGAAGCTAAAGTCCGTCCGAATCATGTTAGCAATTGCAGCATACTATGATTATGAGATACGGAAAATGGACGTCAAAACGGCATTCCTTAACGGCCATCTTAAAGAAGAATTGTATATGATGCAGCCGGAAGGTTTTTTCGACCCTGAGAATGCTAACAAGGTATGCAAGCTCCAGCGATCCATTTATGGGCTGGTGCAAGCATCTCGGAGTTGCAACATTCGCTTTGATGAGATGATCAAAGCGTTTGGGTTTATGCAGACTTATGGAGAAGCCTGCGTTTACAAGAAAGTGAGTGGGAGCTCTGTAGCATTTCTCATATTATATGTAGATGACATACTTTTGATGGGAAATGATATAGAACTCTTGGACAGCATTAAGGCCTACTTGAATAAGTGTTTTTCAATGAAGGACCTTGGAGAAGCTGCTTATATATTAGGCATCAAGATCTATAGAGATAGATCGAGACGCCTCATGGGTCTTTCACAAAGCACATACCTTGATAAGATATTGAAGAAGTTCAATATGGATCAGTCTAAGAAGGGGTTCTTATGCGTGTGTTGCAAGGTGTGAAATTGAGCTCGGCTCAATGTCCGACCACGGCAGAAGATATAGAAGAGATGAGTGTCATCCCCTATGCCTCAACCATAGGGTCTATTATGTATGCCATGCTGTGTACCAGACCTGATGTAAATCTTGCCGTAAGTTTCGTAGGAAGGTACCAAAGTAATCCCGGCAAGGAACACTGGACAGCGGTCAAGAATATCCTGAAGTACCTAAAAAGGACTAAGGACATGTTTCTCGTGTATGGAGGTGACGAAGAGCCCGCCGTAAAGGGTTACGTCGACGCTAGCTTCGACACAAATCTGGATGACTCTAAGTCACAGACCGGATACGTGTATATTTTGAATGGTGGGGCAGTAAGCTGGTGCAGTTGCAAGCAAAGCGTCGTGGCGGGATCTACATGTGAAGCAGAGTACATGGCAGCGCATGAAGCAATCTGGGTGAAGGAGTTCATCACCGACCTAGGAGTCATACCAAATGCGTTGGGGCCGATCAAACTCTTCTGTGACAACACTGGAGCTATTGCACTTGCCAAGGAGCCCAGGTTTCACAAGAAGACCAGGCACATCAGCTGCCGCTTCAACTCCATTCGTGAAAATGTTCAAGATGGAGACATAGATATTTGTAAAGTACATATGGACCTGAATGTAGCAGATCCGTTGACTAAACCTCTCCCTAGAGCAAAACATGATCAACACCAGAATTCCATGGGTGTTCGATTCATCACAATGTAACTAGATTATTGAACTCTAGTGCAAGTGGGAGATCATGGAAATATGCCCTAGAGGCAATAATAAAATGGTTATTATTATATTTCTTTGTTCATGATAATTATACATTATTCATGCTATAATTGTGTTATCCGGAAATCGTAATACACGTGTGAATACATAGACTACAACATGTCCCTAGTGAGCCTCTAGTTGACTAGCTCGTTGACCAAATGGATAGTCATGGTTTCTCGACTATGGGCATTGGATGTCATTGATAACGGGATCACATCATTAGGAGAATGATGTGATGGACAAGACCCAATCCTAAGCATAGCTCAAAGATCGGGTAGTTCGTTTAGCTAGAGCTTTTCCAAATGTCAAGTATCATTTCCTTAGACCATGAGATTGTGCAACTCCCGGATACCGTAGGAGTGCTTTGGGTGTGCCAAACGTCACAACGTAACTGGGTGACTACAAAGGTGCACTACGGGTATCTCCGAAAGTGTCTGTCGGGTTGGCACGAATCGAGACTGGGATTTGTCACTCCGGATGACGGAGAGGTATCTCTGGGCCCACTCGGTAATGCATCATCATAATGAGCTCAAGGTGACCACGTGTCTGGTCACGGGATCATGCATTACGGGACGAGTAAAGTGACTTGCCGATGCTTGAGATTAAACGAGGTATTGGGATACCGACGATCGAGTCTCGGGCAAGTAACGCATCGAGTGACAAAGGGAATTGTATACGGAATTGAGTAAATCCTCGACATCGTGGGTTCATCCGATGAGATCATCGAGGAGCATGTGGGAGCCAACATGGGTATCCAGATCCTCATTGTTGGTTATTGACCGAGAGGCGTCTCGGCCATGTCTGCATGTCTCCCGAACCCGTAGGGTCTACACACTTAAGGTTCGGTGACGCTAGGGTTGTAAAGATATTAGTATGCAGTAACCCGAAAGTTGTTCGGAGTCCCGGATGAGATCCCGGACGTCACGAGGAGTTCCGGAATGGTCCGGAGGTGAAGAATTATATATAGGAAGTCAGGTTTCGGCCATCGGGAAAGTTTCGGGGGTCACGGTATTGTACCGGACCACCGGAAGGGTCCCGGGGTCCACCGGTGGGGCCACCTATCCCGGAGGGCCCGATGGGCTGAAGTGGGAGGAACCAGCCTGGTGGGCTGGTGCGCCCCTTGGGCCCCTCGCGCCTAGGGTTGGGAAACCCCTGGGGTGGGCGCCTCCCACTGGCTTGGGGCAAGCCACCCCTTGGCCGCCGCCCGTTGGAGATCCCATCTCCTAGGGCGGCGCCCCCTAGGGGCCCTATATAAAGAGCGGGAGGAGGGCAGCCGCACTCCATGCTCTTGGCGCCCCTCTCCCCTTGCTACACCTCCCCCTCTCGCAGAAGCTTGGCGAAGCCCTGCCGAGATTGTTGCTGCATCCACCACCACGCCGTCATGCTGCTGGATCTTCATCAACCTCTCCTTCTGCCTTGCTGGATCAAGAAGGAGGAGACGTCTTCCTGAACCGTACGTGTGTTGAACGCGGAGGTGCCGTCCGTTCGGCGCTAGGATCTCCGGTGATTTGGATCATGACGAGTACGACTCCCTCAACCCCGTTCTCTTGAACGCTTCCGCTCGTGATCTACAAGGGTATGTAGATGCACTCCTCTCTCTCGTTGCTAGATGAACTCATAGATTGATCTTGGTGAAAGCGTAGAAAATTTTTATTTTCTGCAACGTTCCCCAACAAAAACCTTGGCACCCACGGGTTTTGCCTCACGGCTACGGCGATGGGAAGGAGGAGAAGCAGTGGGACGGGTGAGTTGCTAGGTTGGGGCGCCAAATCAATGCCTCTTTGATTCTCAAAACGCCGTGATAGAGAAAAACCAAGGATTGTAGTGACATGTCATCTTGAATCCCACCGAATTAGAAAACTAGGAGAATTCGGATAAAATAGTGTTTGATGCCACCATAAAAGCAAAGGAAATATACCAAGAGATTTTAGTGGACGCGTATTTTTCTCCAAAATAAAGTGCTAATGAATTCTAAGGAAAATTACTAAGCATTTCAATCCTATGAATCGAGTAGCCAACAGAGAATTTTTTTTTATAAAATTCTTTGAATCAAAGCACTTGCCCTCTCGTATGCTTCGTCTAGTTACGTTCGTTGTCGTCACATGCCGACACTTTCGATCTGCATCTGAAATTTATTTTTGAAAGTACAAATTCAGAATGTCAAAATTTTGAAATTTCAAAGATCCGGAGCAAACACACCGTCCATGATCTAGCTCACATAGTTGTGGTCGTCCTCCTCTTGCACGCAGCTCCAACAAGTAATCACTCATGTACTCACGTCCATGTTGGTCATGCACTAGCTCGCATGTGTCGCCGCGTCATCAGGGAAAGTATCCCGCAACAACGATGGCCATCAGACCATATCCCACGTCAATTTGACCACATACCGTATGTGACGCCATGAAAAAACCATGGCACCCACGGGTTTTGCCTCACGGCGTCCTACGGCGATGGGAAGGAGGAGAAGCAGTGGGACGGGTGAGTTGCTAGGTTGGGGGACCAAATCAATGCCTCAAAACACCGTGGTAGAAAAAAAATCAAGAATTGTAGTGACATGTCATCTTGAATCCCGCCGAATTAGAAAACTCGGAGAATTCGGATAAAATAGTGTTTGATGCCACCATAAAAGCAAAGGAAATATACCAAGAGATTTTAGTGGACGCGTATTTTTCTCCAAAATAAAGTGCTAATGAATTCTAAGGAAAATTACTAAAAGCATTTCAATCCTATGAATCGGGTATCCAACAGAGAAAAGATCCTATAAAATTCTTTGAATCAAAGCACTTGCCCTCTCGTATGCTTCGTCTAGTTACGTTCGTTGTCGTCACATGCCGACACTTTCGGTCTGCTATTTTTGCAAGTGAAAAGAAGGATAACAGGTTTTGGGGGGAATCATCTTCTTCCCGGACGAGGACGAATGAGGTGGGACGTGGAGACCGGGACGCGCCCGCTGCCTTCCGAGGCCCGGCTCCTCTAGTCGGCAGCCACCTGCCGACCAACTCATGCAAGCACACGTAGCAGCCACGGCGATTCGTCTATCTGACCACCCGTCATTATGGGCTAGTCGGCAGTCACCTGCCCATCCACTCACGAGAGAACACGTCGTGCTTCGTCTATCCTCTAACGGCCTATAAATAGTGCCTCGTCCAGCACCTGCTTCACACAACACCACCTGCTCCAAGTAAAACCCTAAACAGCAGCACTAGTAGATTTCCCGAGTGACAAGTTTGGCGCAGGATGGAGCACCAGGGACACGGCACCGGCGAGAAGAAGAGCATCATGAGCAAGATCAAGCAGAAGCTCTCCAGCAGCCACGGTGATCACCAGCAGGCCGCTGCCACCCACGGGCAGCAGGGGCACACCACTACGGGGACGCATGACACTCCAACCACCGATGGTGCCTACAGCACGGACACACCGGAGCCACCGGCACGGGGATGCACGGCGCCGACACCGGCCAGAAGAAGGACGTCATGGAGAACATCAATGACAAGCTCCCTGGTGACCACGGGGACCACCAGCAAACTGGTGGCACCTACGGGCAGCAGGGACACACTGCTGCGGCGACGCATGGCGCCTCAGTCACCGGTGGCACCCATGGCCAGGGAAACAGTGGTACAGGGACGGAAGGCGCTCCGGCCACCGATGGTGCCTACGGGCAGCATGGACACACCGGGGCCACCGTCATGGGGATGCATGGCGCCGACACCAGCGAGAAGAAGGGTGTCATTGAGAACATCAATGACAAGTTTCCTGGTGACCATGGGGACAACCAGCAGGCTGGTGGCACCTACGAGCAGCAGGAACACACCACCGCGGCAATGCATGGCGCCGCAGCCACCGACGGCACCTATGGCCAGCAGGGAAACACCGGTACGGGGACACATGGCGCCCCAACCACCGATGGTGCCTATGGGCAGCACGGACACACCGGGGCCATCGGCACGGGGATGCACGACACCAACACCGGCGAGAAGAAGGGTGTCATTGAGAACATCAATGACAATCACCCTGGTGGCCATGGGGACCACCAGCAGGCTGGTGGCACCTACGGCCATCAGGGACACACCGCTGCGGTGACACATGGCACCTCAGCCACCGACGACACGTATGGGCAGCAGGGAAACACCGATACGGGGACACATGCCGCACCGGCCACCGATGGTGCCTATGGGCAGCACGGACACACCGGTGCCACCGGCACGGGGATGCACGGCGCTGACACGAGCGAGAAGAAGAGCGTCATGCAGAACATCAATGACAAGCTCCCTGGTGTCCATGGGGACCACCAGCAGGCTGGTGGCACCTACGGGCAGCAAGAACACACCACCGCGGCAATGCATGGCGCCGCAGCCACCGATGGCACCTATGGCCAGCAGGGAAACACCGGTACGGGGACACATGGCGCCCCAGCCACCGATGGTGCCTATGGGCAGCACGGACACACCGGGGCCATCGGCACAGGGATGCACGACGCCAACACCGGCGAGAAGAAGGGTGTCATTGAGAACATCACGACAATCACCTGGTGGCTATGGGGACCACCAGCAGACTGGTGGCACCTACGGCCATCAGGGACACACCGCTGCGGTGACGCATGGCACCTCAGCCACCGACGACACGTATGGGCAGCAGGGAAACACCGATACGGGGACACATGCCGCACCGGCCACCGATGGTGCCTATGGGCAGCACGGACACACCGGTGCCACCGGCACGGGGATGCACGGCGCTGACACGGGCGAGAAGAAGAGCGTCATGCAGAACATCAATGACAAGCTCCCTGGTGTCCATGGGGACCACCAGCAGGCTGGTGGCACCTATGGGCAGCAGGGACACACCGATGCGGCGACGCATGGCGCCTCAGCCACCAGCGGCACCTATAGGCATCAGGAAAACACCGGTACGGGGACACATGGCGCCCCTACCACTGATGGTGCCTATGGGCAGCACGGACACACTGGGGCCATCGTGGCGGGGATGCATGGCGCCGACATGGGCGAGAAGAAGGGCGTCAAGGAGAACATCAATGACAAGCTCCCTGGTGGCCACAGGGATCACCAGCAGCCTGGTGGCACCTACGGGCAGCAGGGACACACCGATGCGGCGACGCATGGCGCATTAGCCACTGGCGGCACCCATGTGCAACAAGGAATCACCAGTACGGGGACACATGGCGCCCCGGCCACCGATGGGGCCTACGGGCAGCACGGACACACCGGAGCCATTGGCACGAGGATGCACGACACCGACACCGGCGAGAAGAAGGGCATCATAGAGAACATCAACGACAAGCTGCCTAGTGGTGACAAAGACCACCAGCACACCGGTGGCACTTACAGTCCGCACGGACAAACCGGCACGGCGGTGCATGGCGCCTCAGCCACGGGCGACACCTATGGCGAGCAGGGACACACCGAAATGACCAGCTGGGGGACGCACAACAACATCGAGAAAAAGGGCGTCATGGAGGACATCAAGGCCAAGCTCCCCGGTGGCCACGATGATCGCCAGCAGACTGGTGACACCTATGGGCAGCAGCGACACACCGACACTACAACACATGGCACCCTTGCCACCGACGACACCTATGGGCAGCAGGGACACACCGGGATAACAGACACGGGGACGTATGGCACCGGCGAGAAGAAGGGCGCCATGGAGAACATCAAGGAGAAGCTCCCTGGTGGCCATGGTGACCACCAACAGACTGGTGGCACCTACGGGAGCCAGGAAGACACCGAGATGGCTGGAATGGGGATGCATAGCACCATGGCTATTGACAGAACAGATGGTCAGCAGGGACACACCGGAATGACCGACACAGTGTCACACGACACCGATGAGAGGAAGGGTGTCATGGAGAACCTCAAGGAGAAGCTCCCCGACGGCCATGACGACCTCCAGCAGACTGCTCGCACCGACGGGCACAACATCGGTACGGGGACACATGACACCCCGGCCACCGACGGCACCTATGGGCAGCACGGACACACTGGAGTGATTGACACAGAGGCGTACGGCTCTGGCGGCACAGGCGAGAAGAAGGGCATCATGGAGAACACCAAGGAGAAGCTCCCCGGGGGCCACAATGACCGCCTGCAGACCGGTGACACCTACGGGCAGCACGGACACACCTACACGGCGACGCATGGCACCCCGTCCACAGGCGGCACCTACGGGCAGCCCGGGCACACCGGAGTGACCGATAAGGGAACAGAGGGCACCGACGGCAATGACGAGAAGAAGGATGCCATGGGGAACATCAAGGAGAAGCTCCCCGTTGGCCACGGTGACCACCAGCAGAGCGCTGGCACCTACGGGCAGCATGGACACACTGGAATAACAGGCACAGACACGCATGGCACCACAGCCACCGACGGCGGGCAGCAAGGACACAATGTAACAACTGGCACTGGGACACACGGCACCGACGGGACCGGTGAGAAGAAGAGCCTCATGGACAAGATCAAGGAGAAGCTGCCTGGACTGAACTAAGCCCGGTCTGCCTACAGCCGCTACCTTTGCAGAATAATACTCCACCGCATGTAAATTGATCGAGTCTAGTTCACCTAGCTCACTTGGTCGTTGGAGAAGCGAACAACATGTGTTCACAGTTTTTTTTTTCTTTTTAACATTGTCGTGCAAATTTCCTTCTGGTTCAACCCATGTATGTATGCTATGATGCCTACTAGATCATGACGGCGCACGTTGCTGCGCCCATTTATTTTTTCAATAGGATGGTTGGAACTCATAAAAATATATGGATATATATATATATTTCACAATTGTTTGCTGTTAAAGTATTATCATACATGGTTTATCACCAACCTGTGTTGTTTATTATTAGCAATTGAATGAAAACAATGTAACCAATGCTCTGGCCTTCATGGTATTTGATTTTGTAAAGTGCGAGAAAAAGCAACAATGTTTGAATTACCTAACACGATTTGCTGCATAGATAACACAACACCAGCACAAATGAGTGAAATGACCAATTACTTGGTGTGTATCACATATGAGTATAGACTTCAAGGAGGAACAATTTTACTAAATATATGAGCAAACACAATCTGTTCGAAATGTGCAAACAATGAAGAGAGGTAATCCATGTACAACATCACAACACTGGTTGATGTAACAGAATAGACATGTCATAATTGAGCGACCAAGGTGATGTTTCCCAAAACTTTCTGTCGAATAGCACGGAGAGCTAAATCAGGCTACAATTGCACAATATGGTTATCACGATGGAACAAATGCCACAAACTTGCAGCAGGTATACTATGCATATCACATTTAGGTATATTCTGTATTTCTCTTTTCTTACCTTTAGAAACATGAATGAATATGGAGATTCATCTCCTAGCTGTAGCACTTCAATATATTGTCGGTGTTACACTTAAAGGACCATCATATATAATATAAAATAATTCTGTAATGTCCTTGCCTATGCTCCTTTTATGAACTGTTCATATGCTATCATAGCCTAAGTCAACTACTTAATGGTGTATGCATCTTTGTCACTTTTTTGGGCATAATTATTTTCAGAAATCTGGTGCTCGTCCAATCACAAGGAATGAAAACTCTCATTTATTCCACAACAAGTACATATCAACAAAGGCCAATAGCTCGTAAAAAAAGCATATGGTGATTTTGCAGATTACATGCCGAAGAATTAGGAATTTATGGCACAATAGGTAGTGCAAACAAACCATACAGAAAATGTGATTTCAAATTGAATTATGCAGAATTGTGGAGCACATTATACCTTCATTTAACACTGTGGCCTTGACAATTTACAAAATCTAATATGCCTGATTGGACACCAAATTCCAAATGTCCTTGATGTGAAGACATCCTTAATGACATAGTTCTATTTTTTTTCGAAAAGGGGGGACTCCCCGGCCTCTGTATCAGAAAGATGCATACGGCCATCTTATTAACCGAATAAAGTAGTTCTATACTCTGCGCTCTAACTGCAACAGACAGAGCATAATTTTTTGGAAGGAACAAAGATAAATAAATACAAGGAATAAACAAAGCTAACCTCCCAGGAGCCATGTACAAACTTCAGTGAGAGCAGGATGCAGCTAATCAAACAACACCTCTGTTCGTCACTGAAGCCCATGCGAGATTAAAGAAATAGATCCTGAGGCTACAAATGCCTATTAGTGCAGATCCGACGACCGAAAACATGGATTGCGTGTTCGAAGGGTCACCACAGCTCTCACCTTTGCTTGGACCCATGTCCATCAGGGTGGCGATCTTATCAACACTAATGTTATAAATGGTACACAGATCTTAGTCATCATACATGACTAACCGATTTCAAATTGGAAGAAAGTTGACTGAATTACCATGTCCACTTCGTCCATGGCCGAAGGAGCATGCACACGTGAAGAACACTAAGATTCATTTCTTGGCTTGGACTGTGTGCCTCTTTTGCTTAGAAATTGGATGTACGTGTAGATAGAAATGGTGATACAACAAGGAAACCTCACAATTACATGAACTGAAAATCAAATATCCACAGTAGAGTCACCATATGTAAAACTGAATCTGCACGGCACAAAAAAATAGTTGCTTAATTAGTATTGTGAATTAGAAACTCAACCACAATACCTTGTACACTGAAAAATCTTACATTTGAGATGAATGGGGAAGGGAAACGTGGATGCTTACTGATCACCGGGCAATGGACATATAGCGAACACAAAGACTGCAAATATTTGTACAACCGGAGGGACAATCCTAATGCTTAGTTGTTGTTAAATTCAGAATCAGCATTAGCAGCCTTGGTCATGAACTGTAATTAGGTGGGCATGGCAGAGTTCCACGATACACCTTAGCAGTGGCGGAGCTTGACAAGAATCTATGGGAGGGTCAAAGACAAGAAAAATTCAACTTCAACAAACAAGAAGTAGTAGCCTTTAGAAAAATTTATATTTACATTACCCATATTGATCGCAAAATACATGTATGTTTAGATATATGCTTCATAGAGAACTAAGCACACCAAAATATACAAAGTTGCCGCTCAGCTTTCAAACTTAGAAGATATCGAATTCCCTTAAAATACCCCAAATTAGGTGAAAGGAATAAGCATACTAATTGCTAAACTAAAAAAAGATATTCCAAATTTAGTGTTGCCCACAATTTACTCGTACAAGCAACATTGCAAAAAGGAATCGAGTAGCTAGTTTAGGGTTTAATTGAGCTGGGTAGATGGAACTTGCAAAATCAAGTAGACAAATTCGTATGGGGGACGTCCTGCGACGAGGAGTGGCCTGCCGGCCGGCCGACAACGACGACCACCGGCCAGTGGTGAAGAGCCAAAGACGACCATCTCAGGCGTGCACTTGTTCCTCCGTCTTAAACTAGTTGGTGCATGCAGATTAGAGGCGGTCTTCTCCTCGGCGTGAGCGTCGTGGCAGTGCGGCCGCTTGGTTCATGGATGGAACACGCCAGCAGGCGACGGAGGCGAGAAGCCGTGCCTGGGCAAAAATGCTAGACATACAAAGATTTGTAAAAGCCTGTAAACTGTTTCCATCTAACAACCAATCACAAACCTCTCCTCCCCTGATTTTCAGGGAGTGGGCCGTCCCGCTCATCTGTTGGCCAATGAAAACTAACCCACCATGTAAAAGCCTGTAAACTATTTGTACGTGTAGCATGGTTGGGGAAAAGAGAGGCGAAGCAGCCGATCCTCTAGCAGATTCGTGCGCAGAAATGTACTGTAGAAGTTAACCACGTTGGCTCAGTACAAGTAGTCAGGTAGGGTTAGGATAGGAATAGGAGCAAGTATGCTAAGTTTGTTGCCACAATCCCGATCAGTCTTCCCGTTCGCTAAGTTTACATGAGTTCCGTCAAGAGAGTCACTCCGTCGAAGATCAGTCGATCCGATCCAGGTTCTACATATACGTGCATGTGCCATACAATAACTGCAGGGCACGCCATGACATACCTAGTAAAAAAAATTTGCACATGGGTTGTGGGGTGGGGGGCACGGCCCCCTCATGTCACACCTGAATACGTGAGTATCGGGAGAAAATTGGATATTTACCACGCGATGCTAGGCGCCGATGCGCCGGCCGAACGTTTTGGCTGGTCGCACCCTAGCCATCAGATTGGCCCGTCCCGAGCCGTTGGATCCTTACCCAACCAGGTCATCGTATTCCTCGCGCGGCGCCAGAACGAAGCGTCGTCTTCCTCTCGCGAACCCGTCTTCGCCGGCATACGCGTCCCCTCGTCGCCGCCGCTTCTCCCTCTCCTGCCTCCTCGTCCCTAGTCGCCCGTCCTCGCCGCCATCTTTCCCCGCCACAGTCGCCGGTCCCAGTCCTCGGTGGCCATCCTCGTCACCGGCTTCGCCCCATGCAACAGCCTACCCCTGCGGTTGTAGCTTCCATGGCCACCGTTGCAGCTCTGGTGGCAACGACCGGAGCTCACCGGCGTGCTCACCGGTGCGCTTGCCACGCTCTCATATCCAGGTTGCAACAAAAAAATCGAGCGCCAGGGGAGATGCCCGGTGCTGCAACCGACGATGGAAAAAACTACAATCGCTGACGAAAAAAGCTTCAACCAGCTATGTAAAAAGTTTCAACTCGTACGACGGAAAACTATGAACGACCAAAGAAAATCTACAACCGGCGATGAAAAAAGCTTCATCCGACGACGAAAAAAGCTTCCACTCGTACGACGGAAAACTATGAACAACCAAAGAAAAGCTACAACCGGCGACGAAAAAAGCTTCATCCGACTACAAAAAAAACTTCAACCGTGGAGCCGTAAGCTATGGACGACAAACGAAAAGCTACAACCGGCGGTTACAAAAGCTACAACCGGCATTGAAAAAAGCTTCAAAATAATTGTTTTAGCTGTGAATCCCGCGATGGTGATGATGTCGTTTTGCTGCAACCATAGTTGGTTTTGCTACAAACGGCGTTGGGATTGGCTACAACCATTTTCACAGCTACTTGCTGCTGCTCCGCCGAGCTCCCACGCCTGCCCATGGCCATCGTCACCGCGGTGCTGTTTCGGGAGGAAAAAGGTTCAACGGTTGCAGCTCCGCGCGTGGTGGGTTGCAGCTCAGACGTGGTTGGGTCCGACGTGGGCAGACAGAGCTCCGGTGGCGCGGATCCGAGCAGATCTGGCCGAGGGCAGCCGGATCGGCTGATTCCCATGGCGGTGGCGCCCTGGGAGGTCTCCGGCCGGCGAAGCTTGGCCATGGCAGCGGGGGGAGAGAGAGACAAGCGACGGGAAGAAGAGAAACAGGAGGGAGAAAACGCACGTGGGCGGCCCCCCATCTTACGTGTCGCTAGGTGAGTCGCTCGGTACATTCGCGCGTGGACGCGGCCGGCCGAAGCTTCGGCCGGTGCCCGTCGTGAAACGTTTCCCTTTAAACATTGGGCTTCGCAAAAATGCCACTCTCAAGATGGGTTTCTCAAAAATGCCATACAGATCGTGGACCTCTTGATTATCATGCCATTTCCTACCTTTTTCAGTTTTTCCTTTAGTTTTTTCAGTTACCTACACACGAAAGGACCAAAGTGCCCTTGTCTCTCCAAACCTCATCTGGTTCGTGCGTGACTCGATTGGGTCACGGATGGACTCCGATGCTGTTGATTGCTCGCCGCTGTAGCTCGGCCATGCATGCGCGTGCCACTGAAGCTCGCTGCTGTCAGCTCGCCCAGGCCTGGTCACCGCCGTACCTCGCCCTCGCCTACTTGCCACCACTCTCGCCCACCCTGCATGCGCCGTGGCTGCTCGCACAGTGATGAGCTGAATTGTCCGGCCAAAGGGCGACTGCCCACTTAGGACAAGCTCCACCTCTTGCTCCCTCTCTATATCAACGGCGCTAGTCCGCTGGAGCCGGTGGTCGACGTGTGCTGGCTATGGGCGGCAGATCGGCATGAGCTGGTGCCCAACCTCCGCTTGCTCCGACACCAACGCGGCAGGATGGACAGGGTCGACGTGAGGCAGTTGGACTGAATGCATAATATATATAGCTAACTGCAGTTGCAAATATACAAGGTATAGTTCTGTAAATTAAAGATCAAGCAAACAAGGACCGGGTTCCATATCAGCGTTGCGGCACCGTGGTCCGTGGCGTCCAGGTAATACGCAGCACGGGCGACGTCGAGGTGATTGGCAGCGGGGATCAATGGCACCTACTTCCAGACGATCGGTGTTGGCGGCGGCATGTAGGCTATATGTGCCTGTGCGACTTGTTATCGGCCGTTTTCTAGGCTGGGCGCTGATGCATGAGGCAGCACAACTACTTGACTGCCTATACGATGCAATCAGGTACGTGTACGCATCTAGGGGTTGTACGCATCTAGGGTAGTCTGGTCCTTTCAGGTGCAGATAAATGGAAAAACTAAAGGAAAAACTGGAAAAGGAGGAAATGACATGGTAATTAAGAGGTCCACGATCTGGATGGCATTTTTGAGAAACCCATCTTGAGAGTGGCATTCTTGCAAAGCCCGATGTTTAAAGTGGTAAATATCCAATTTTCTCGAGTATCGGTGGTCCTGGAAGGTGAAATAGATAGAAAGGGGTGAGCGTGTGTGTGCCAGTGGGCCACATGTGGCCAGGCGTGTGTATGTGCAAGTATAAGAGACCTACCCTGTACTCCGTGGAGACTTAGAGCATCTCCAATAGTCGCGCCAAAAGACGCGCTTGCGCGGTAAACTGGTATTTTAGCGCGCGCGGGACGTTTTCGCGCGCTCTAGCGGAGGCGGGAAACGAGAGCGCGCGGGAAAAAGCGGCAGCTCGCGCGCTAGATTTGGCGCACTATGTCCGGCATGCCTATAAAATTGCAGCGCCCTCTGCCGCTCTCTCGTCGCTCCCTCTATAGCTTTCTCTCCTCTCTGCCGACACGCCACCACCGCGCCACCATGCCGCCGCCCCGCCGGGGAGCTTCGGGCTACCGCGGCGTACGCGTGCGTCCGTCCGGCACCTACTCCGCCGAGATTCGGTCGGGCGACGTGCGCTTCAGCCTCGGAACCTTCGACTCCGCCCAGGAGAGCGCCCGCGCGTACGGCGCCTCCGGCAGTCCCGTTGGGACATGAACTTCCAGGATGCGGCGCAGGAGCGGGGGCAAGAGTTGGCGCCTCCCCCGCGGCTTCTCACTGACGAGGATCGTCGCGAGAATCGGAGGCAGGAGCGCCGTCTCAGCCTGCCCGAGATGGACGAGGAAGCCATGGCGCTGTGGCGCCAACGCTTCCCGCAAGACGTCATCAACGAGCAACAGTTCTTCACGGAGAGGAGGGCGGAGAGGGAGAGAGGAGGCATGAGCGAGCCGCCTATCGCGAGGACAAGCGAAAGCGGAAGGCGGTCGCCAAATTGAATATCGCGCTAGGAGATGCGTCGTCCTGGGACTCCAACGACGAGCGGTTCCTTGACGCCGATGCTCAGACATCGGAGGAGGACATCACCGAGGCAGAGTCCGAGTCGGAGAATGACGAGTAGTAGTAGTTTTTTATCTATCGTACGAGAAGACTATGTGCACTATTTTGTATCATAGAAGCAGTCTATGAACTATGTCACATTTGTACTATCGGAGCCAAATGTGTATCGAATCGTAGTTTAAAAGAATATGAAATATAAGCGCGCTATTTGGGAAGCGACTTCGGGCACGCTTTTTGGGGAGGCGGCTGAAGACCAGCACATGGCGCCTAAAAAAGGCGCTGATTCCGTCGCTGCAAACTGATATTTAGTGCGCCATGCGTTGGGCGCCTATTGGAGATGCTCTTATGAAATGAGAAAAGTCTAGTTGCCCTCATCCCCTTTCTCTCCTTTTCACCTACCCTGCTCCTCTCCTCGTCCCCTACCTCTGGCGGTGAGGCTGATCCCCTCTTCGGTCGTCACATTTGGTATCTCAGAGCCAGCAAAATTCCCCTAAAAAATTTCCGCCGCGGTTCTTCCTACTCCTTTGGTCAGATTGGGAACATCCACCGCCGCAGGTGCGATTTCACTCTGATGAGGTCGCTGGAAATCCTCGGCGGGGTTCGATCTACTCAGGACTGGAGCCACGGCGCCCTCCAAGCCCTCAGCACAGGCAAGGCAGGTGATAGCCGCCATGGAAACTCAGACAGCCAACCTCACCGCCTTGATGGAGAAGCTCCTGTCTAGATTCGACGAGGAGAGGGACTTGGCAGACAAGCGAGCAGAGGCGCAGACGGCGTTCAATACTCAGGTCTCCCATGAGTTGCAGAGCTTGTCGAAGCAGATCGGCCTTACTCAAAGTAGAGGTCGATGACGTGCGTAAGGCTGCATCCCCATCGGCGTCGTCAACCCCATCCACGGGTTCCCTGGTGGACGATCCATCGACGGCGGTGCTACACACACCTGCTGCGCGGACGGGGCCTCCACCACCACCACCCGATTCGCGCGTCGCACCTTAGCCAAGTGCCCTGCCCATACCGCAGACTATCGCGGGGTCAGCGCCGCTCGCACGGCTCACAAACGAAGGGCCGCCACTTCTATCCAGGCCAGATGACCATATCGGGTTGCCGGATGGGGTTTGATCGGCACAGACGCCACGGGAGGAGTACTCCGTCAGGCCACCCAAACATCATTTCCCCCGTTTCGATGGTGCTGCCCCCCGTGTTTGGCTGGATCATTGATTGACTTACTTCAAGCTCTACCATGTGCCACAACACAACTGGGTGGCAACAGCAGCACTCTATGTCGAAGGCCATGCTGCTCTCTGGCTTCGGGCCTTCCATCAGACACATCGAGTGATCACTTGGGATTTGTTTTGCTGAGAAGTGGAAGAGGAATTCGGCCCTGAGGAGTTTGAGTCCGCGATGCATGATTTGTTGCAG
This sequence comes from Aegilops bicornis, assembly GCA_021605145.1. Taxonomy (NCBI): domain Eukaryota; kingdom Viridiplantae; phylum Streptophyta; class Magnoliopsida; order Poales; family Poaceae; genus Aegilops; species Aegilops bicornis. The sequence goes on along the minus strand of JAHIAL010000014.1, from coordinate 4,412,368 downwards.
CTTCGACAGATAGGCACAATCGCAGAGTACAAGCAGCAATTTTGAGGTGCACATGTACAACCTGATTTCACTCGACGCCACATTGAGCTCCAAATTTTTTGTCACCCAATTATTGCTTGGCCTCAAAGACGAATTGCGAGCCGCGATGCGCATCCAAGCACCGACCAGCATTACCAGATCGCGTATTTGCAAGCATACAGAAGGAGGAATTGGACATTCAGCGCCCTCACCTATGACCCGCTTCTGCAGGACGGCAACCACCACTGCCTAGCTTGCCATCGGCGTTGGGACGCCCCTCCCCAACACCATCGAGTGCCACACTCGCCACTTGATTACCCACGGCGTTCCGGCACCTAAGCACGCCCCGGACGACTTGGGCGCGAGCGGCAGCGGCGAGACGACAGATGCCCGGCATGGCCTGCATTTCGTTAGGAGACAAATACTCAAGGGACCATCAGTGCAAACGCTCGGCACAGTTGCTCATAATAGAGGTGGGTGATCATGGGGAAGTGCTATCTGATGAATCCGTGCATGCGCTACAGTTACTTGAGGAGCCAGACGGGGTTGCAGAGCCCGCGTGCTGCCTTCTTTCTGCACATGAGGTGGAAGGCACGGAAACAGCGGAAACCACTCGTCTGCGAGCAACTGTGGGTAACCAGACAATGCTGCTGTCGGACTCGGGGAGCGCACACAGTTTTGTCGATTCAACATTTGTTGTCAGAATTGGAGCAACAGCAACACCCATTCCTTCCGTTGTTGTATGGGTAGCCAATGGCCAGTGACTGAACTACACATCCATGGTACCGCAACTCCAGTGGTGCAGTCAGGAACACACATTCACCACAGACATGTTGTAAGGGCATATTTCACCCCATATGGTTTTGGTGATTGATGACAATGCTTTTGCGGACTAATCGTGTGCATTGAGTATTTCAGATATCTCATGTTAGGCACAAGACGATTCGTTGCCCCTCGGAGTCTAGTGAAGACGGAGTTTTCTCTACGTTTCTTTTCGGTGGACTTGAGTCATAGGAAAGTCGTACTATTAAGAGGGGGTCCGCTTTGGAAAGGTTTGGGTGGAATCATCACGTACACGTCTATTATTTTGCACCACCTTTCCTTTGCCACTTTGGAGCGGCCTCCGTTTATCCGTGTCTCTGCAAAATGAAGGACTCCTAGTGTTGTTGTGCTGTGGCATGCGGTAGTACTGGACGGGGACGTGGTAGTACCGCATGACCTTGCGATAGTACCGTTGCACGGGCGCGGTAGTACCGTGGGCTCGTTCCCAGCAAATCAGGACGAGCGGAAGTAGGGGCAGATGTAATTTATTACATCCGCGCCCTACGCGGTAGTACCGCTCCTCGTTAGCGGTAGTACCGTGTCGGATGCACAGATCAAAACTCAACGGAAGTAGCCACGGATGTATTTTTATTCGTCCGTGCCTTCCCATTCCAGGCAAGCCCTGCCTTGGGGTAGTACCGCAAGGGCGAGTGGTCGTACCGCTCCGGCGGTAGTACCGCTCTTTGCTTCAACGCAACAGGGCTAGTCTGGCTTCTGCCGCGCAAGCGGTAATACCGCAGGCCCTTGCGGTAGTACCGCATGGCTGGTGCGGTAGTACCGTAGGTCGCGGGCTGGTTAAGTGGGTAACGGTTGGATTTGTCCTATCACTATATAAGGGGAGTCTTCTTCTCCGAGTTGACTACCTCTTCCATCCCTAAGCTCCATTTTTGCCCGATCTCTCTCCCTAGCCAATCATACTTGTTGATTCTCTAGGGATTGGTTAAGAAGGCCTCGATCTACACTTTCACCAAGAGAAATTTGAATGATTCCCCCCACTAATCCCTTGCTGATCTTGTTACTCTTGGGTGTTTAAGCACCCTAGAAGGTTGAGGTCACCGCGGAGCCATAGTCCATTGTGGTGAAGCTTCATGGTGTTATTGGGAGCCTCCAATTAAGTTGTGGAGATTGCCCCAACCTTTTTTGTAAAGGTTCGGCTGCCGCCTCCAAGGGCACCAATAGTGGAATCACGGCATCTCGCATTGTGTGAGGGCATGAGGAGAATACGGTGGCCCTAGTGGCTTCTTGCGGAGTATTGTGCCTCCACACCGCTCCAACGGAGACGTACTTTCCTTCAAAGGGAAGGAACTTCTGTAACACATCCTCGTCTCCATCGGTTCCACTTTTGGTTATCTCTCACCTTTACTTGTGCAAGCTATATTGTGTTATATTCCTTGCTTGCTTGTATGCTTGTTGTTGTTGCATCATATAGGTTGCTCACCTAGTTGCATATCTAGACAACCTACTTTGATGCAAAGTTTAATTTGGTAAAGAAAAGCTAAAAATTGTTAGTTGCCTATTCACCCCCCCCCCCATCTAGTCAACTATATCGATCCTATCAATTGGCATCAGAGCCTCGTCTTTATTAAGGACTTTACCGTCCGAAGAGTATGGTTGACACCATAGACGGTGGGGAGGAGCACCCCGGTGTGAATCCTTCTTTGTCGACAGCCAATGGAGGATCCCCGGTCTCACGTTAAGAATTCAATGCGGCTGTGGACACATTGAAAACCTCCATGATGACCGAGGTCAAAGGCATGTTCAAAGAGTTTCTTCATGGTCTTAAGTTATCCACCGCACCGTTGGAAGTGGTTGCTCCCACTAACAAGGTGGCGGATGCTAACTCCGACAAGGGGAAGCTTCTAGTGATAAAGTTCCTTTGCCTAGTAGTAGAAGTGGAAATGGCATATTTGCCCATGTTGAACCACCTTTTACTTATGGAGGACCGGTTCCCTCCACTCATTTGAATCATGTTGGTCCTCCTCCTAAGTTTGTGAAAAATGAGGATTTTTCCTCTTGGGTCTATCGCTTTAAACATCATTTGAATCATAGTAACACTAATCTTTGGATAATTATTGAGCAAGGTTTCTACCCGCATGACCCAAGCAACTTCACCTCGAGAGAAGCAGCGGATAATCAATTCAACGAGTCCGCTCTCTTCATCATTCAAGATGCAATTCCACCCGAAGATATCGCTCATCTCCGACCCTTCACCGTGGCCAAGGAAGCATGGGAACATGTGGTTTCCATTTAAAAGGGAAGCGCAAGCATTCAACGCTCCAACTATGAAGTGGTGCAAGATGAAGCCGATGTGTTTGCGATGAATGAGGACGAAGAACCTCGTGAGGTCTACCGGAGATTAACCACTCTCGCGGTCTCACTCCGAGATCATGGGAGCAATGATACATATGACAATTGAATCAAGCGCAAGTTTCTCAAGGCCATGATGCCCTACCACAAGGCCATGTCATCCGTCATTCGTCAAAGGCCGGACTTCCATACCTTGTCCTCAAGTGAAGTGTTGGATGAGTTTGTTGCTATGAGAATCTTGGACAAGACTGCCGACAATGCGGTGATGCACTCTTAACGGGTGAAGAAACCCAACCTAGCCTTGAAGGCCAAGGCATGTGTGGAAGAAGAGGAAGAGGAAGATGAGGAGAGTAATCCCTAAGATACAAAATATGATTACCATGAGCACATGGCTCTCGCTTCAAGGCAATTTTGGAGCAAGAAGAACTCAAGGCCCAACTTCAACAAGAACATCTCAAGTGGCATCAAGGGCAAGCAACGCATGAGGACATGCTACAATTGTGGCAATGTAAGCTACTTTGTTGCGGAGTGCCCGTACAAGAAGCGGGAAGACAATGGTGGCAAGCTCATCCGAAAAGACAAAGCCAAGTCCTTCCCCAACAAGAACAACTTCACCAAGAAGACCCCTTCCAAGGGGTTGGTGGCACAAGAAGAGTACAATGAGGATGATGATGATGATGATGATGGTGAAGCGATGGCCATGGCCTCCGTTGCCATTGCCAACATCATTGCCAAGTGCCTCATGGCCAAAGCCACCAACAAGGTAACCCCCAACATCAAAACTACCATCATTACTAATCCTTCCTTGACGGATTGCATTGATGAAAGTGAGGGGTCTAATGAGGAAGTGGATGAGTTTGAGTCCTTCATGAGTAAGCTTAAGGGTAAATTCAAGAAGCACTTTGTTGCTCTCTTGGAAAAACTTGGTGAAGCCAATGACATGATCGAGGCTCACAAAGAAATCATCTCTAAGATGGAAGGACATAGTCGTGACTATGCCGATGAGATATCGGATCTCTCTAATGTGCTTGAGGAAGAGCGTGGTCATTGTTTGGCTCTTGAGGAGTCACACAACGATGATCATGCTAAATTAAAGAAAGATCTTGATCATGCTCTTGTTGTATCTCGTGTGCTCAATTCCGAGAAGGCTAAAATTGGGGTTGACCATGCTAGACTCAAGGAGGAGTTTGGGATACTTGACAAGGCTCATAAGGCCTTAAAAGGTGCTCATGCTAGCCTCAAGGAGTCTCATGATCAACTCCAAGTGAAGCTCACCAAGGAGAAAGCCACTTTTCCCTCATATGGTCTTAATTGATAATGCAAATGCTACTAACCCGTGTTGTGAGCATGTGCATCTTGTGGAGGAGAATGCCAAGTTGAAGGAGCAACTTGAGAAAGGCCTTATGTCTTGCCTACAAGGTGAGAAGAACCTCAACGATCTTTTGAGAAATCATGGAAGTTGTGGGCAAGGAGGGACTTGGGTTTGGACTCAAGTCTAAGAACAAGAAGAAGAACGACAAGGCCAAACAACCTCTTCCTCTCAAGCAAACTTTTGTGAAGGAGGGAGAGGATGCTCCTAAGGAGAAGAAGAAGAACAACAATGTGAAGGGTGGTGGTGTCAAGAAGGGCATGGCCACACCTTCCAACAAAGCCGGTGAATTTAACCCTTCTTATGTGCTATGCCGTGCTAGTGATGGGCATGTTAATGCCAAATTTGTTGGTTCTCCTTATGAGTACATTGAATGGTCCGTTTGGGTTCCTAAGACCCTTGTTACTAACATAAAAGGACCCATTACAAAATGGGTACCTAAAACCAAGCATTGATCTCTTGTAGGTGTTTGCTTCCGGTGGGGGATCATGGTTGCTCGATAGTGGAGCCACAAATCATACGACCGAAAGCAAGGACTTGGTGGTGGATGTACACAAGATTCCATCTATGCCCACCAATGTCGAGTGGAGTGATGCCTCGTCTTCTAAGGTATTGGGTCTTGGCAAGGTGGTCATTTCTCATGATCTCACGATCGAGAAAGTCATGCTTGTTGAGTCCCTTGCATACAATTTACTTTCCGTTTGGCAATTTGCAATCATGGGCTTTGCCACATTCTTTGATATTCGTGGCCCTCTTGTGGAGCAAGAATCTTAAAGTAGCCTTTGTTGGGCATGTCGAGAACGGTCTTTATGTGATTAACTTTTGGGAGCGACCCACTAAGACCGCGACATGCCTAATGGCTAAAGTTGATGTGGGATGGCTTTGGCATCGCCGTTTAGCCCATGTCAATATGAGATCTTTGCAAAGTCTTCTCAAGGGGGACCATGTCCGTGGACTAACAAATGTTAGTTTTGCCAAAGATCGTAGCTTCGCGATTGCTTGTATCAAAGGAAAGTTACATGAGAAGGCTCACCCTCCGAGGGAGTCCCGGATTAGGGGTGTCCGGGATGGCGGACTATGACCTTTGGCGGACTCTGGACTATGAAGATACAAGATTGAAGACTTCGTCCCGATGTCCGGATGGGACTTTTCTTGGCGTGGAAGGCAAGCTTGGCGATACGGATATGTAGATCTCCTTCCGTTGTAACCGACTCTGTGTAACCCTAACCCTCTCCGGTGTCTATATAAACCGGAGGGTTTTAGTCCGTAGGACGAATAATCATACCATATGCTAGCTTCTAGGATTTAGCCTCTCTAATCTCGTGGTAGATCTACTCTTGTACTACCCATATCATCGATATTAATCAAGCAGGAGTAGGGTTTTACCTCCATCGAGAGGGCGAACCTGGGTAAAAATATCGTGTCCCTTGTCTCCCGTTACCATCCGCCTAGACGCGCGATTCGGGGCGCCCTACCCGATATCCGCCCGGTTTTGACACCGACATTGGTGCTTTCATTGAGAGTTCCTCTATGTCGTCGCCTTTAGACCCGATGGCTCCTTCGATCATCAACAACGACACGGTCTGGGGTGAGACTTTTCTCCCCGGACAGATCTTCATGTTCGGCGGCTTTGCACTGCGGGCCAATTCGGCAGCCATACGGAGCGGATTGAAAGCTACGCCCCTGGCCATCGTGTCAGATTTGGAGATTTGAACTACGGCCCGGCGTCCGCCGAGACTTGATCTTGACGGTTCGAGCCACAGACCAAGCGCCGCCCTTAGCATTACACGATGGGCATGATCTAGCTACTGCCGCGAGCAGTGTCACTGGAAGCCGCACCGATGTCCGCTCCGACCCTTAGCTTCCGGAGCCATTGCGCTTATCGAGGACGGGTTGGCTGGACACCGCCTCGAGGCTGCAATCTATCTGGCGATCGAGCCAAACACCATACCTGTCCTTTTGGCTTCGTGACTCGAGGTGCGGACTCCTTTCCAGGACTCACGAACCTTCCGCGCCCCAATCGAATCTGATTGAGGCGCCGATAATGGAGTTCACCGCCGCAGAGCGTTTTCCAAGACTTTTCGCCCTTCGCGACATTCTGAATTCACTAAAGTCTCTCTCTTTATCAGAGAGCCTGGCGGACTATGGTCAGGAAGGTTGGGATGCGGATGACGAAGAAATTCAAAGCCCACCCACCACCCACTTCGTAGCCACTGTCGATGATCTAACGGACATGCTCGACTTCGACTCTGAAGACATCGACGGTATGGACGACGATGCAGGAGACGAACAAGAACCAAACGCCATAGGCACGCTGGAAGGCCACCTCGTCATATGACATATACATGGTGGACACCCCAAAAGAAGGGAATGACAATGGAACAACGGAGGATGACCCCTCCAAGAAACAGCCTAAGCGCCCGGCGTCAATGGGCGCCTCTAAATCTCGCCACAAAGAAAAGCGGCGATTCGCACCGGAGACAATAACACCCCGGAAAGTGCGAAGACAACCCTCCAGCAGGGATTCATCATAGGAGGATGGAGAAGCCAGCCCTCATGAGAGAAGCGGTGGCCGAGAGGTAGAGAAACGATAATTACATGCCTTCCTCAGAAGACGAGGCAAGCCTCGACGACGATGAATTCGTCGTGCCCGAGGATCCGTCGAACAAGAGCTGCTTTTCAAACGCAGGGGCTCATAGCCGGCTACAGCAGCGACCTCAAGAAAAACAGCAACAACTTAAAGCTGACCAAGATTTGCTAGCCGACAGATGGACTGATGTCCTTGCAGCCGAAGAGTACGAACGCGAGCGCCCCTCCAAGAGCTACCCAAAACGCAGGCCTCTACCACGATTAGAGGGGGAAGCACCTAGACCTACATCACCAGCGCATGATACGGCCGACCGGCCACCTAGATTGACATGACAGGAGAGGCCTCTGCCTCCACTCAAGCCGCACCCCGGCGCCGCTCAAAGAATACCAAGGCACAGGGAAATGCGCCAGACCTGCAAGATATATTGGAGGACAGGGCAAGGCAAACAAGATCGATCTACGGATCGCGTGGGCGCCCCACGACACATGACGATAACCGTCATGCCGGATATGGTAAATCCGGCCGGGCCGAACACAGCAGACAAAGCTCATTTGAGCTACGTCGTGATATAGCCCAATATAGAGGCGCCGCACACCCACTATGCTTCACAGATGAAGTAATGGATCATCAAATCCCCGAGGGTTTCAAACCCGTAAACATCGAATCATACGATGGCAGCTGTGAGACCTGCGGTATGGATCGAGGACTATCTCCTTCATATCCACATGGCCCATGAGGATGATCTACACGCCCATCAAATACCTCCCACTCAAGCTTAAAGAACCAGCTCGACATTGGCTTAACAGCTTGCCGCCAGAATCAATTGGTTGTTGGGAGGACTGGAAGCCGCATTCCTCGACAACTTCCAAAGGCACCTATGTAATGCGACCACCGTGACGCCGATGACCTAAGCCACATAATCCTGCAGCCAGAGGAATCGGCCCGAGACAATTCGGACACGGTTCTTAACAAAGAAAAAATCAAATAGTCGACGGTCCGGGGCCTTGAGAGGCCCTTGCAGCCTTCAAGCATAACATCATGACGAGTGGCTTGCTCGGCACCTAGGGCGAGGAAAAGCGAAATCTATGGCAGCCCTCACGACACTCATGCCCCGCTTTTGCTGGCGGGAGAAGAAAGCTGGCTAGCTCGTAGAGTAACAACATGACCAAGGTCCCCGTGAATTCGGATACCAAGGACAGCATGGGCAGGTCGGCGTCCCAACAAGCAAAGCGCCCGCGTGCGGCGACATTGCGAGGATCGACGATTAATGCACGGATTGAGGCTCTAAACCCGATCAGCGGAAAAAGCCATTCAAAAGAAATACTCGGGCCCGTCCAATTTGGACCGAATATTCGATCGCTCGTGCGGATACACGGCACCCCGAAAAACCAGCCAACCACACCAGCGAGGGATTGTTGGGTGTTCAAGCAAGCCGAGACAAGTTAAGCGCGAAAACAATGACAAGGGGCTGCATAGCAATGACAAGGAGGAGCGGTCACGCCCGAACAATAGGGGCAGAAGGGTTTCCCCACAAGTGCGGACGGTGAACATGATATACCCAACCCACATACCCAAAGGGAGGCGGAAGCATGCACTCGAGGGCGATATGCGTTGGAGCCAGTCGCCCCAAAGTTCAACCCATGGTCCTCCTGCACGATCACTTTTGATGAAGGACCACCACTAGCATCCGCCATGGCGGATTCAGCATTAGTTTTAGACCCAATCATTGACGGATTTCACCTCACTAGAGTCCTTATGAATGGCGGCGGCATCTGAACTGCTTTATCGGGATACAAGGTCTGAAAAAAATGGGCATAGATCCCTCAAGGATTAAACCCACAAAGACGACCTTTAAAGGCGTCATTCGTGTAGAGGCCAAGCTGCATGTGCTCGATTACACTTGAGGTGGTCTTCGGATCCCGGATAATTTCGAAGCGAGGAGTTAATCTTAGATATAGTCCCGTTCCGCAGTGGCTATCACGCCCTTTGCTCGGGCGAACCGCATTACGCAAAAGTTCAATGCGGTGCCGCGCTTTTCGCATACCTCAAGCTCAAGATGCCGGGCCCTCGAGGAGTCATTACGGTCAATGAAACACCGAGCAGCGCTCTCCGGACGGAGGAGCATCTGGCGGCCCTCGGCGAAGTACAAAGCAGCATCAGGCAATTCTCGATCCGGCCATTAAGCGTCCGGACACGTCAAGCAGCGCTGAAGTAACCCACAACCGGACCACAGCGCGTTCCGAGCACAGCGTAGCAATGCGGCCTAACCCCAGCTCGCGAAATTGCGAAACCCGATCTGCCGTACATAACTACGCTCTGGAAATACCATGGGCATAGGGGGAGGGGCACGACAACGGCACGCCCGAAATACGGCTCAACCGCACAAGGGGCTCCCGATTTTGTCATTCTTTTTTTCTTTTTTTCTTACTTTTAGGACTCCCCTCTCGGAAGGCCTGTCCGTGACATAATTCTTGAACACACGATGCAACAGACCGGGGAGGCTGACTACGTCGAGTGTCGAGGTGGTCTCTATGCTTGAGCAGGTATACTTGTTTCACATATAATCCAGCGAATTGGCGCTTGGAGGGGACATGTTAAATAGTCCCATCTCTTGCTTATCGCACAATTTATATCGTTATGCTTTTACATGAGACTTTTGAATAAACAATGCACAGCTTTTATCTATTATTGCATTACTTTTTATATATATAAAAATATGTTCAGTTATGACATTATGCAACCGTACACTTTAATGCAGCCAATACACCGAGGCTTCACATTACCCCGAGAATATGGTGTGAGAAGTCGAACACTCTCATGAGTGCGGCACCCGAACTTATAGCATTATATGCATCGGCTCGAATCATGTCTTGGGTCAATAGTTAGGTTTACCGGCTCTCATGTTTTGGTGCCTTACGTTCCGTTATATCGGCTAAGGTAACCTTTGGGAGAACCAACTGCGATTGTGCCCCGGTTGAGAAATTTGAGCACCTCGGTGAGAAAGCTAAAGCCCGACCGTCATGATAGGGGCGAGAGCTGGTCGCATTCGAGAGGTTTTCGAGTCCCTAAAGACTTATGCCACTTCGAGCAAATAGTCGACTTTGTCCGGCCTAGGCGTGGATAGTGCCCCGAACTCGGTCTTAGAATACTAAGGGCTTTGCCGAAATTTAAAATTATAGAATTCTATGGCTAAGTGAGAGTGTTCAAGCATTATAGTCCGATTGCCTCGTTCGTTGTGTTGAGCGCCTCCCTCGAAGGACCCAATAATGGGAAAAAGAGCGATCAAGTTTACCCGAACACCCTAGCCCTCGCGGCATGAAGGCGTGACGACGACTTCGCCATCTCTCAATTTTGATAAGCGGCCCATACGAAGGTAATATTTTTAAATTCAAAAGCGTTTCTTAGCGCATATGAAACAAGTTTTCAGCGAGCAGGGATCACAAATGCGAGTTTACTAAAAAAATTACATCTTTGGAGCACTCATCCATGATCTGGCGGGCACCCTTAGGGGCGCCCTCATAATACATATCGGGGCTTGCGATGCTCCCTCCACAGCGGTGGTCGGTCCGTCACAAGCTTCGGCGTCCATCTTGCCCAGTGCACTTTAGCACGGGCAAAGAATTCTGAGCACCTTGATGCATCTGGGCGCTTGATGACTTCAAGCCTTGGACGAGGCATCCACCGGCCGCCTTACCGATGAAGTAGCTTCCGGGCATGGCCTCCCGAGCCCACAATGGGACTGCGAGACCCTTCATGGCCTGTTCGGCCACCTTATGGAGCTCGACCAGCTGCTTGACTGGTCGCTCAAAAACCGGGTGTCCGCCTCGACTATCTTTGAGACCAGAACACCTTCTCCGTGAGAGCTTCCCTCATCATTTCTCGGTAGAATGCGGCTGCGTCGGACACACTCGGGGAAGATCTGCGAATACTCTGGAGAGCTCGGGCCAGGGTAAGTTACAAGTAATTCAATCTCGCGTGCTTGCTTTGCATAAAAATGCCCTTACCGCCGCTATCTTCTTCATCGCCTCAATTTCCTGTTGGGCTTTTGGGCTTCGACCTTGGCAGATTTGGCGCTCTCAAGCGCCCGAAGCTGGACTCTCGAGGTCTTGAGTCACGCCTCCAAACTCTCGTGTTTCTCCACGAGAGCCTGGAGCTCTTGCTGCACCACCGCCACCCGCACCTCTTGCTTCTCTCGCTCGGTGCGCTCCACGGCTGCACTGTTTTCGGCCTAGGACAACGCTTCCTTCAGGGTCGCCACCTAGTTCGTGGCCCCTGCATACCCACGTTGATCCTGTCATGTTTTTTGCAACCATATTTTTTTATGCTTACATAAGGTATTACTTACCTTCCTTGTCCTCGAGCTTCTTCTTGGCAAGGCCGAGCTCGTCCTCGGACCGCTCGAGGCTCTGCTTCAATACATTGACCTCCATGGTCGGTCTGGCCGGAGGTCTTGACAGCACGACCTGCATTCCCATATTGACACATTTATGTTAGACTCCTGCAGATATCTTTTTAATCCTCAGTTAGGCTTTTCTTTCCGAACACCAAGGCCCGAGCATCCGAGCTCTTGTCTATGCGGTAATATTTTTACATATCTTAAATACGTACTCTCAAAGCACATTAGAAGGTCGCAGGCCAGTCAGCCCCGCTCTTGGCGGATCGAACCTTCCGGATCACCGGAATCTGGTGCTCCTCGTCAATGGAGGCGCCGTTAAGAACCTCCGGCCAGATTATCAAGTTGCCTCACGGTTGACGGAGGACACCGGCATCGTAAACTTGCCCTTCTTAGTAGGGGCCGCCACCGGATGCGAGAACTGTTGAGGGTTCGGTGTGGTGTCGGCCTCGGGCGGACCTAAAAGCCCTGGGGTTTTATCCCTCTTCGCTGAGTCGGGAGGTCGCCTTGCGGCGCCTTGAGACCATCTCCTCTGGCTTGGCCCCTTTTGGGATGCCACCTCGGGCGTCATCTGGCCCAGGTAGCGAGGAGAGGAGGCGGTCGGAAGTGAAGTGATGTTCATCCGGCGAACCGAAGGAACCCGCTCAACATAGAGTCGAGCCGGCCTTGGGCGGGCGCATGATTATATCCGGCGTCGAGAAGATGCGTGCCATCAAAGGCACGCTATGAGTTATTACGGTATCCGGAGACTTACGATTTCGCCAGGGCTTGGCCTAAGTGGCCACTCTTCTTCGTAGCGTCGTCGGCGTCGGTGGAAATAGTCCGGGAGGGAGGTCCTTCCCTTCTTGGACACTCCGGCCTCCCCGGTTGTGTCGGCCTTCCTTTCTTCTCTCCCCCGCGGGGAAAGACCTCTTTCCTCCTCCTCGTCTTCCACGGGAGGAGTCCGCCTCGAGTCATCGGACGGTGAGTCCGACACCGCCCTGGCGTCTGGAACTCTTTCGAGTTCCGTGGCCTGCTTCTTGGCCTTCTTCTCGGCACCACGTAAGGTGCGGAGCAGCTTCCCGTCAAGTTGGCATCCATTTGGGTCTTCCGGCAAGGAGCCGGGACAACTAATCTGTCGGACGTCTTACGCCATTCTGTCAAAGGTAAGGGAGTTTAGATCCCACATAGAGTCAAACTATGAAAACAATTGTCCCGTAGAAAGGCAAAATAACTTACTGCGTTGGCTTGGCCTTGTAGCGCTGAATCCGCGATCCTCGGTGGCGGATGCGGGAGCCTCGGCGCCCTTGAACAGCACCTTCGAGGCATCTTCATACGTGGTGTCGAAGAGCCTATTCAGGGTTGGTGCTGCGCGGATCAAACTCCCACAAGCTGGCTAGATTCTGGCTGCAGGAGGATTCGGTGGATGAGCATGACTGGACTACATTAGCGAGTTTGAGCTTCTTGCTCACCAGGTCTTGACGCAAATTTGGAGTCCGGACAGCTCTTCGGTGCCCCACGACAAGCCCATCTCTTTCCGGGAGGTGAGCCGGGTAGGGAAGCGGATCGAATTCGGGGCCGCTGCCCACTTGAGGTCCACGCTGACTTCGGTGATGTAGAACCACCCGATTGCCACCCCTTTATGGTCTCCACAAAAGAGCCCTCGAGCCATGTAACGTTGGGCATCCTGCCCGCCATGGCGCCTCCGCACTCCGCTTGTTGGCCGCCCACTATCTTCGGCTTGACACTAATGTTCTTCAACCATAAGCCGAAGTGGGGCTGGATGCATAGGAAAGCCTCGCACCCGACGATAAAAGCCGAGATATTGAGGATGAAATTTGGGGCCAGATCGTGGAAATCCAGGCCGTAGTAGAACATGAGTCCTCGGATGAATGGGCGAAGTGGGAAACCTAGTCCGCGGAGGAAGTGAGTGAGAAACACCACCCTCTCATGGGGCCTGGCGGTGGGATGAGCTGCCCTTTGTCAGGGAGCCGGTACTCGATGTCATTAGACAAGTATCCGTCCTTCCTCAGCTTCTTGATGTGTCCCTCCGTGACGGAGGAGACCATCCACTTGCCTCCCGCTCCGGACATGGCTGGAGAAGGTCGAGGTGGGATGTGCGGACTCGGGCGCTCGAGCTCGAGTGCGCGGAAATGGATAAGCAAAGGAGGAACAAGGCATCGATGGAAAAGGTGAATCCTTATCCCCTTATATGGGCAGACTAAACTAAGCGCCCCCACCAGCCCAGTAAAACTCGCTTATCTCCCAAGCGCCGTAAATTAATGGCACGGTTGGGTTACCCACGCCCGTATTGATGAGAGTCCAAGAATAAGGGGACACAATCTCTGCTTTGACAGGACGTGCCAAGGAAACCGCCTCGCTAAGTCGCTGAGGTGGAGACGGTAAAAGCGATTCGAATAAAGACTTGGCGAAGGCGTGATGACCACTGGAATACGTCGTGATTGGATTGTGTAAATATTATTCTCTATGGTGTTATGTGGAAATTATTTTTGCGAGGCCGGACACTATCCTTGTGTTCATAATCTTCTATGGAGTATTAGGAGGAGGAACCCGCCTTGCAATCTTTGAAGACAAAGCTGCGCCCGGACTTCGTCATCATTGAAGCCTGGTTCAGGAGACTCTTGAGGAGTCTGGATTAGGGGGTGTCCAGGATGGCTGGACTATGACCTTTGGCGGACTCTGGACTATGAAGATACAAGATTGAAGACTTCGTCCCGTGTCAGATGGGACTTTTCTTGGCGTGGAAGGCAAGCTTGGCGATGTCTGGGATATGTAGATCTCCTTCCATTGTAACCGACTACGTGTAACCTAACCCTCTCCGGTGTCTATATAAACCGGAGGGTTTTTAATCTGTAGGGCGAACAACAATCATACCATAGGCTAGCTTCTAGGGTTTAGCCTCTACGATCTCGTGGTAGATCTACTCTTGTACTACCCATATCATCAATATTAATCAAGCCGGAGTAGGGTTTTACCTCCATCGAGAGGGCCCGAACCTGGGTAAAAACATCGTGTCCCTTGTCTCCTGTTACCATCCGCCTAGACGCACAGTTCGGGAACCCCTACCTGAGATCCGCCGGTTTTGACACCGACACCCTCCCATGACTATCATCTACTTGAAGAGACCCTTGGAGCTCCTTCACATGGATCTCTTTCCGCCTCCATCCTTTGATAGTCTTGGGGGTAGGAAGTATTGCTTGGTGATTGTGGATGATTACTCAAGATACACTTGGGTATATTTCTTCAAGAAGAAGAGTGAAACTCAAAAAATCGTCATCGACTTTGCAAATGAAGTTCAACGTCAACACAATGCAAAGATCTTGACAATAAAAAGTGACAACGGCACCGAGTTCAAGAACTACACCTTGGATGAGTTCCTTAGTGATGAGGGGATCAAGCATCAATATTCAGCACCTTACACCCCTCAACAAAATGGTGTAGTGGAGAGGAAGAACCGGACGTTGATGGACGCGAGAAGGACCATGATGGCGGGGTTCAAGTCTCCCTACAACTTTTGGGCCGAAGCCATCAGCACCGCTTGCCATGCATCCAATCGGCTCTATCTCCGCAAGGGCTTGAACAAGACCCATATGAGATACTTACCAGTAACAAGCCCAACCTCAAGTACTTCTGGATGTTCGGTTGTAAGTGTTTCATTCTCAACAAAGGTGTTCGTTTTTCTAAATTTGAGGCTAGAGCTCATCAGGGCATATTTGTGGGTTACGCTACAAACTCTCATGCTTACCGTGTCCTCAACAAGTCCACGGGACTCATTGAGGAGACGTGTAACGTGGAGTTTGACGAGAATAATGGCTCTCAAGTGGAGCAAAGTGGTACTTGTGATTTAGGTGATGAAATTCCTCCCCAAGCCATAAGAAGAATGGGTGTTGGTCATATCCTACCCATTGAGGGACCCCTTGTGGCTGAAAGAGAAGGACAATGCTTCACTCAAGTGGAGCCCTCACCAACCAAGACCCTGCGCTTAGAAGAACAAAGTGAAGGCCCTCAACCAAGTGAACAAGATCAAGGGCAAGATCAACCTCAAGATGGTGGTGAGCCACCAAGTGATGACCAAGGTCAAGTTCTCCCTTCCGAGCAAGTTCAAGATCAAGAACAAGCTCAAGACAACGCTCAAGATGATCAAGTCTCCACTCCTGAACTCACTCCAGAGGAGGAATTGGAGCGTCGTGCCGCTAAGATTGCATCCAAGCTCACAACCAAAGATCATCTCATGAAGAATGTGCTTGGAAGCTTAAGAAAGGGGGTAAGCACTCGTAGAAAATTAGCAAACTATTGTGAACATCACGCGTTCGTTTCTTGTGTCGAACCCCAAAAGGTCTATGAGGTGCTCGAGGATCCGGATTGGCTCAATGCCATGCACGAACAACTCAACAACTTCGAGCACAACAAGGTGTGGAGATTGGTGCCAAGGCCAACGGGGAACCATAATGTCATGGGAATCAAGTAGATATTCAAGAACAAGCAAGATGCTCATAGAATTATTGTTCGCAACAAGGCTCGTTTGGTAGCACAAGGCTACTCCCAAGTCAAGGGTATCGACTATGGTGAAACATTTTCTCCCGTTGCTTGCCTTGAATTTATTTGTTTGTTGATTGCTTATGCTTCTCATCATAACTTCAAGTTGCAACAAATGGATGTGAAGAGTGATTTTCTTAATGGTCCTATTGATGAGTGGGTGTATTTCAAACAACCCCCGGGGTTCGAGGATCCCTATTTTCCCGATCATGTGTACCAACTCAACAAGGCACTCTATGGCCTTAAACAAGCCCCACGTGCGTGGTATGAGCACCTTACCGAGTTGTTGCAAGATCGTGGGTTTGAAATTGGGAAAATCGACCCCACTCTCTTTTACTAAGAAGGTCAAAGGGGAGTTGTTTGTATGCCAACTATATGTTGATGATATTATCTTTGGTTCCCTTTACAAAGCTTTCAATGAGGAATTTGCCGCTCTCATGACCTCAAAGTTCAAGATGTCCATGATGGGAGAGCTGAAGTTCTTTCTCGGGTTCGAAATCAAGCAAAGAAGAGAAGGCACCTTCATCAACCAAGCCAAATACACTCAAGACATGCTCAAGAGATCAAGTCAAGTGATGTCAAGCCGGCTTCCACTCCAATGCTCGTCAAATGCCAACTTGACATAGATCCCAATAGTAAAGCGGTGGATCAAAAGGTACATCGCTGTCGGTGTCAAAACCGGCGGATCTCGGGTAGGGGGTCCCGAACTGTGCGTCTAAGGATGATGGTAACAGGAGACAGGGGACACAATGTTTACCCAGGTTTGGGCCCTCTCTATGGAGGTAATACCCTACTTTCTGCTTGATTGATCTTGATGAATATAGGGGTTACAAGAGTTGATCTACCTCGAGATCATATGTTGAGGTCTAAACCCTACAGGTATGATGAGTAATATCATAATGATCATCTATCGACTAGCCTAGCCTCGGCTTATATAACATACCGGAGGCCAAGGATAACAAGAGTCCTAGTCGAATACGCTGGTGGAGAGGAGTCCTTGTCTTGATCACCAAGTCTTGTGGAATCTTACTCGTGTATATATACTTCGGCTGTACGAACTGGCCCATGAGTAAACGGCCATGGGGGTCCTCGGCCCAATCAAGCCCAAGGGAGACGGCGTGGTGAAGTACCCCTAGTCAGGACAACGTCGGTAGCCCCAGTAACCGGTCTTCAAGTTGGGGACGCTCCTCGATTCTTCCGAACTGTTCTTCATCTTGATCGTCGGTCTTGAAAACTGGTTCAACAAATCTTATTCATCTTCGATCTTGAGGATCGCCGAAGTAAATCTGAAGAGTTTACACGTCGGGTATCCGAGGAGCCCCTTTAAGTTTTCGGACTTTAGCAATTGCTACCTCTTGAGCACTGCATTGGATTTCCCCGAAGAGGAGAGGATGATGCAGCAAAGTAGCGTAAGTATTTCCCTCAGTTTTTGAGAACCAAGGTATCAATCCAGTAGGAGACCACGCACAAGTCCCTCGTGCCTACACAAAGCGATAGCAACTCGCGACCAACGCTTAGGGGTTGTCAATCCCTTCACGGGTCACTTACGAGTGAGATCTGATAGAGATAATATTTTGGTATTTTTGATATAGATAGATGCAAAGTAAAAAGTAAAAGGCAAAAGTAAAACAAAGCAAGTAAATAAAGTGATATAGATTGATATGATGAGAATAGACCGGGGCCATAGGTTTCACTAGTGGCTTCTCTCAAGAGCATAAGTATTCTATGGTTGGGTGAACAAATTACTGTTGAGAAATTGTGATGAATTGAGCATAGTTGTGAGTATATCTAGGCAATGATCATGTATATAGGCATCACGTCCAAAAACAAGTAGATCGAAACGATTCTCGCATCTACTACTATTACTCCACTCATCGACCGCTATCCGGCAGATGCATCTAGAGTATTAAGTAAAAATAGAGTAATGCTTGCCGTAAGCAAGATGACATGATGTAGAGGATAAATTCATGCAATATGATAAAAACCCCATCTTGTTATCCTCGATGGCAACAATACAATACGTGCGAGTAAGGACACCGCAAGATTGAACCCAAAGCTAAGCACTTCTCCCATTGCAAGAACTACCAATCTAGTTGGCCAAACCAAAAAGATAATTCGAAGAGACTTGCAAAGATAACTCAATCATACATAAAAGAATTGAGAAAAGAATCAAATATTTTCCATAGATAATACTTGGATCATAAAACCACAATTCATCGGTCTCAACAAACACACATAAAAGAAGATTACATCGAATAGATCTCCATGAGAGAGGGGAGAACATTGTATTGAGACCCAAAAAGAGAAGAACCAATCTAGCTAATAACTATGGACCGAAGGTCTGAAGTAAACTACTCACACTTCATCGGAGGGGCTATGATGATGTAGAAGCCCTCCGTGATGACGGCCCTCTCCGACGGAGACTCAGGACAGGCCCCAAGATGGGATCTCGTGGATCTGAAAGTTGCGGCGGTGGAATTAGGTTTTTGGCTCCTGTTACGATCGTTCGAGGATCGTGGGTATATATAGGAGGAAGAATGCGTCGGTTGGAGCTCGAGGGGCCCACGAGGTAGTGAGGCGCGCCAGGCGCCTCCACCTCGTGAGCCGCCTCTGGCGCTGCTTGGAGTAGGGTCCAAGTCTCTGGATCACGTTCGGTTGGAAAATCATGATCCCGAAGGTTTCATTCCGTTTGGACTCCGTTTGATATTACATTTCTTGAAATACGAAAAAGGCAAAAAATAGCAATTACAGGCTGGGCCTCGGTTAATAGGTTAGTCCCAAAAGTAATATAAAAGTGGAAAATAAAGCCCAATATAGTCCAAAAGCAGTAGACAAAAGTAGCATGGAGTAATCAAAAATTATAGATACGTTGGAGACGTATCAAGCATCCCCAAGCTTAATTCCTGCTCGTCCTCGAGTAGGTAAATGATAAAAGAGAATTTTTGATGCGGAGTGATACTTTGGCATAATTTCAATGTAAATCCTCTTAATTGTGATATGAATATTCAGATCCAAAAGATTCAAGACAAAAGTTCATATTGACACAAAAATAATAATACTTCAAGCATCTTGATCAAAGCAATCATGTCTTCTCAAAATAACATGGCAAAGAAAGTTCATCCTACAAAATCATATAGTTAGGCTATGCTTCATTTCCGTCACACAAAAGATGTTCCCAACTTCTATACCCCGATGACAAGACAAGCAATTGTTTCATACTTAAATAATCTCAAACTTTTTCAACTTTCACGCAATACATGGCGTGAGCCATGGATATAGCACTATGGGTGGAATAGAATATGATGATGGGGATTGTGTGGAGAAGCGAGAAAGGAGAAAGTCTCACGTTGACGAGGCTAATCAACGGGCTATGTAGATGCCCATCAATTTATGTCAACATGAGGAGTAGGGATTGCCATGCAACGGATGCACTAGAGCTATAAATGCTCAGCAAAAGAAAACTAGTGGGTGTGCATCCAACTTGCTTGCTCCACGAAGACCTAGGGCATTTGAGGAAGCCCATTGTAGGAATATACAAGCCAAGTTCTATAATGAAAAATTCCCACTAGTATAAAAGGACAACTTATGAGACTCACTACATGAAGAGCGAGGTGCTACTTTGAAGCACAATATATGAGACTCACTACATGAAGAAAAAGGTGCTACTTTGAAGCACAATATATGAGACTCACTACATGAAGAACAAGGTGCTACTTTGAAGCACAAGTGTGGAAAAGGAGATAGTAGCATTGCCCTTTTTATTTTCTTTTTTTTGGGCCTTTCTTTTTTTTCTTTTTGGCCTTTCTTTTCTTTTTATCTCCTTTTTTATTTGGGCAATGCTCTAATAATGATGATCATCACACTTCTATTGATTACAACACAAGGATTACAACTCGAAACTTAGAACAAGATATGACTCTATATCAATGCCTCCGGCGGTGTACCGGGATGGTGCAATGAATCAAGAGTGACATGTATGAAAAATAATCCATGGTGGCTTTGACACAAATACGATGTCAACTACATGATCATGCAATGGCAATATGACAAAAGTAATGTATGTCATGATGATGATGATGGAAGTTGCATGGCAATATATCTCAGAATGGCTATGGAAATGCCATAATAGGTACGTATGGTGGCTGTTTTGAGGAAGATATAAGGAGTTTTATGTGTGATAGAGCGTATCGTATCACGGGGTTTGGATGCACCGTGAAGTTTGCGCCAACTCTCAAGGTGAGAAAAGGGCAATGCATGGTACCGAAGAGGCTAGCAAAGGTGGAAAGGTGAGAGTGCGTATAATCCATGGACTCAACATTAGTCAAAATAACTCACATACTTATTGCAAAAATTTAGAAGTCATCAAAAATTCAAGTACTACGCGCATGCTCCTAGGGGGATAGATTGGTAGGAAAAGATCATCGCTCGTCCCCGACCGCCACTCATAAGGATGCACAAGCCAGGTACACTTCATGTTTCAAATTTGTTACACAACTTTAACCATACGTGCATGCTACGGGACTTGTAAACTTCGACACAAGTATTTCTCAAATTCATAACTACTCAACTAGCACGACTTTGGTATTATCACCTCCATATCTCAAAACAATTATCAAGCATCAAACTTATCTTAGTATTCAATTCACTCAAAAGAAAGTTTCACATATCTTGAACACCAAGTATATTAACATTAAGCAAATTACCATGCTATTAAAGTCTCTCAAAATGATCTAAGTGAAGCATGATAGATCAAATAGTTTCTTTAAAACAAATCCACAACCGTGCTCTAAAAAATCTAAGTGAAGTACTAGAGCAAAAATTATCACGCTCAAAAGATATAAGTGAAGCCCTATGAGAAAAACTATCAAGCTCAAAAGATATAAGTGAAGCACAAAGAGTATTCTAACAAATTTCAAATCAAGTATGGCTCTCTCAAAAGGTGTGTGTACAGCAAGGATAATTGTGGTAAACTAACAAGCAAAAGACACGAATAATACAAGGCTCCAAGCAAAACACATATCATGTTGGTGAATAAAAATATAGTTCTAAGTAAATTACCGATGGAAGTGGGCCGAAGAGGGGATGCCTTCAGGGCATCCCCAAGCTTTGACTTTTGGTGTCCTTGGATTATCTTGGGGTGCCATGGGCATCCCCAAGCTTACCTTTGCCACTCCTTGTTCCATAATCCATCAAAAGAATTCACCCAAAACTTGAAAACTTCACAACACAAAACTCAATAGAAATCTCGTGAGCTCCGTTAGAGAAAGAAAACAAAAGACTACTTCAAGGTGCTGTAATGAACTCATTGTTTATTTATATTGGGGTTAAACCTACACGTTCTGGTGATTTTTAACAATTCGGGCACTGAGCACAAAGATTCTGGAAATTACAGCAAGATCAAATAACTATCATCCAAGAAGATCCAATAGGTCTAGCTTGTCACAAACACTAATTAAAAGATAAAACCACATCTAAACAGAGGCTAGATGGATTATTTATTCCTAAACAGAAGCAAAAACAAAAAAAACACAAAATAAAATTGGCTTGCCTCCCAACAAGCGCTATCGTTTAACGCCCCTAGCTAGGCATAAAAGCGACGATAGATCTAGGTATTGCCATCTTTAGTAGGCAATCCATAAGTAGCTCTCATGATAGATTCATATGGTAATTTTATTTTCTTTCTAGGTAAGTGTTCCATACCCTTCTTTAAGGGAAATTGGAATCTAATATTCCCTTCCTTCATATCAATAATTGCACCAATGGATTTCTAAGGAAAGGTCTACCAAGAATAACAGGACATGAAGGATTGCAATCTATATCAAGAACTATAAAATCTACGGGCACATAATTCCTATTGGCAACAATAAGAACATCATTAATTCTTCCCATAGGCTTTTTAATAGTGGAATCTGCAAGATGCAAGTTTTGGGAGCAATCATCAAAATCACGAAAATTTAGCAAATCACATAAAGTTTTGGGGATAGTAGAGACACTAGCACCCAAATCACACAAAGCATAAAACTCAAAATCTTTAATTTTAATTTTAATAGTGGGTTCCCACTCATCATAGAGTTTTCTAGGGATAGAAACTTTCAACTCAAGTTTTTCTTCATAAGATTGCATCAAAGCATCAACAATATGTTCGGTAAAGGCCTTATTTTGACTATAAGCATGAGGAGAATCTAGCACGGATTGCAACAAGGAAATACAACTAATCAAAGAGCAATTTTCATAATTAAATTCCTTGAGATCCAAAATAGTGGGTTTAGCAACATCACGGTTTTTATTTATTTCAATCCCACTTTCATCAATTTCATCATCAAGATCTCGAAACTCCGAATTCTTAGAACGCCTTCTAGGTAAAGGAAGATAATCTTGCTCACGAGCTCAGCATAACTGTCAGGGGACAACCTGGTGATACTTCCGAGAGGATATTCAGAAAATCACGAACCACCGATATGTTACTAAGCTCGAGAACAATCTTGCTTTTCAGGGCAAGACGATATGATCAAATAAGCGAGGGATTGGCACAATCCTAACTTATTGAACGAAGTGTGCACCAGAAATAAGGACTAGGTAGCACGATCAATCTTAGGATGATGATTTAATAACCAGCGTGCTAAGAATGAGAATATTGTCCATTATCTACCAAGCAACGAGTTGCTCGAAGTATTGATTTCGCACATCACAGTACACCTGTCATTATTCCAGTTGCAATAACATGGGAACCAAGGAATGAACAATGATGGCAAGAATTATTACTGCATCAAGAATTCATAAGAGGTGGTGCAATTCTTATGACACTCTTGACATAAAGATGGTAACACTCCAAGGTAGAACAGAACAAAAGCTGGTTTGGCATTTTGCTCTGCGGGATACAACTGCTTTGACCCAATCCTAGATATGGATGAGGTACTGGAGTTTGTTTCTCCTAGTCATTCCGGACTAGAATGGCTTGACGGACCACAAGAGTAATAGGCATCGATAAACTAATGCACGCATACTCTTGACTATCAATTGATAGGCGAGGGTCGAGAATACAACTAAGGAGGAACAACTCGAGGAACATACAACTTTTCGAGTTGTGGAGGCATGGATTAGTATGTCGAGCAAAGTTCAACATTTCTTAGGATAACCCATGCGGAAAGGGGGTAGAAACTGGCAGAATCACGATATAGAATGGAGGACTCATCAAGAGCACTCTGGTTGTGATCTTTCGGTTCAATGAGGAACTTACGCCATAAGCGGTTCATAGTATTTGGAAGAAGGATATACCCACGGACCTCGAGGACTATCGCAAAGGTTACTAATATCCTAAAGGAACTAGCAAACACTATCAACAGGAGGTAAGTAGGGTGAATCTCGGGTTCGGGAACCGAGGATAGAATACCTACTACTAAATGGCATCACGGGATGCTTTTCGAGAATGATGGCCAATCATCACAATGGGAACACAAAGCATGGCTGGATTACTAGGCGATACTCTAGACACCTAGGGTCATAATAATAGCTCCAACATAAATGTCAAGGCAATAAATTACCTCAGCATACTTGCCGGTTAGTGTGCTTATTACCGACCATAAAGGACATCGGGAATGGAAGAAAGGATTTGCAAATGCATCGAGGACTATTTAGAGAGACACAGGATGACTCGAGACTGACATAACGGCTGTAAATGCTCAAAATGATTTGAGACATCCTGCAAAAATGGTGGCATAACCACTTTCGAAACACAAAATCAAGGTTCAAACCAACTATGAACACACGGAAGTAGTAGAAACTGCTGAGCTGAGATTTGAAACTATCAATTCTATAAGTCTATGGATTAGTAACACGTCCTCTGATAGATAGATGAGAAGGCCTAATTCTTAATCCCGTAGAAAAGAAGGGCTGACTTCGCATCGAGAAGGCCATGAGGTATAAGGAGTAAAAAGAGCCTTCGTTCCCTTCCACAATCAATTCCCTTACATAACTAAAAGCATTTCTAGACTCAACCTCGACCGGTTTGGCTTGGTAATCCTCTGATGGTCGAGCTCGATACCAAAATTGTCGGGACCCGATTCAAGTCACATCAATCTAGTGGTAACACCTCATATCACTTTGCGGCCTCACGCATGGTATTCCTGTGGGTGTCGCCTTACCATGGCCAGGACCGTTTGTGCCTTTTGGCTCACGTATATGATAGTGTCGCTAGCATCCATATGACAGAGAAGAACCGGCCGACATGGCTAGTCGTGAACCCAAAGCGGCACTAACCCATGGGGACAGGCATACATGAATCAACTTGAGCATGTCGATTGACGTGTGAATCCGGACTGTAACTGGGCTAGCGGTGACTCGGGAACCCGGGCATGTTGAGGCTAAGCAGGACTCGGATGTCAGCGTGACATTTCCCGAAGGACGGAACAGAGCGAAGTGAAACACATCTTGGCCAGTCAAGTGTCACAGAGCGGGTAGTCTTTGGGCTAGCAGGACTCGGTGAGCCAGGCATGGCGGACTACTATGGCTCAAGGAAGCACTAGACTACATTTCCCCATAACGAGAGGCTGCCAAGGATAAACAACTAGATTGTCCGGATCCCACACATACCAAGCATTTCAAACATACACACAATATGCTCGATATGTGTAAATACAACATGGCATCACAACATAACATTACGACTCAAGTATTTATTCATTAGGCTCCGAGGAGGCGAGATATTACAAACATGGGTCTCACGACCCAACATTAGGAAACATACAAGTCAAACACATGCGGAAGCTTAACATGTCCGAGTACGAGACATCTACAAATGAAAAAAGGCTTAGAAGCGACTATACGCGAGATCTGCCGAGGGGCACAAGATCGTGGCTGAGGTATCAAGCTAAGCGTCAAGTCCACGGAACTATTATGAGGCGACTTCTCTCTGCAAAACATAGAAT
This sequence comes from Aegilops bicornis, assembly GCA_021605145.1. Lineage (NCBI taxonomy): Eukaryota > Viridiplantae > Streptophyta > Magnoliopsida > Poales > Poaceae > Aegilops > Aegilops bicornis. Next base: position 4,387,409 of record JAHIAL010000014.1, on the reverse strand, counting down.
AAGCAAACGTGAGTACAAATGTACTTAGCAAGACTTACATCAGAACTAACTACATATGGATCGGTATCAACAAAGGGGGTGGTGGAGTTTAACTTCTGACAAGCGGCTTTGACTTCGGTGGCTATCCTAACTACATTACAAGTAACTCTTTTGAGGTGGGCGCACACGAGTCCACATATTCACCATATCAATACACCACTATGGATCCGATCCCGCCTTCCCTACGAGAACGCCTATCATCTATAGCACTCACGCTTATCTTGCGCATTTTAGAGTATCCACTTTCACTTGTCTATGAACTTATGCACAGCAACCCGAAGTCCTTTTCCGCGGACACGGCTATTCGAATAGATCATATTAACCCTGCGAGGTGTACTTCTTCACACACGCTCTCGCCACTTACCACCATGTACCGTCGTGTATCTCGGCAACCTTCAAGCGGAAGCACTTGGCGAGGAGTCGGCCACAACCGACTAACCACACAAGTCTCTAGTCGAGGTTTATCGCCTATTCGGGTTCCATCACTTAAGGAGATCCGGTAGGGTGTCGCTCCACGGCCCCCAAGCGATGTGTCTTGAGGTTCCCAAGACATCAAGCAGTAGCTTTCGGTACCTTTGAGCCCGCGGTGTATCTACCGCATCATAGCCCACCCTAGGGTCAGCCTTCACGCACGGCCTCCAACACATATCCTACAAACACGGAAACTAGTTGCAACTCACAGGCCCGGAGATCAGGCGATTAATAAGCCGAGAGGGCCGGTCAGGAACCCAATGTGTGGTAATGTAACTGTTTCATGGATCACAAACACGTAACTCAGTTCACGAGGACGGCTGCAATGAGACAACCCACCATGTAGTCCTACATGGCCTCTCACCGCTACCTTTACCAAATCGTGTTCACACACTTAGCTCACACAGGTAGGACATGTTCACACCTCGATTCATCCTCGATGAATGGGACACGACTCAACTCTAAGCGATGTGAGCAGGCATGGCAAACAAGCATGTATGAGTAGGCACATCAGGCTCAAACAACTCCTACTCATGCTAGTGGGTTTCATCTATTTCTTGTGGCAATGACAGTCATGCGAGAGGATAAGGGGTTCGACTACCGCGGTGATGAGATGAATCGTTGTTGTCCTAATGCAGTAAAAAGAGAGCGAGGAAGCGAGAGAGTGGGATTGTATTGGAATGAACAAGGGGTTTTTGCTTGCAGGCACTTAGAAGATAATATAGTTCTTCATTGGTGTCATCGAACTCATCGTCGGTACGTCGTCTACTGAGAGGAAACAAATTCCGGCAAACAAGGAAGAACACAATCAATGCAATGCACAATATGATGCATGATCATGACATGTAAAATTGCTTTGATTTGTTCTAATGCAACTAGCAGAATATTAAATGAAGTTGGTTTGAATACAAGATTCAAATTCAAACTCCATATGTGATTATTCAAATGCCATTTACTTGATTTGAACTAAACAGTGAACAAAAGTTGTTCAAACATGCTTGAAAATGGTACAGATGGAAATATTGAATTTTTCTGATCATTTTTCATATATAATTTGTTTGATTTGGAGTCACGGTTGAATTACTATGATTTTTAGAAGTTTTAGCTATTTTCTGAAATAAATAAATCGTTTAGATTTATTTAAAATCCAGAAATGGGTTTATTCTTGTCGACCTTGTGTCATCTGACCTCGAGGTCAATGAGACCGGTCCAGTCAAACTGACAAGTGGGTCCATGAGTCGGTGTCATTAGTCTAACTAATTTTAGTTAGTCCTAATCCTAACTTAATTAGCAAGTGGGTCCCATCTGTCATGGAACCGGTCAAGCCCCAGGCCACAGTCCTTCTCGGTCGTGAAGTCGAACTCTGGTCGGGGGTCAATCCGCCCGGCCGTTGAGTCGCCCGGCGAGCCCGAGGCAGCGGAGGGGCTCGGTTTGGTCCTCGGTGACCAAATCGGCAGCGGAGGCGATGCTACAGCGTGGCCCAGGGCAACCGCATCGATGATGCAAGTGGTTGGACAGGGGGCCTTGGAATCGACACCAGCCAGGCTTCGATAAGCGGCCGGCGAGTTGAGCGATCTAAAGGCGGCCTTCTGAGCAGGAGAATCTGTTTATGGGTGTCTATGGGCTCCATGAGATCGTCTTGAAACCTGACGGTGGGCTTCGAACGAGCTGCGGTGGTTGTGGCCACGGCTAGGCCATGGCCGGCGGCGAGAAGCTCTCGGCCGCGGTGGTAAATGAAGCTAGGGGACGAGCGCGAGCTTGAGAGAAGAGGGGAGAGGAAGAGGGGCTCACGGCGAGTGTAGAGGTGGCCTCGGAGTGCTCGGGGAAGGCTCGGTGACGGCGGAAAATCTCCAGCGATCTCCTTGGCTGAAGGAGGAAGAAGGGGTGAGGCGGCGTCGGGGGCTCTTCCGAGTCGCATGAGACGCACGAGGAGGACGACGGCGGGCAGGCGGAGCTCGAGGGCGTGTCGGAGGAGAGGCTTGGGGATGGCTGGCGGTCAGCATGACGCCTGGTCGGACAGCGGCTGCCTTCGGATGAGCTCAAAGGGAGAGAGCAGGGGAGGAGGAAGATGCAATGAATGAGGGAGAGGTGAGGGACACGCAGGCGTCGTCGTGGCATCGCTAGGAGGGCCGGGAAGCGGGAGGTGGCCTTGGCGTCTTGTCGTCGTCGTGAGGCACACGCCCTCCTGCCCTCTTGGCGGGAGGTTGAAGAAAATGGCGGGCTGCGGTGGTGGGCCATTGGAGTTGGGCCGAGGTGGGGCTGCATAGTAGGCTGGGCCGTGGAAATTGGTGCAGTGTCTCTGGTAGACCTCAAGGTAAGTCCAGGTAAGGTCTGTTTCCTTTCCTTTTCTATTTCTGTTCTTTTGTTATTTTGGATTTAGTAAAATACTAAATCACTTAATAAAATCCTGCAATAAATTGTGGGCACATACTGGATTATTCCCAACAGCCCTCAACTATTCTCAGAATTTATTAGAGCATTTAAAATATTTATAGAATTTAAATGCCCCAATTCAAATACAATATGGGTTAATTCAAAAATCCATAAATGGCCAATAACTATGCTCATCATTTTTGGCAGAGGTTTTCACCTTTATCAAAAATCATGAACGATTCCAAAGGCATTTTGGGTTCATTGAAGATTATTTTAGGTTGAACCTATTTGATTTGATCTGGTGCTAGGGTTTGAACAATCCCCGTTTCAAGTTTAAAAAAATTAAACATGATGCAACACATGACTAGCTAGCTTAGAGCATACCAGAACTAGGGACGTGACAAAAATGAGAGGCAAATGGCAAATAATGTAATGCGAGAGATAGGGATTGTGATGGGTACTTGGTATGGTTGACTTGCTTGCGTGAGCCTCCCCTGCAACGGCGCCAGAAATTCTTCTTGCTACCTCTTGAGCACTGCTTTGGATTTCCCGAAGAGGAGAGGATGATGCACTGACAAAGTAGCGTAAGTATTTCCCTCAGTTTTTGAGAACCAAGGTATCAATCCAAAGAGGAGCCACGCACAAGTCCCTCGTACCTACACACAAAATGATAGCAACTTCGCAACCAACGCTTAGGGGTTGTCAATCCCTTCACGGTCACTTACGAGAGTGAGATCTGATAGAGATAATATTTTGGTATTTTTTGATATAGATAGATGCAAAGTAAAAGTAAAAGGCAAAAGTAAAACAAAGCAAGTAAATAAAGTGATATAGATTGATATGATGAGAATAGACCCGGGGCCATAGGTTTCACTAGTGGCTTCTCTCAAGAGCATAAGTATTCTACTGATTGGGTGAACAAATTACTGTTGAGCAATTGTGAGAATGGAGCATAGTTATGAGTATATCTAGGCAATGATCATGTATATAGGCATCACGTCCAAAACAAGTAGATCGAAGCGATTCTGCATCTACTACTATTACTCCACTCATCGACCGCTATCCGGCATGCATCTAGAGTATTAAGTAAAAAAGCAGTAACGCCGTAAGCAAGATGACATGATGTAGAGGATAAATTCATGCAATATGATAAAAAACCCATCTTGTTATCCTCGATGGCAACAATACAATACGTGCCTTGCAAATCCTTCTATCCTTTGAGTAAGGACACATAAGATTGAACCCAAAGCTAAGCACTTCTCCCATTGCAAGAACTACCAATCTAGTTGGCCAAACCAAAAAGATAATTGAAGAGACTTGCAAAGATAACTCAATCATACATAAAAGAATTCAGAAAAGAATCAAATATTTTCCATAGATAATCTTGGATCATAAACCCACAATTCATCGGTCTCAACAAACACACATAAAAAGAAGATTACATTGGATAGATCTCCACGAGAGAGGGGAGAACATTGTATTGAGGTCCAAAAAGAGAGAAGAAGCCATCTAGCTAATAACTATGGACCCGAAGGTCTGAAGTAAACTACTCACACTTCATCGGAGGGGCTATGATGATTTAGAAGCCCTCCGTGATGACGGCCCTCTCCGTGAACTCGGAACAGAGCCCCAAGATGGGATCTCGTGGATCTGAGAAAGTTGCAGTGGTGGAATTAGGTTTTTGGCTCCTGTTACGATCGTTCGGGGATACGTGAGGTATATATAGGAGGAAGGAATGCGTGGGTGGAGCTCAGGGGCCCACGAGGTGGGGGGCGCCAGGGGGGGCCTCCACCTCGTGACCGCCTCTGGCGCTGCTTGGAGTAGGGTCCAAGTCTCACGGATCACGTTCGGTTGGAAAATCACGATCCAGAAGGTTTCATTCCGTTTGGACTCCGTTTGATATTGCATTTCTTGAAATCTTGAAAAAAGGCAAAAACAGCAATTACAGGCTGGGCCTCCGGTTAATAGGTTAGTCCCAAAAGTAATATAAAAGTGGAAAATAAAGCTCAATATAGTCCAAAACAGTAGACAAAGTAGCATGGAGTAATAAAAAATTATAGATACGTTGGAGACGTATCAGCAATGCCTTGTTATCTTTTACGCCACACCTCAGGTTTGAAGTTGTTCCCGTGCGGTGCTGTCCTCTTGCATCCGAGCTCCAACGCCGGACTGTATTCGAAGTATCTTTTGCAGTCGAGCACTAACGCTGGACTGTATCCAAGATCCATCGCCGGACTGTATCCGAGCTCCAACGCCGACCTTATCCGAGGTGTCATAGATCACCTTGGTTCTAAAAAGTTGAAGGAGTTTAGCCGTGCTTAATGCCGGAAATGCCCTCTATGGAGCCAGCCACTGGCGCACGAGCTTTATGCCGGACAGGTTCCGAGGTGGTGCACTACCCCGACCGCGGGCTGATTTATTGTGAATATTTTTGATTGGTGCAATTTATTCTCTGTCGAGATATATAGCTAGTATATGTATATCCAGTAGCCCTCAAGGTGTGTGTCAGTCTAAAACCCGAGATGCACCTGGAGGATGACATAAGACCGCCGATCCCAGTAGCCCCTGAGACTCAGGTCGATTTCCAAAATCAGCCTGAGGATCAACTCCTAGCTTGGCAGCATATGTAGGAATAAAAAAGCAGTGTAATATAGTAGAGATAATGATTGGCGGACGGGCCCCTGAGAGAGGGTTGTGAGAAGTCGCCGTGATATATTAGCTTGATGCCGGATAAGTCCCAGATGGTACTTATTGTTGTCCGAAGACGCGTTTGTGCATAGTTCGGTCAAGTCGAACACTGAGCACTTTGAATTTTCTGCATTGAATAGGCAGTGCAGTAGCCCCCGAGCCACCGGTCGGGTGGCAACACCAGATCAGGGGATCGATGTGCCCCTTTAATATTTATAAATAATGAGCATGAATCCCAGTAGCCCTCGAGCCTTAATGTGGGCACGGGTGGCCGATTTAAGGATCGATATCCGAAGGAAAATCACAAATTATGTGTAATGATTCTATGTATCCAAGTACTCTACATCATTAATGCTCGGATCCGCATTGTACAAACTTTGTTGACCGGCCATTGGCTTTGACCTTCTCGGCCCGAAATGAGGAGTGTTTGTCCTGCTTTATAAAGCCGTTATAAGGGCAAAGATTTATGGAAAAGAAGGCAATCCGGCCATACGGTTTTATAAACAAAGGTACACGGAGAGATATGTTATATTACGTTTTAACGTAAGAAACATCTTCCAAAGAAAATAGTCCCGCTATTGGTTCCTTACTTTGGGTCGTCATGCTTATCATGATCATGAAACCTCACCTCCAACCAATGTGGGAGGAAAATATTGAGGATTTAGTTCGGGGAAAGTTCCCAAACTCTATGGTATTGATGAACCAAAATTTTCACTTCCGTCGTTGCCGACCAATTATACCCTTTAAGATCGCTAGCATTCGGCTTCACCCAGTCTGAGGTACTAACTCGGATGAACCGGTAGTAACAATCACAGAGGTGCTCCCTTTACGCCCTAGCCGAACAATCGGGAGCGTAGGGGTAAGCATTGTGAGCGAGCAACCCAGCTTGGCCAAAATCTTAAGTCAAATTGATGCATATGTATGGCTTTATAACGATGATTACGGAAGGCAGCCTTTGTATATTAAATACAAATGCCCGATGATATGTTTATTTTGACTTTGTTGCATTTGTTTATCGGTTGAATGTGGCCCATCGTCGGCTTCCACCCCTTGTAGATGCTACATAGGGTGTTTCATAATAACAAAACAACCCTTAGCCGGCGTCTCGGTGCCGAAAGCGGTTGTGTTAAGCGGAAGCGAGGCAATCAGATATGTCGAGCTTTATAACTTTCACTTAGTCATAGGAGCTTTAAACTGGGGAAACTAGCTACGAGCCGCCGGTTAGTGTTCGGCACCGACCGAAGTCTAGCCATTAACACTTCGGCTAATGTTATGAAAGGCCCATCATTTAACACGTGGTAATCGGTATCGATCTATAGTGTGACACCGTCATCGGATCACTGACCAGTTTATGCCCATTGTGACAGTCAGCTTTCGGCTTTCTCCACTGAGGTGCTTTACCATTCGAGCTGGAAGCACAATCGCAGTGGTTCTCCCTTTGCACACCTAGCCGAACAAAGCGGAACGTAAGAGGCAAGCCCAGGAGCCGGGCAACCCAACTATTGACCGAAGACACAATTCGGAACCGATGCATATATAGCAATATCTGAGAATGTTTTTGCCGAACCTCTAAAGCTGTCCGGCGTTGCACTGCGAGACTTTATGCTGTAAACACACAAATAGTTTAAAAGTGCCATAGGCTTGGAAAACCAAAAACTTCAGTGAAAACTTGACGTCCGAACTAGATCAAGTGTTCAGTGCCAATCCGAAAATTGGTCTTAAGATTTTTGTGTTTCCGTCGTGCATTAATATGACACATCCGATCTCAAGACTTCAAGTGGGTCAGCCGACGGCTTCAACCTCCTTATCCCGAAGGCGGAGTGCTTCTCCGAGGCTGGTTTAGCAAACTAAACTCGAGCGACTTTAGAGAGAAGCAAGGCTATCCGGCTATTAACCACACACTTGCGTCGAGAAAGGAGTGATAGAAAAAGACTTTGCAACGACTAAGAAGAAAAACAGCTCATACTAATTTAAGAGCCCCCAAGTGACTTGGGTAACATAATTTTATATATAATGATTGTATGTACTGAAGTACTTATATCATATCTGCATTCACCGAACTTTAAGCAGCGTCTTAACCGACCGTCGGCTTCTCCCTCTTGACCAAGGGCGAAAAGTATTATGTACTCCACATGTCGAGAATATCGATGGTGTTTCCGATAACTGCAATCAGGCCATAAGGCGTAAGACAAAGCACGCTTTCAGGGAACTTATGCTATATTGCGGCGAAGTGTAAGAAGCATCTTGAAGAAAATAATACCTCCACCGATACCTTTCTTCGGTAGCTCATTATTACTATGAGACTTGTGCAATAGATTTTTTGTACTCATGAGTTCCGTTGTGTGCCGACCATGATTGAAAACAATAAGAGCGCTAGCTTTCGGCTTCACCCAGTCTGAGGTTTGAGCTCGGATGACCCGATCGTGAAATCACAGAGGTGCTCCCTTTACTCCCTAGCCGAACAATCGGGAACGTAGGGAACACAGGAGCAAGGCAACCCAGCTTGCGGAACACTTAAGTCAACATGGTGCATATTGTGGCGTAATACACGAACAAGGAACGAAGCCATACAAGTATAATCATATGCAAGAGGAAAAGCTTCATAAAGGAAGCCCCCAAGTAAACGGGGTATTTGAATTTGTGTGTCACAAACAAAGTTTTGACAAGGAAGTTTTTCATGAACAATTTTTTGCCGAAAAAGTATAATGCTTGGTCGAACCGAACAAAATTTAAAACTTTGAGCATGAAAGCGACTTAGCTGGTTAATGTGTTCGGCATTGATGGCCTTGTGATCCGAGCTAGATGCGGGACAAGGTTCCATCCCCCAAGCCGGTCTCGAGGTGGCGGAGCGAAGAGCTCGGCAGTCCTAAGTGGTGACATAGCACGGCCAATGCAGGCCGGCAGAGTGACACCGAAGTCCCCGGCGTGGGGTAATGAAGTGTTGACAAAGCCCCCCGTGCAGCCGAGGTGACGTGGTATGTCAGTATGCCGAGGTGACAACACTGCCCGACTCGGATCATTTTCATGTGCACAAAAAATAGTGCAAACAAGAGATAATAGTAATGATAATAAAGTAAAAAAATATTGTTGCATAATAAATAATTTATGCAAAGTGAGTAATAAAAGAAATATGGCCTGTGCGCCGAACACTCGATGAGGTAGAGCTCTCTCGGCGATGCCGAAGTCCCCGAGGCAACCGAACACGTCGGTATGGCAACTTGACCAACAACGTGATCTTGCGAGCTGCTTTACGCCGATTGGGACAACGGCGTCGGCTTGCCGAAGAGACCACGTGACGCAGTCGAAGTCCATTACGCAAAATAATTTATGTAAAGATATGTGGCCTGGCGCCGAAGTCAATGTCGATGCAGGGCGTCGGCGTGATGCGGTAAAGGCGTGGCAAAGCCTGAATTCACAGGTCGGTCCGAGTTCCGGATCTTGGCGTTAAGCGAACTATGTCTGAGCCCGGCGACCACCACGCGACCGTCGTTAATGCGGCCACCATTTGATAGACCTGTGTGCAGATGATGGAACAAACAAGGGTAATAATTCTTTGGGAAAAAATAAACCCCAAACAAGCGAAAATTGCTAGGATTAATAGCACCTGGTTTGTAGCAGTCCGAAGAAAAGTGACTCCCAAAATTGAGACTCGATCCGCACACCCATTGCCTGGTGGGCGGTGAAGCGACGGCATGGAGATGGTGGCAAACTTGGCTCGTCGAGGCAAGGCCCCCGGTCCAGCTAACGTGACGAAGCTGGTCGGCCAGTGACGCCGAAGTCTCCGGAGTAGGTTGATGAAGAGATGGCGAAGCCCGGATCTAGCTGAGGTGATGTGAAGCAGGTCGATGGGAGGCGTTGCAGCTGCCATGTCGGCCGAGGTGTTGAAGCAGTTCGGCGTGATGGACATCGGCTTGAAGAAGCAATAGTGCAGCCACTGTTGGCGCTGGTCGTAACTTGTGTGTGATGCGGTGCCGGCTTGATGAAGTGACCCTGCGGCGATGCTGGTGTGCCCGCTCCATGTAATCCGTTGGGCGGCGATGTTGGTGATGATTTATCCTTTTGTGATTCCGAACTCTTGTTCGGCTCGCCGAGATGATGGTCCAAAGAAGTTGAGCTCGGCTCAACAAAGCGACGACGCGTCTAGCACAGGTCGGCAGCAGTGGAGCAATATTGCCGGACTGGTTTGACACCAGCGTGATGGTGAAGATTACCTCAAACGCTTAAAATTTTATGTGCACGTGTTTAGAAACAACGCACAATACCCTAGAAAAAAATTCCTTTAAAAAGGTTGTCCAATATCCCGTTCATGAAGAAACATGAACTCGGGCGGATTAAATGACCAGCGTGAAAACAGATCAAAAATTAGTCCACTCATCGGAAGGTTCCCGGAGTTTGAACCGTCGGATCGAGCTGCTGAAATTTAGAGGCGGTAGATATAGAATTCCGCATCGGATGAGCGGTTGGATCTTCAAAGGACCTCGAGCTAGGCTCACGGAGACCACGCCCGTAAACTTCGTCCAGATTGTGAGGCGCGGTATATAAATGATTGCCAGAGATTCCTCCATCGGAACTCGACGAAATTTTACAAGGTTGTTGTAGACTCAATTCCGCACAATTCCACCAAAGAAATCGTCAAAGCGATGCTCGAGAAGGTGGTGGCAGTGGATACAAGTTTGCTCTTCGGAAAAACAGCACGGTGGCTCGAGGGCAATGTTGACGTTGAGCCCCCGAGCTCTATGGATGATTCCTCCATGATCTTGATAGGGATCGGAGTTGATGCTGATAAAGGCCCTTGTCCGAACATGACGATCTGACGTGGAGCACAGTCCTCAGCCGAACCAAGGTGACCAGCCGAGCTGGTGACGAAGATGCCGATGTCGCGGTTAATCTACAGATGAGCCATTGATCCTTTGACAATCACACAACGAAACTCTCAATAAAAGCACCATTGTCGGTGTTAAAACCGACGGATCTCGGGTAGGGGGTCCCGAACTGTGCGTCTAAGTATGATGGTAACATGAGACAGGGGACACAATGTTTACCCAGGTTCGGGCCCTCTCTATGGAGGTAATACCCTACTTCCTGCTTGATTGATCTTGATGAATATAGGGGTTACAAGAGTTGATCTACCTCGAGATCATATGTTGAGGTCTAAACCCTAGAGGTATGATGAGTAATATCATAATGATCATCTATCGACTAGCCTAGCCTCGGCTTGTATAACATACCAGAGGCCTAGGATAACAAGAGTCCTAGTCGAATACGCCGGTGGAGAGGAGTCCTTGTCTTGATCACCAAGTCTTGTGGAATCTTCCTCGCGTATATATACTTCGGTATCTGTCTGGCGGCCCATGAGTAAACGGCCATGGGGGTCCTCGGCCCAATCCAACTGATCGGCAAACGACGTGGTGAGTACCCCCTAGTCCAGGACACCGTCAATCGCTCCATGATTGGCTCCTTGCTTTACCTTTGTGCATCTAGACCAGATATCATATTGAGTGTGGGAATTTGTGCACGGTTTCAAGCCGCACCTAAGGAAAGCCACTACGTGGCGGTCAAGCGAATCTTTCGATATTTGGCTCATACCCAAACGTTGGCTTATGGTACCCAAGAGGAGCAAACTTCAACCTTTTGGGCTATTCAGACTCTGAGTGGGCAGGAGACAGAGTGGATAGGAAGTCCACCTCCGGAGGGTGCCAATTTCTTGGTTGCTCTTTGGTTAGTTGGTCTTCTAAGAAGCAAAGTTGTGTGTCGTCCACCGAAGCAGAGTATGTGGCTGCCGGTAGTTGTTGTGCTCAACTCCTATGGATGAGGCAAACTTTGAAGGATTACCGTGTCATTTGTGATGAAGTGCCTCTTTGGTGTGACAATGAAAGTGCCATCAAGATCTCTCTCAACCCGGTGCAACACTTCAAGACGAAGCATATTTAGATTTGGAATCACTTCATCAAGGGTAAAATTAGGAGAGGGGAGATCAAGATCAAGTATGTCAACACTCATGATAACCTTGCAGATATTTTCACGAAGCCCTTGGATGAAGCAAGATTTCGCGAGTTAAGGCATGAGCTAAATATCATTGATTCGAGCAATGTAGCTTGAACCAGTGCACACCCCACCATACTCATCCTGATATCTTGTTTAGGTGTATGCATGGACATAGGGGGAGTGCTGTTCTCTCAATGAACTCACCCTCCCCCCATTATGCATACATTGATCAACTCTTTCACATTAGCCATTTTTTATGGTACTTGTGCTTCAAAGACAAGTTTTGGTCATGGGCCCAAGGATAATTCTTCGCGGTGCCATACCAATTGACTCAAACATAGGTGGCTTCGGCCACCGCCCTCCCCTCTAGAGAGGTTTTGGTTAGTGCCTGTTCCATGTTGCCTTTTGCCTTCTTATTAAGCCGTGTTTGTGTTTTGAGTTTCCTCGTGTGTGTGTGTGTGTGTGTGTGTGTGTGTGCGTTTTGCGTGTCCGGTCACTTGAAGGCTCTTGTGCATAGGCCATGTTTCTCTGTTTTGTCGAAACGTGCACTTTCTTGGATCTACGGTACTACCGTGGCAAGCCATGGTACTACCGCAGGAGATGAGCACGGTACTACCGCTACCAGCACGACAGTAATTTTGTCTTCTTGCATTTGGAAGAAGCAGTACTACCGCCTACGTGCTTGATACTTCCACCAGGCGGTACTACATGATGACCCACGGTACTACTACGCTGTCACGAGCGGGTGGGGGTCAAGTGCGGGCAGGGGGAGTTCCAACTCGCCCATACCCATTCAACCATGTTTCCCCACTTCGTCTCTCTCTCTCTCTCCTGCCCAAGAACGGCGCTGGAGCACCTCGCCGAATCTCCGTCTCCGGCCGCTCTCCTCGCATTCCGACCGGTGGGATCGATCCCCACCTCGCCCTCTTGCCATGGAACAAGGTTTCTCCTCGAATCCCTTTCTCTTTGCCTCATAGTTCTGCTTCTAGGTTTTTGGGGAGATGCATGTTGTTATTGAGATTTTAGGCCAAATCTTCACAAGAGAAGGATGTAGGAGATTAGTAGTGCAGTAGAGATGCTATTTAGTGTGTTGCCACACATTATTTTTGATCGACCGTAGTACCGATCCAAAGTTGTGGATGTGCCTAGATCCGTTTGTGCCGGATTTGATTCTGAGCGGTACTACCGCACCTCCCGTGCGGTACTACCGTTCTGGCCGCATTCGGCTCGCGCGGTACTACCGCTCCTCTAGAGCGGTACTACCGCTCGGGGCGCGGAAGTAAAATTTTACTTCCGCTCCGGGCGCGTACTACCGTGCCATCTCGGTACGGTACTACCGCGGCTAGAGAAGAAGTAATTTTTTACTTCCGCTTAGTGGTGAGGTACTACCGTTGACTTCGAAGCTACCTTCTTGCAACCACCCAATCTTATGTCTACGTGTTTCATTTGTTTTGGTTGTGGTCTTTGCATTGATCCTTCTCGTTTCTCTCATGTGCTCTTGTGTTGTGTGTCATAGGTGGTGGCTCCAATGTCCGTCGCTCAAACCCAAGCCGCGATACGAGCTCCAAGCGTCTGCGCAATCAAGAAGCACCGGAGGGCTCCAATGCCCAACACCGTAGTGTCAAGAAGACCGCCCAGAGGTACAAGGAGCCAGTTCTTGGCATGGATGAGATGCCTCTGTCTGAGTTCATCATTCGAAGGAGGATCAATCCCTATGTGAACCCTCGTGAGAATGTCAGAGGGAATGAGTTGTTCTGGACCAAGCAGCAGAATCTCATATACATCGATGTGATCAAGTACAAGCACAACCACTATGTTCCAATGCAGTGGATTGATATGACTCATCTGAGGAAGAACCGTAACTACTTTGGTGAGGCTCTGGACTTGGTGGAGCAGTTTGGCATTGTAGACTTCATCACGTTCCATATGGACTTTGACCCGGAGCTCGTGGCACAGTTCTTTGCCTCTGTTCACTTCCACACAGATGGGGAGCGGACTATGTCTTGGATGACCAATGGAAGAAGTTGTCTGCTACCTGGAAGGAATTCATGACGCTGTTGAATGTCCGTGATGAGGGGCCTGATGTGCCCGTTGGCCCCCGCCCTCACGGCAACGCCGAGTCAGCTAACAAGGACAAGCTTATGTCGTTTCTTGTGGAGAAGAAGCTATCCAATGGCACTCAGTCTTGGGTGCTCAACCCCTTCGTCATGTACCGGATCTTCCGCAACTCTCTCTTTACACGTGTTGGTGACAAAGATAAGGTGCATGCTTATCTCGTGGATATGATGCTTCTGTGTGAGGAGGCACGTCAGCATGCTGCTCAGCCTCTGGACATCTCTCACATCACGTGGAATGAGCTCAGGTTTGCGGTCTACAACCTCAAAGTTCCTATCTATGGTCCATACCTGCACCTTTTGATCTCGAAGACTTGGGACAAGATGTTTCCGGAGGAAGACTCTTCTGCTCCAAACTGGGTTCGCCACGAGCCTATCAAGATGTGTCTAAAGAACAAGTGGGCCAATAACACTACCAGGGCTGAGGTTGCAAGGATGAATGTGGATGAGGACGAGGTTGAGGAGGAGGAGGAGGAGGCTGAGGACAGTTCTATTGGGTATGCTCCTCCATCTACTAAGCCCTCTTGGGCTAAGAAGCTGAAGGAAAAGATGAAGACCCTGTTCTGTATGCAAGCCAAGGGGCAGTACAGGACCCATGTTGCTACCAAGGAGAGTCGCCGACGCGACAAGCGGATCTTGAGGACTTTCGGCGAGAATGTGGAGAGTGATACATCTCCAACGTATCTATAATTTTTGATTGTTCCATGCTATTATATTACCTATTAACCGGAGGCCCAACCCAAATTGTTGTTTTTTTTTCCTATTTCAGTGTTTCGAAGGAAAGGAATATCAAACGGAGTCCAAACGGAATGAAACCTTCGGGAGCGATCTTTTTGGAACAAACGCAATCCAGGAGACTTGGAGTGGACGTCAAGACGCAGACGAGGAAGCCACGAGGCAGGAGGGCGCGCCCCCCACCCTCGTGGGCCCCTCGTGGCTCCCCTGACCGACTTCTTTCGCCTATATATATCTACGTACCCCGAAAACAACCAGGAGCACCACGAAACCCTATTTCCACCGCCGTAACCTTCTGTACCCGTGAGATCCCATCTTGGAGCCTTTTCCGGTGCTCCGCCGGAGGGGGAATCAATCATGGAGGGCTTCTACATCATCGCCAAGGCCTCTCCGATGAGTTGTGAGTAGTTTAGCATAGACCTTCGGTTCCATAGTTATTAGCTAGGTGGCTTCTTCTCTCTCTTTGAATCTCAATACAAAGTTCTCCTCGATCTTCTTGGAGATCTATTCGATGTAACTCTTTTTGCGGTGTGTTTGTCGAGATCCGATGAATTGTGAGTTTATGATCAGGTTTATCTATGAGAAATATTTGAATCTCCTCTGAATTCTTTTTATGTATGATTGGTTATCTTTGCAAGTCTCTTGAATTATCAGTTTGGTTTGGCCCTCTTTGGATTGGTCTTTCTTGCAATGGGAGAAGTGCTTAGCTTTGGGTTCAATCTTGCGGTGTCCTTTCGGTGTGATAGGGCAGCAAGGCACGCGTATTGTATTGTTGCCATCGAGGATAAAAAGATGGGGTTTATATCATATTGATTGAGTTTATCTCTCTACATCTTGTGATCGTGCTTTATTCTTTACTCTGTTCTTATGAACTGAAGTCTCTAGATGCATCTTTGGATAGCGGTCGATGTGTGGAGTAATAGTAGTAGATGCAGAATCGTTTCGATCTACTTGTTGCGGACGTGATGCATATATACATGATCATGCCTAGATATTCTCATAACTATGCACTTTTCTATCAATTGCTCGACAGTAATTGATTCACCCACCGTAGTACTTATGCTATCTTGGGAGAAGCCACTAGTGAAACCTATGGCCCCGGGTCTATTCTCCATCATATAAGTTTTCCAATCTACTTTGTATTGCAATCTTTACTTTTCAGTCTATATCAGAAAAATACCAAAAATATTAAATATTTATCTTATCTTATTATCTATATCAGATCTCATTTTCGCAAGTGGCCGTGAAGGGATTCACAACCCCTTTATTGCGTTGGTTGTGAGGTTCTTGTTTGTTTGTGTAGGTACGAGGGACTTGCGTGTAGCCTCCTACTGGATTGATACCTTTGTTCTCAAAAACTGAGGGAAATACTTACGCTACTTTGCTGCATCACCCTTTCCTCTTCAAGGGAAAACCAACGCAATGCTCAAGAGGTACCAGAGAGCCGGTCAGAGGTGAACATCACTCCAGAGGCTGAATGTATAGCCAAGTAGGGCTATCAGTGGACCGAGTCAGAGGAGAAGACCATGCCAGCTGCCGAGTCCGATGAGGAGCGTGCTGAGTGATCTCTGCAGAGGATGCTACCACCTGTGTCGTAGGTGTCCTCTCTGCCTTTTTTTGGTGTCTCAATGCCAAAGGGGAGAGAGCGTAGGATTTGCGTTCGTGTCTCTCTGTTTTCGTTTTGGTCGACCTTCGTTTGTGTTGCTTTGGTTTGGTTTGTGCTCGTGAAACCTGGTACGTTATCATATGGTGTAAGACATATGCACTCTAGCTTACCTTATTGTCTTTCATGCTTAGTAATGTGAGCCTATGCTATCTTGTGCCCTTTACTTTATGCTCATATTCATTTCCTTGCCTCCATGCTTACTGATACTTATATTGTTGCAAGGATTGCCTCATCTATAAAATATAGGGGGTGGGGGGGTTGATCCTAGTATGTGTGCCGTGTAGTCCAAAGCATTTATATAAAGTGCACACATCTAGGGGGATCCCGTCTATATTTTGTAAATGTTGGATTTGCGTATATTCTTGTGTGTACTCTTACGTGCAAATCCCGTATTGTCATCAATCCACCAAAAAGGGGGAGATTGTAAGGGCATATTTCACCCCATATGGTTTTGGTGATTGATGACAATGCTTTTGCAGACTAATCGTGTGAATTGAGTATTTCAGATATCTCATGTTTAGGCACAAGACGATTCGTTGCCCCTCGGAGTCTAGTGAAGACGGAGTTTTCTCTACGTTTCTTTTCGGTGGACTTGAGTCGTAGGAAAGCCGTACTATTAAGAGGGGGTCCGCTTTGGAAAGGTTTGGGTGGAATCATCACATGCACGTCTATTACTTTGCACCACCTTTCCTTTGCCTCTTTGGAGCAACCATCGTTTATCCGTGTCTCTGCAAAATGAAGGACTCCTAGTGTTGTTGTGCTGTGGCATGCGGTAGTACTGCTCAAGGGAGCGGTAGTACTGCATGAAATATGATAATCTTAGGAGGGACACGGTAGTACCGCAAGACCTTGCGGTAGTACCGCAAGACCTTCTTGATAGTACCGCTGCATAAGCCTATGATAGTTCCGTGGCCTCGTGCCCGGCTGACAGACGGCGGAAGTAGGGGCGGATGTAATTTTTTACATCCGCGCCCTACGCGGTAGTACCGCTCCTCGTTAGCGGTAGTACCGTGTCAGATTTTTGCATAGATCGAAACTCAACGGAAGTAGCCACGGATGTATTTTTATTCGTCCGTGCCTTCCCAGTCCAGGCAAGCCCTGCCTTGCGATAGTACCGCGAGGGTGAGCGGAAGTACCGCTCCAGCGGTTCTATCGCTCTTTGCTTAAATGCAACAGGGCTACTCTGGCTTCTGCCGCGCAAGAAGTAGTACCGCAGGCCCCTGTGGTAGTACCGCATGGCTGGTGCGGTAGTACCGCAGGTCACGGGCTGGTTAAGTGGGTAATGGTTGGATTTGTCCTGTCACTATATAAGGGGAGTCTTCTTCTCCGAGTTGACTACCTCTTCCATCCCTAAGCTCCATTGTTGCTCTAAGCTCCATTTTCACCCGATCTCTCTCCCTAGCCAATCAAACTTGTTGATTCTCTAGGGATTGGTTGAGAAGGCCTCGATCTACACTTCCACCAAGAGACATTTAATTTCCCCCACTAATCCCTTATGGATCTTGTTAATCTTGGGTGTTTGAGCACCCTAGACGGTTGAGATCACCGCGGAGCCATAGTCCATTGTGGTGAAGCTTTGTGGTGTCGTTGGGAGCCTCCAATTAAGTTGTGGAGATTGCCCCAACCTTGTTTGTAAAGGTTCGGTCACCGCCTCCAAGGGCACCAATAGTGGAATCACGGCATCTCGCATTGTGTGAGGGTGTGAGGAGAATACGGTGGCCCTAGTGGCTTCTTGGGGAGCATTGTGCCTCCACACCGCTCCAACGGAGATATAATTCCCTTCAAAGGGAAGGAACTTTGGTAACACATCCTCATCTCCATCGGTTCCACTTTTGGTTATCTCTCCCCTTTACTTGTGCAAGCTATATTGTGTTAAATTCCTTGCTTGCTTATGTGCTTGTTGTTGTTGCATCATATAGGTTGCTCACCTAGTTGCATATCTAGACAACCTACTTTGATGCAAAGTTTAATTTGGTAAAGAAAAGCTAAAAATTGTTAGTTGCCTATTTGTGGGATGTAGGGTTCCGGCAGACCCTTAAGGTTCGAACTCTGGGGTGCGCACGAAGATCTTCCCCCTACCACTCCACGTCCGATCGCCTCTCGAGAATCTAAGCTAAAACGATGAACAACACGAGGGACACAAGATTTATACTGGTTCGGGCCACCGTTGTGGTGTAATACCCTACTCCAGTGTGTGGTGTGGTGGATTGCCTCAGGGGCTGATGATGAACAGTACAAAGGATGAACAGCCTCGCGAGAGGTGTTCTTGAGCTGGTGCGATGAACTGCTTGGGTGAGTTCGATCGCCTCTTGGATGCCGATCAGATGCCCCCTACTGTGGTGGCTACCCCTATATATATATAGAGGCCCTGGTCCTCTTCCCAAATATTGAGCGGGAAGGGCGCCAACAATGGCCATTTTGAAGGGGAACATCTAGTACAAGTTATCCTGACTAATGTTCGTCTTCGGCTACCAAAGGCACTGGTGATGACGCCGTCTTGGGCTCCACGGTGACCTCCATCCTGCCGCTCTGCTGGTCTTGGTCTCATAGCTGTGAAATGGCAACCTATGCCTTATGCCTTGGTACTCCACGCCTTCGCTTGCCCCCTTTGCACCAAAGAGGAAACAAGGACATTGCACAGGCCGGCGCTGTAACATCCTAAAATTCTAAATTTTGGAATGTTATAATTATTAAAATATAAGATTGTTTGATTGATTGTTGAGTGATTGACTGAGTGAAATTGATTGGAATTTTACAACTTTTGAAGCTTTGAATGAGAGGGAATAAAAGGACTTTCCAAAAAATGTTTACATTTGAAAATATTTGAATTTGGAAATATTTCAAACTTCATGCCACTCAATGATCCTCATGATTTCTTCAATGAAAGAGGGTGGGAAGTAAAGAAATATTTCATTTGAATTTGTCATTTAAATTTTGTTTTTAACTCAAAGTGGCATTTGAATTTTTTCAAAAAAACTTATCGACAAAGAACACTTGAAACAAAAGTGTTGAGAGGGAGTAACATGACACCCCAAAAATGTTGGAATGTTTTTTTCATAGAGTTTTGAAAGTCATTTGGATTTTTGTTTGAATTTTAAAAAAATGAGTTTTCAAAAAGTATTTTATTTGCCCCTGAAAAATATCCCATTAAATAGGGCTTATTGTTCTGATCGTTTTGTTATATAATACTCCTATATTGTATTTTTTTTAAATGAGTTTTATTAACGGAATCTTTTTGAAAAGGAAAGGTATTTTTGTTTTGGGCCAAATCCGGCCCGATCGCGCCAGATCATCTCCTTCCTCACGAACGGGATTTCGTTCCCGAGCACAGCCGCGTCGGCCATCGCCGGAGATCGCGGGATTCGCGAAATCCCTTGCCCCCTCCTCCAAACCGACCTGCCCCCCTATAAATGGCCACCTCCCGCACCCATTCCCGCCCCTAGAACCGCCTCTCCTCGCCCAACACTACCGCGCCACCTCGCCGGAGTTCGCCGGACCACCGCCGCCATTGCCACCCCGCCCCACCACCTCCGGCCCTCCCTGCCACCCTCCGCCGCCACCAGACGCTCCACCCCGCTCCGCTGCCCCCGCCCGTCCCCTCACCTCGCCCGGAGGACCACCGGAGCCACTCTGCCCGAGCCCCTCGCCGGAACAGCTACAGTAATCCCGACCTGCCTTTTTTTGTTCTGTTTTTAAAACAGAATAGTTTCAATCTTGTAAAATCCGCAGTTAATTATCTACGAGGTATTTTTGAGTGATTCCAACTGCCTTGGATCACAAATTTTATGAAGTTTCTGTTAGTTCAATTGTATTTCATATTTGAGTAGTTTAAATTTGTGTTTGTATGAATTTTCTCAAATCACTAGATTTGAGCTATTTTGAGTTAGGAATATTATTTTTGACCGATTCTTTTTGCTACTGGTTACTTATTAGACTAGCTACGCAGTAGTGTTTAGTTTGCATGTTAGTGAGTTAGTTAGATTAGCTTTTATTGTAAACAGTCCTGTTTACTCTGGTTTTAATACTGTTTGTAGTTTAATTATTTTTAATTAGTTTTAATTAGTTTCTTTTGCTAGTTTTCGCCAGTGTGTCATATATTCTATTGTTTAACAGTAGGTAATTTCTAGGATTTATTAGACTTAGTATTCTTGAGGTTCTAGGTGTTGTTTGTTGTATGACTAGTTGCTAGCAATAGAAATAGTGTTAGAGGTTCTAGGTACTATTAGAATTTTATTATAGGAAAAATACTTTATGTTACTTAGTGAATAATTATTTTTACCTTGTGTTAAGTATTTTTTGTTTTAGGCTTTTTATTTGTTGTTAAGTAGAGTTGTTGTGGTGTAGATTAGCCCTATAAGTTTATTTGAGTGATTTGGATTTTTATTTGGTTTTTACCTTCGATCCGATTTCGATTTCGTTGTTATTTTGATTGTTATGATTGAGTGCTAGAATGATTGCTTATGTGAATACTATGCTTGCTTGTATAGATTTCATCGGAGAGTGACGACTAGTTTATCAAGTTTTTGAGAGCGATAATATCTTCACCAATGACCGAGCAAGTTCACTTTGACCATGTTTTTCATACCTATGTTTTTATTGCATCTAGTGTCATCTTAGCAACAATCCCTCGGTAGTGATATTGAATCCTTGTAGTTGAGTAGTATGCACGAGGTAGGAACCCATCTCCCTGTTATCAAGCCCGGGACGTTATTTATTTTAATGCTACGCTATAGTAGACGGGGTTTGGTATGAGTGCACGAGAGTGGTGTGAACAAGGAGGACTCTACGTCAATGACGACAACTCCATGATGGCATCTGCAAGGACTGCATATTCAAGGCTTCAAGGCTTCAAGACTCGAGACAAGAATTCAATACACACTCTTTGGGTGAAGGATGGTTGACGGGCACCTGGAGAAACCGGTGGATGGCGGGATGCATGGAGAAGCGCCATGACATCTTGCGGAAAGCTTCACCCAAACTCAAAGAGACGGAAAAATACTTCATGTCCGGAAGCTTACCTGTGCAACCGCAAGTCACTATGGGCTCTGGCTTGGTTGACCTTAGTGGTGACTCTAGCTGGAACGGTGCTAGCAGATGTAGAACTACGGTAGGGTTGGATGAGCACCGGACAGTGGTCAGGGGAACTCTTCGGAAGACCATGTTTCGATCATCCTGTTCTCAAACATCATGAAGTGCGAGGACGAAAATGGAGGGATCGAATCTTGCGGGTAAAGTGTACAAACCTCTGCAGAGGGTTAAAACCTAATCGATTAGCCGTGTCCCTGGTGACGGACAACTTGAGCCCCTGGACTTAGATCTATCTCTCGAAACTCTCAACACCGGACTGATAACTTAATTGTGGGCAACTTATGATGATTTGGGCTATGAGTCATCGGTTGGCGGAACCATGTCATGATAGAAAACTCCATAGTGCAGACTCCAGTTATTCCTTTGATGTAGGGAAAATAAAACCAGCTTTTATGCAAAACAAAACTCAAACACAGAGCCACAAAGCCATATTGCATATAGTATAGTTTTATCATCTGTTTTCTCATGTTGTGATCTTGCCGGTACATTCAATGTCTTGACCTACTGCAACTGCAACGTATCATGTTGCGGATACTTTCTTCCCATTTAGTAAGAGTACTAAGACAGGTTACGGGTCTACACTCAACCTACAGATGGCGTTGATGGGACTCCACACCCACTATTTGTTTCCGCTGTGACTTATGAGGTATATATCAGTTTTACGTTATTTATACATGTGATTGCACTTTGATATATACATGGATGTACTGTGTGTGCCAGCATACTGATCGAGAGATGTACGAAAACACGAGAGGCTTGACCGTCGAGGTCTGGGCGCCACAGCGCCCACATGGTCTCGTCGTCATGGCTTGCGTCACGAGCACCTCGCGAGGTACCCTGCTTGATCTCTCTGCCTCCTCGCGAGCCTGCACACTGGCGAGGCCGTCCCTGAGGAAGTCATGTTTAAATCGCCCCTTGGCAATCTCAGCCTTAGCGAGGGTATTGAGTCTTGTGCTGAGGAAGATGGGCCGTACTGGGCCACCACTTGAGCCACGCCACAGGCAGGCAAGTCTGGGGACCCCCGTTCCCAGAACGCCGACAGTAGCCCCCGGGCCCAAGGCGCGCTCGGACTTGGCTTAGCGGAGAAGCGAAGGGGCAAGTGCGGAGCGCCGCGGGCCCCATCAGCCTGCGGCCTTGGGCGCCGTGTGGCGGTTGATTGGACGTGGGCGTCTCCGCTTCCCCACGCTGCCTCGGCAACTGCTCGACTTGACAAGTCCCTGCATGCAAAAATGGGTCATGATTACCTGAGATCGTGGTGGCCGACGGTTGGCCTCCTCCGGACTATAAGTACGGACGGGCGAGAGCCCCCGCAGTCCATCTCTTCCTGCTTCTCTCCTCCTTCTTCTTCCTCGCCCTTGCTTCACCCTACGCCAATGGCGCCGATCCGCTGGATCTCAGCAGAAGAGAAGGGAAAGGCCCCCCGAGAGGGTCCCAACCCGCTTCCGCCGAAGAAGCGGCCGGGCCCCGGCCGCTGCGACGTGGTCGAATGGTAGGAGATGTCGCGGCCCTGGTACAAGCGGCCGCCGCCTGGGTTTCCGCTGCCCTTCTACGCCCAAATCGAGGGCCCTGGAGGAGAAGATGCCGAGCGACACTGACGACGCCGCCAGCAACGCCGGCGGGTCACGGCAGTGCGTGTCGTCACCCCTGGAGTCCATGCCGAGGGCTCCTCTCGCGAGCTTGTGCTTCACGCCGCCATGCGTCCATGCTCTTGGATCCTCCTTCCTCCCTCCTTCGCCTTCGAGATGCCGCCACGGGAGTCTCTAGAGCTCTGGCTGCAGCATGCTGACTATAGCACCCTTGCGACCGGAGCGGAGGTCGCGGTCGTCGCTCCGGGCAAGTTCTATATGACCCGGGGCTGGGGCGAGATCGCCTGGGTCTGCCGGACAGGGGGTGCCCTCTTAACTCATCTTGAATACGATGGCGCCTCCTTGATGTTCTTCAAGGTCTTCGATGCAGAAAGACGCCGGCTAGAGTGCTGCCCCAAGGAAAGCGGCCGGGGCATCGAAGTGGCGAGGACCAGGCCTGCCAACCGATTCCTCGGCAGCTCCTCAGGCAGCAGCGGAGGAGCCGGAGAATCCAGCGACTCCCCCGAGCTTCTCGTGACTCCGAAGACGAGCGACGACAGCTATGAGCCCCCGAGCTCGCGTCGCTCCCGGAGCAGGTCAGCTGCATCGGGCCGCCGACGCCACTGATCTGGATGGGGTTGGCACCGGCGCCTGACGGCCCACTGTTGATGATGGCGTCTCCTGCGGAGGCGCGCGTAGTTAGCGTTCCTTAGGATTAGCACCTTTTGTTCCACTGGCAACAACGCACTCCAGACCAAACTAATCAGTGCTTTCCATGCCAGCGCAATTGGGGGTCACTCTGGAGTCACGGCCACATATCAGCGCCTCAAGAAGCTATTTGCCTGGCGGGGCCTCAAGAAGGCCGTGGAGGAATTCGTGCACCGGTGTGCCATTTGCCAACACACCAAGCATGAGCAGATCAAGCCACCCGGACTGCTGCAACCTCTGCCCATCCCGACAGAGCCGTGGCATGACCTCACCATGGACTTCATCGAAGGTTTGCCACTGTCTGAGGGCTGTGAGGTGATCATGGTCGTTGTTGGCCGGTTCACTAAGTACGCGCATTTTGTGCCCTCGCGTCACCCCTTCACAGCAGCAACGGTGGCGCGTGCATTCTGGGACAGCATCATCAAGTTGCATGGGTGCCACACTCGATTGTCTCGGAACGCGATCCTATCTTCACTAGCAAAGTGTGGTGTGCTCTCCTCGACGCTGCCGGCACCAAGATCAGTTACCCGACAGCATATCACCCTCAGATGGATGGACAGAGCGAGCGCGTCAATCAGTGCCTCGAGATGTATCTGTGATGTGCGGTGCATGACAATCCCAAGCAGTGGAGAAAGTGGCTGCCCACGGCTGAGTTCTGGTACAATACCACCTTTCACTCATCGCTAAACACAACACCGTTCCAGGCACTCTACGGCAGAGAACCCAACCTGGGTGGTCTACCTACTTTGGCCACCAGGTTGCCCACAAATGCAAGCACCGAGCTGGACTGGGCAACTCACACTGGCTGGCTCGGTGATCAATTGGCGTCGGCTCCAAACAGGTGCAAGCTAAAGGCTGATCACAATCGTACAGAGCGTTCCTTCGAAGTGGGTGATTCAGTGCTGCTCAAGCTTCAGCCATATACTCTGTCGATAGTGGCTAACCGCCCGTGCCCCAAATTGGCGTAGAAGTACTTTGGTCCATTTCAGATTCTGGAACGCATTGGTCCTTTGGCTTACAAGCTCCAGTTGTCGGACGACAGTCACATACACCCAGTCTTTCATGTCTCGCAGCTCAAGCCCTTCACTCCGGACTACAGTCCAATTTTCTCAGAGCTACCGCGTGCACCGAACCTCACAGCGGCACCGGTACAACCTATTTCCATTCTCGAACGTCGCATGGTGAAGAAAGGCAACAATTCAATTGTGCAGGTCAAAGTTCAGTGGTCTTCGCTAGCTGCTGGATCCTCGACCTAGGAGGATTATTTTGTGCTCCGACGGCGCTACCCGGAGGCAAGCTGTTGGGATGAAGATGCTCGCGCTCAAGGGGAGGCAAATGTCACACCTGATACATGAGTATCGGTGGACCTGGAAGGTGAAATAGATAGAAAGGGGTGAGCGTGTGTGTGCCAATGGGCCACATGTGGCCAGGCGTGTGTATGTGCAAGTATAAGAGACCTACCCTGTACTCCGTGGAGACTTATGAAATGAGAAAAGTCTAGTTGCCCTCATCCCCTTTCTCTCCTTCTCACCTACCCTGCACCTCTCCTCGTCCCCTACCTCTGGCCGTGAGGCCGATCCCCTCTTCGCATCCCATCCTGTTGCCGGAGCTTGCATTGATCTATCAGCCTTTCGCCACACACTATCCTGCCGCGCTGTGCAACCAAACTGAACGAGGCAATGGAGGTGACCCCGCACCGTCGCCGGGCGAGGCCCTGTCCGAATCCAGTGCAGTCGCCATGGGATCCGTAGCTCCTACTTCAGTCACGACCTAGGTTGGTCGTCCATGGGAAAAGCCCCCACATGAGAGGGAAGGGTGGGAGGCGTGCATCCTTGGAATTTTTTTTAGCAAAGCGTGCGTCCTTGGATTTATTTTATTTTATTTTTTGAGGGGTAAAGCTAATGCGTCCTTTGATAGAAAACGATGGCTTCACCAAGTCAGGAAGGCTGCTATGGGCTCATTCGGCCCAATTAACTTGAGACGCCCAAAAAAGGCACAAGAGCAGCGGCCTAAGGCGGGTCACGATCGTTGATAGCGAGCAATTAGGTACTACTTACAACAAATCTGACGGCCAAAAATGCTCAAAAGTATAATCCAAGGGATATAAATGCTAATGGTTTGAGAGGGCAAGAAAAGCGCTCAGTTATAATGTATCTAAATGGCATCTAATATATCGGTATAATAAAGTTACTAAGCTCCCAGGAATTAGAGGCTTGTGGCTGAATGTGGCCGATGGGACCACCTATCACCTAATTTTCGATCGGTAAGAGCATCTCTAGCAGATCCCGTAAACCGCCATTCCGAAAAAATCGTTTAAGGTATCCCACAAACAATTTTTTGTAGGACGCAGGGTGCGCTGCAAGAATAGATACCGCATAGCGATCCCCCATATGACACAAATTTAAACAAACTACTTCACGCTAAAAACATCTCGCCGGAGTTCATCAAACCAACATAGCATTGCATAGCATACGGGAGTTCATCACGCATAGCATAGGAGAGTTCTTAGTACAAACCATAATTAAACATAACCAAAACATAGCATAGGCGATCTACTCGTCGCCGGAGTCCTCACCGGAGCCATTGTCGTTGTCGTCGTCCTCATCGTTGGAGATGACCTCGGAGGGCAGCGGCTTCCCTCCATGAAGCATATCGTAGATCAGTGAACCGGAAATACAGGATTTGAGCTGGTACTCCTCTCAGAGCGCCGGCAGCTGTGCAGCTGCAGCCATGTCTCCGGCATCGGCGGCGGCCCTTGCCGCAAATTGTGCTCCATTTTTATAGTTTCCTATTAGTAAATAGTAAGCATTATTATAAAAATCAGTTACTGATGATATATATTATGCTAGTGGTCAATGATGGATCTTGCTTATTGCCCGTTGTTGTCTGGTTGTTATCAATGCTTTGAGTGTCACCATATTTCATAGCTATAGAAATTCTAATAATTTTTTAGTGCGAAGCACGACATACATGAATGTAGAATACTGCAAGTGTTATATTTGGCACTACATCTCCCAGACAACAGACATGTTGATAAAGTGTTCTATACATGGGCTGGCCAAAAAATTGCTTGTTGGATGCAGTTGATTTTGATGTTGATAGAGATTATGTTCAACCAAGTTACCGTTAGTATAGATTTACCAAAATGATAATTTCCACATGTGTGGCACGAAGCAATCCCGCCTTGACATTTTTTACAACTAAATTGCCATCCGAAAAAAAAACTAAAACTTGCTATTCGAAAAGAAAGTTGTCATGCTAAAGTTGTCATCGTCCTGTCACTAAACTTGGCATAAATAACGTTCAGAGTTGACATGTGTTTGTGACACACGTGTGGCACTTATGAGGGTCCTAGATTTAACCCCATACATTTACAATTGTTTTTTCTTAGATAGACATATTGAAAGACTTTGTTGTTTATCCATGCTTTCTTAAGCTGAAATGAACTTTTGCTGATGTACTAAGCAAATGGGGAATAGTGGACAATAGGGGTGGAGTTTATTTGCACTAGATACATGTCATGGTTTTAATTCACACCGTATATTTGATGACATGTCCAGAAGGGGCACTGCCAAGTTTTCTTTTAATGATCACCAAGTTAATTTGTATGATAATATTTCATATACTTAATATCAACTCTCTCCATCCCAAGAACCGAGGGGACGATTGCAAATTTGCAGTATGAGATCTTTCCATTTAGTTTCTATGAAAGATCCACTTCTTTTTTATTACCATACAGGGTGTTATTTCATTTGTTCACTCAATTTTTTTTGTTGATCTATTACATGGGATTTATTGTTGGAAATATGCCCTAGAGGCAATAATAAAATGGTTATTATTGTATTTCCTTGTTCATGATACTTGTCTATTGTTCATGCTATAATTGTATTAACCGGAAACCGTAATACATGTGTGAATACATAGACCACAACATGTCCCTAGTGAGCCTCTAGTTGACTAGCTCGTTGATCAATAGATGGTTGTGGTTTTCGACCATGGACATAGGATGTCATTGATAACGGGGTCACATCATTAGGAGAATGATGTGATGGACAAGACCCAATCCTAAGCATAGCACAAGATCGTGTAGTTCGTTTGCTAAGAGCTTTTCTAATGTCAAGTATCATTTCCTTAGACCATGAGATTGTGCAACTCCCGGATACCGTAGGAATGCTTTGGGTGTATCAAACGTCACAACGTAACTGGGTGGCTATAAAGGTGCACTACGGGTATCTCCGAAAGTGTCTGTTGGGTTAGCACGAATCGAGACTGGGATTTGTCACTCCGATGACGGAGAGGTATCTCTGGGCCCACTCGGTAATGCATCATCATAATGAGCTCAATGTGACTAAGTAGTTAGTCATGGGATCATGCATTACGGAACGAGTAAAGTGACTTGCTGGTAACGAGATTGAACGAGGTATTGGGATACCGGCGATCGAATCTCGGGCAAGTAACGTACCAATTGACAAAGGGAATTGTATACGGGATTGCTTGAATCCTTGACATCGTGGTTCACCCGATGAGATCATCGTGGAACATGTGGGAGGAAACATGGGTATCCAGATCCCGTTGTTGGTTATTGGCCAGAGAGATGTCTCGGTCATGTCTGCATGATTCTGAACCCGTAGGGTCTACATACACTTAAGGTTCGGTGGACGCTAGAGTTGTTATGGGAATTAGTGTGCGATTACCGAATGTTGTTCAGAGTCCGGATGAGATCCGGACGTCATGAGGAGTTCCGGAATGGTGGGATGTAAAGATTTATATATGGGAAGTCCTATTTTGGCCATAGGAAAATGTTTGGGATTTTTCGGTATTGTCCGGAAGGTTCTAGAAGGTTCAGAGTGGGGCCCACCTGCATGGGGGGACCCACATGAACGTGTGTAGTGGGGCCAGGCCCCACACCCCTGGTCAAGGCGCACCAAGATCCCCCTTAGAAGGAATAAGATCATATCCTCAAGGATAAGATCAAGATCCCTAAAGGGGGATAACAATCGGTGGGGAAGGAGATGATGGGATTTCTTTCCTCCCACCTGTGCCAACGCCCCAATGGACTTGGAGGGCAAGAAACCAGCCCCCTCCATCCCTATATATAGTGGGGAGGCACATGGGAGCTTCACGCTTGCCCCTGGCACAGCCCTCCCCCTCTCCAAGTCCACTTCCTCCTCGGTAGTGCTTGGCGAAGCCCTGCCGGAGAACTGCAAGCTCCACCACCATGCCGTCGTGCTGCAGGAGCTCTCCCTCAACTTCTCCTATCCCTTGCTGGCTCAAGAAGGAGGAGAAGTCCTGGCTGTCACGTGTGTTGAGCCTTGAAAGGCGCGCCGTCCGTTCGGCGTTAGATCGGATCTTTCGCGATTTGAATCGCCACGAGTACGACTCCCTCATCCGCGTTCATGTAACACTTCCGAATCGCGATCTTCAAAGGTATGAAGATGCACTCATCCTCTCCCTCTCTTGTTGCTAGAATCTCCATAGATTGATCTTGGTGATGCGTAGAAAATTTTGAATTTCTGCTACGTTCCCCAACAGTGGCATCATGAGCTAGGTCTATTGCGTAGATTCTATGCACGAGTAGAACACAAGTAGTTGTGGGCGTTGGTTTGTTCAATATGCTTACCGTTACTAGTCTTATCTTGATTTGGCGGCATCGTGGGATGAAGCGGCCCGGGCCGACCTTACACATACGCTTACGTGAGACAGGTTCCACCGACTGACATGCACTTGTTGCATAAAGGTGGCTAGCGGGTGCCAGTCTCTCCCACTTCAGTCGGATCGGATTCAATGAAAAGGGTCCTTACGAAGGGTAAATAGCAATTGGCATATCACCGTTGTGGCTTATCGTAGGTAAGCAACGTTCTTGCTAGAAACCCGTAGCAGCCACGTAAAACATGCAACAACAATTAGAGGACGTCTAACTTGTTTTTGCAGGGTATGCTATGTGATGTGATATGGCCCAGAAGAATGTGATGAATGATATATGTGATGTATGAGATTGATCATGTTCTTGTAATAGGAATCACGACTTGCATGTCGATGAGTATGATAACCGGGGAGGCATAGGAGTTGTCTTAATTTATTGTATGACCTGCGTGTCATTGAATAACGCCATGTAATTACTTTACTTTATTGCTAAACCATTAGCCATAGTAGTAGAAGTAATAGTTGGCGAGACAACTTCATGAAGACACGATGATGGAGATCATGATGATGGAGATCATGGTGTCATGCCAGTGACGAAGGTGATCATGCCGTGCCTCAAGATGGAGATCAAAGGCGCAAGATGATATTGGCCATATCATGTCACTCTATGATTTGCATGTGATGTTTGTAATGTATACATCTTATTTGCTTAGCACGATGGTAGCATAAATAAGATGATCCCTCATTAAAATTTCAAGAAAGTGTTCCTCCTAACTGTGCACCGTTGCGAAAGTTCGTTGATCGGGTGTGATAGATTCTAACGTTCACATACAACGGGTGTAAGCCAGATTTACACACGCAAAACACTTAGGTTGACTTGACGAGCCTAGCATATACAGTCATGGCCTCGGAACACAAGAGACCGAAAGGTCGAACATGAGTCGTATAGTAGATACGATCAACATGAAGATGTTCACCGATGATGACTAGTCTGTCTCACGTGATGATCGGACACGGCCTAGTTGACTCGGATCATGTATCACTTAGATGACTAGAGGGATGTCTATCTAAGTGGGAGTTCATTAAATAATCAGATGAACTTAATTATCATGAACATAGTCAAAAGGTCTTTGCAAATTATGTCGTAGCTTACGCTTTTGTTCTACCGTTTAAGATATGTTCCTAGGGAATTTTTAGTTGAAAGTTGATAGTAGCAATTATGTGGACTGGGTCCGTAAACTGAGGATTATCCTCATAGCTGCGCAGAAGGCTTATGTCCTTAATGCACCGCTCGGTGTGCTGGACCTCGAGCGTCGTCGGTGGATGTTGCGAACATCTGACATACACGTTTTGTTGACTACATGATAGTTCAGTAATGTTAAACGGTTTAGAATTGTGGCGCCAAAGACATTTTTGAAACGTCGCGGAACACATGAGATGTTCCAAGGGCTGAAATTTGGATTTCAGGCTCGTGCCCACGTCAAGAGGTATGAGTCCTCCGACGAATTTCTTAGCCTACAAACTAAGGGAGAAAAACTCAATCATTGAGCATGTGCTCAGATTGTCTGAGTACTACAATCACTTGAATCGAGTGGGAGTTAAACTTCCAGATGAGATAGTGATGTTTCTCCAAAGTCATTGCCACCAAGCTATTAGAGCTTCGTGATGAACTATAACATATCAGGGATAGATATGATGATCCTTGAGCTATTCGCGATATTTGACACCGCGAAAGTAGAAATCGAGTAGGAGCATCAATTGTTGATGGTTAGTAAAACCACTAGTTTCAAGAAAGGGCAAGGGCAAGAAGGGATACTTCATAAAACGGCAAATCAGTTGCTGCTCTAGTGAAGAAACCCAGGGTTGAACCCTATCCCGAGACTAAGTGCTTCTGTAATGAGGGGGACGGTCGAAGCGAGAACTACCCTAGATACTTGGTAGATAAGAAGGTCGGCAAGGTCGATGTAAGTATATTGGATATACATATATTAATGTGTACTTTACTAGTACTCCTAGTAGCACCAGGGTATTAGATACCGGTTCGGTTGCTAAGTGTTAGTAACTCGAAATAAAAGCTGCGGAATAAACAGAGACTAGCTAAAGGTGAGATGACGATATGTGTTGGAAGTGTTTCCAAGGTTGATGTGATCAAGCATCGCATACTCCCTCCACCATCGAGATTGATGTTAAACCTAAATAATTGTTATTTGTGTTGAGCACAGACATGATTGGATTATGTTCATCGCAATACAGTTATTCATTTAAGGAGAATAATGGTTACTCTGTTTATTTGAATAATACCTTCAATGGTCTTGCACCTAAAATGAATGGTTTATTGAATCTCGATCGTAGTGATACACATGTTCATGCCAAAAGATATAATATAGTAATGATAGTACCACCTACTTGTGTGTAGCGACCAGACCTCAAACAGTCCGATCTCTGTGCTCAGGTGTCATCCTGGATCGATGTCTTGACACCACACAGTACTCGAAGGATTTATAACAGAGTAGCAATCACACACTTATTACATCGAATGTCTCAAAAGAGAACTTATTAAAATAAATATGGCTTAAGGCCATCTAATAACGATAACAGCGGAAGGCTTGGAAGATAAGCGAGTCCACCAACTCCAACGGCATCACTGAGTATAGAACCACGACCTAAAAGCGCCTTACTCGTTGTCTGAAAAGTCTGCAACATGAAACATTGCAGCCCGAAACGGTCAAGACATGGAATATCTTTGGCAATGTAACACATAGAGAGTAATGAAAGAATAAGCCTATACTACATGCATATATGGCTGGTGGAAAGCTCTATGGTTACAGTTTTGCGTAAAGCCAATTTTTCCCTACTGCAAAGGAATATAATTTATTTAACTATCATGGTGGTTGTTAAACATTGAGAATGGTTGACAGCATCCTCAATTCCAATTAAAATAGTCATCATTAAAAACCCAACAATATTAATTTGATAGTAACATGATGAGATCAACAGGATAATCCAAGAACTAGATACTCAAGATGTCCATAACCGGGGACACGGCTAATCATGTTAGTTTATACACTCTGCAGAGGTTGCGCACTTTTCCCCACATGACTCGATCTCCTCCGTTGGTTTTCTCGCACTACATGGTGTTTGAAAAGCGAATGACCGAGACATAGTCTTCGTAAGCGCTAGCACCTTACGATGGGTAGACCGGTACACCTACTTTCCCCTACATCCGCTAGCCTACCCGTAGAGTTCGCATGCAATTAATCAACTATGCCAGAGGCCCATAATGGCTTGTGGCTGCACACGTAAGTTTCTAGTATGAATAATCTCATGATCCCTTTGGGCTGGGTGGCGGTCCATAAAGAAAAACAACAGGCAATCTGGAATACCCAGTACCTCAATCCACCCAGATGTGTGTTTAAGTTGCCACCTTAAATAAGCCCTTAATTAACAATCTCACATCTGTCATGAATACACTCACCCAATCCAAGTCTACTAGCATAGCATGGCAATATAAGCAAACGTAGAAGAAACTCCCAAAGGTTTGATAGTAAAACAGGTAATAGGTACTACCTCAACTACTTCCCATCCCACAATTTAATTAGATCCTAATCATGCAATGTTTGAGGATTGATCTAATGCAATAAAACTGGGTAGTAGAAAACTATGATCAAAGTGTTACTTGCCTTGCTGATGATCCGCGAAACCTAGAGACTCGAAGTAACGGTGGCGCACTCCGGGTATTCTATCGCATGAGACAAACAAAAAGCATACAATAAGTACTCATCTAATGCACAGGTAAAACTCAAATAAGAGATCTAACCAGAAAGTTCAACTTAAGAACTCCGGTTTGCAAAAAGAATCAAATCAAACGAAGCAACGAAAGTCAAACGGCGAAAGAAAACGGCTTCGTTTCACTAATCTGGATCTAAGTCAAATTTTACAGAAGTAAAAACTTGTTTAAGTTGATTATTTGGAAAGAGGGTTTCGAGACAAAACTATAGGCGTTTGAATCGCCTGATTCCGATAAACGAGCGAAAAGTTATACTAAAACGAAAATCGGATCAAAAATCGGGATCAGAAAAATCGCGGATTAAATCCGAGAAAAAGAAAAACGATGAACAGATTAACGAACGAACGTTCGTTAACTAGATCTAAATGACGAAAACATTCGTTAAAACGAACGAATGAGCGAACGCTCGCTAAATAACCTAACCGGAAAAAAACGATCTAAAAAAGGAAACTAAAAAACCGACGAAAACCGAACGGTTTTGAAGAAAAACCGATTTCGAGGCAACCTCGAGGCGTGATCGGTGGCTCGTGTGACTCCGTGGCGAAGCGGCTTGTGTGTGTGGCCACAGGCTGGCGAAATGACTAGGGTTTTTGGGTGGTGGGCGGCTCGGTGGCTATTTAAAGGCTGCCCAGGCGGTATCCCGCTTCGAATGCGGCTCGAAAGTCGGTTCGCGTTTTTTAAATTTTAATTCAGCAGAGAAAAACGAACGAAAGAAATACTAAATGGACTCCAAAAATCCCGAAATAAATTTATCCCGGCTTATAAAATCAAGCTGGACTAGATGAACATTTATTTGGGGCCTAAATGCAATTTTGAAAAACGCACATTTTTCCTAAATTCAAATAAAATGACGAAAAACTCCAAAATAAAACCTTATTTGATTTTATTATTAAATCCTCAATATTTCTTTATTTTGGGAAAGTCATTTTATTCCCTCTCTCATATTTTCGTAATAGAAATAATTGATGATAGAATAATAAAAATCAAATGATCCTATTCTCAAAATTTGAGAGAACTCAAATATGAAAATAACGAAATCCCCAACTCTCTCCGTGGGTCCTTGAGTTGCGTAGAATTTCTAGGATGAAAACCCAAAGCAAATAAAATATGATATGCATTGATGATCTAATGTATAACATTCCAAATTGAAATTTTGGGATGTTACATTGTGGCACTGCCATTTGAGTCATACTGGTATAAAATGCACGAAGAAGCTCCATGTTGATGGATCTTTGGACTCACTCATTTTTGAAAAGTTTGAGACATGCGAACCATGTCTATTGCTATGTACGCATGAAGAAACTCCATGCAGATGGATCATTTGGACTCACTTGGTTTTGAATCACTTGAGACATGCAAATCATACCACATGGGCAAGATGACTGAAAGGCCTCGTTTTCAGTGAGATGGGACAAGAAAGCAACTTGTTGGAAGTAATACATTTTGATGTGTGCAGTCCAATGAGTGCTTTGAGGCCTTGATGGATATCGTTATGTTCTTACTTCACAGATGATTTGATTAGATGCTAAGTATATTTACTTGATGAAACACAAGTCTGAATTATTGAAAGGTTTAAGTAATTTAAGAGTGAAGTTGAAGATCGTCGTGACAAGAGGATAAAATGTCTATAATATGATCATAGAGATGAATATCTGAGTTACGAGTTTGGCACACAATTAAGACATTGTGGAAATTGTTTCACAACTAATACACTTTGGAACACCATAGTGTGATGGTGTGTCTGAACATCATAACTGCACCCTATTGGATATGGTGCATACCATGATGTATCTTATCGAATTAACACTATCGTTTATGGGTTGGGCATTAGAGACAACCGCATTCACTTTAATAGGGCACCACACAATTCCATTGAGATGACACCGTATGAACTGTGGTTTAGAGAAACCTAAGTCATCATTTCTTAAAAGGTTTGGGGCTGCAACGCTTATGTGAAAAAGTATTAGCACGATAAGCTCGAACCCAAAGCGGATAAATGCATCTTCATAGGACACCCAAAACAGTTGGGTATACCTCCTATTTCAGATCCGGGAGCAAAAGTGATTGTTTCTAAAAACGGGTCCTTTCTCGAGGAAAAGTTTCTCTCGAAAGAATTGAGTGGGAGGATGGTGGAGACTTGATGAGGTTATTAAACCGTCACTTCAACTAGTGTGTAGCAGGGCACAGGAAGTTGTTCCTATAGCGCCTACACCAATTGAAGTGGAAGTTGATGATATTGATCATTAAACTTCGGATCAAGTCACTACTAAAACTCGTAGGTCGACAAGGATACGTACTACTCCAGAGTGGTACGTAATCCTGTCTTGGAGGTCATGTTGCTAGACAACAATGAACCTACGAGCTATGGAGAAGCGATGGTGGGCCCGGATTCCGACGAATGGCTCGAGGCCATAAAATCCAAGAGAGGATCCATGTATGAAAACAAAGTATAGACTTTGGAAGAACTACTTGATGGTCGTAAGGCTGTTGGGTACAGATGGATTTTAAAAGGAAGATGGACAATGATGGTAAGTATCACCATTAAGAAAGCTCAACTTGTTGTTAAGATGTTTTCCGACAAGTTCAAGGAGTTGACTATGATGAGACTTTCTCATTCGTAGCGATGCTAAGAGTCTATTGGAATTATATTAGCAGTCACTACGTTATTTATGAAATCTTGCAGATAGGATGTCAAAACATTGTTTCCTCGACGATTTTTTTGAGGAAAGGTTGTATGTGATACAACCA
This sequence comes from Aegilops bicornis, assembly GCA_021605145.1. Taxonomy (NCBI): domain Eukaryota; kingdom Viridiplantae; phylum Streptophyta; class Magnoliopsida; order Poales; family Poaceae; genus Aegilops; species Aegilops bicornis. Next base: position 4,351,799 of record JAHIAL010000014.1, on the reverse strand, counting down.
GAAGGTTTTGACAAACCTGAAAGATGCTAACAAGTATGCAAAGCTCCAGCAATCCTTCTAAGGACTGGAGTAAGCATCTCGGAGTTGGAATATACGCTTTGATGATATGATCAAAGATTTTGGGTTTATACAAAGTTTATGAGAAACTTGTATTTCCAAAGAAGTGAGTGGGAGCATTATAGAATTTCTGATGAGTATATGTTGTTGACATATTGTTGATCAGAAATGATGTAGAGTTCTGGAAGGCATATAGGGTTATTTGAAAAGTGTTTTTCAATGGAAAACCTGGATTAAGCTACTTGAACATTGAGCATCAAGATCTATAAGGATAGATCAAAATCGCTTAATAGTACTTTCAAATGAACACATACCGTGACAAGATTTTGAAGGAGTTCAAAATAGATCAGCAAAGAAGGAGTTCTTGGCTGTGTTAGTATTGAGTAAGACTCAAGACCTGACCACGGCAGAAGAGAGAGAAAGGACGAAGGTCGTCCCCTATGCTTTAGACGTTGGCTCTAAAGTATGCTATCTTTAATGTACCGCTTTGAAGTGTGCCTTGCCATGAGTCAGTCAAGGGGTACAAGTGTGATCAAGGAATGGATTACATGACAGTGGTCAAACTTATCCTTAGTATTAGTTGACTAAGGAATTTTCTCGATTATGGAGGTGGTAAAAGAGTTCGTCGTAAAGGGTTATGTCGATGCAAACTTTGACACAAATCCGGATGACTACGAGTAGTAAACCGGATTCAGTATAGTAGAAGCAGTTGTTTGGAATAGCTCCAAGTAGCGTGGAAGCTGCATCTACAAGATGACATAGAGATTTGTAAAGCACATACGGATCTGAAAGGTTCAGACCTGTTGACTAATAAGCATCTCTCACAAGCGAGATATGATCAAACACCATGGTGCTACCTCTTGAGCACTGCGTTGGATTTCCCCAAAGAGGAGAGGATGATGCAGCAAAGTAGCGTAAGTATTTCCCTCAGTTTTTGATAACCAAGGTATCAATCCAGTAGGAGACCACGCACAAGTCCCTCGTACCTACACAAAACGATAGCAACTCGCAACCAACGCTTAGGGGTTGTCAATCCCTTCACGGTCACTTACGAGAGTGAGATCGATAGAGATAATATTTTTGGTATTTTGATATAGATAGATGCAAAGTAAAAAGTAAAAGGCAAAGTAAAACAAAGCAAGTAAATAAAGTGATGTAGATTGATATGATGAGAATAGACCCGGGGCCATAGGTTTCACTAGTGGCTTCTCTCAAGAGCATAAGTATTCTCACGGTGGGTGAACAAATTCTTGTTGAGCAATTGATGAATTGAGCATAGTTATGAGTATATCTAGGCAATGATCATGTATATAGGCATCACGTCAAAAACAAGTAGATCTAAACGATTCTGCATCTACTACTATTTCTCCACTCATCGACCGCTATCCAGCATGCATCTAGAGTATTAAGTAAAAACAGAGTAACGTCGTAAGCAAGATGACATGATGTAGAGGGATAAATTCATGCTATATGATAAAAAACCCATCTTGTTATCCTCGATGGCAACAATACAATACGTGCCTTGCAACTCATACATCCTCGAGTAAGGACACATAAGATTGAACCCAAAGCTAAGCACTTCTCCCATTGCAAGAACTACCAATCTAGTTGGCCAAACCAAAAAGATAATTCAAAGAGACTTGCAAAGATAACTCAATCATACATAAAAGAATTCAGTAAAGAATCAAATATTTTCCATAGATAATACTGGATCATAAACCCACAATTCATCGGTCTCAACAAACACACCGCAAAAGAATATTACATCGAATAGATCTCCACGAGAGAGGCGAGAACATTGTATTGAGATCCAAAAGAGAGAAGAAGCCATCTAGCTAATAACTATGGACCCAAAGGTCTGAAGTAAACTACTCACACTTCATCGGAGGGGCTATGATGATGTAGAAGCCCTCGTGATGACGGCCCTCTCGGCATGGAGCTCCTAACAGGCCCCAAGATGGGATCTCGTGGATCTGAAAGTTGCGGCGGTGGAATTAGGTTTTTCGCTCCTGTTACGATCGTTCGGGGATACGTGGGTATATATAGGAGGAAGAATGCGTCGGTGGAGCTCGAGGGGCCCACGAGGTGAGGCGCGCCAGGCGCCCTCCACCTCGTGACCGCCTCTGGCGCTGCTTGGAGTAGGGTCCAAGTCTCCTGGATCACGTTCGGTTGGAAAATCACGACCCGAAGGTTTCATTCCGTTTTGACTCCGTTTGATATTTTGTTTCTTGAAATCTTGAAAAAGGCAAAAACAGCAATTACGGGCTGGGCCTCCGGTTAATAGGTTAGTCCCAAAAGTAATATAAATGTGGAAAATAAAGCCCAATATAGTCCAAAACAGTAGACAAAGTAGCATGGAGTAATCAAAAATTATAGATACGTTGGAGACGTATCAAGCATCAAAGCTTAATTCCTTTCGTCCTCGAGTAGGTAAATGATAAAAAAGAATTTTTGATGCGGAGTGATACTTTGGCATACTTTCTATGTAAATCCTCTTAATTGTGATATGAATATTCAGATCCGAAAGATTCAAGACAAAAGTTCATATTGACACAAAAATAATAATACTTCAAGCATACTAATCAAAGCAATCATGTCTTCTCAAAATAACATGGCAAAAGAAAGTTCATCCCTACAAAATCATATAGTTAGGCTTTCTTTATTTTCGTCACACAAAGATGTTCCCAACTTCTATACCCCCCGATGACAAGGCAAGCAATTGTTTCATACTTAAATAATCTCAAACTTTTTCAACTTTCACGCAATACATGAGCGTGAGCCATGGATATAGCACTATGGGTGGAATAGAATATAATGATGGGGATTGTGTGGAGAAGACAAAAAAGGAGAAAGTCTCACGTTGACGAGGCTAATCAACGGGCTATGGAGATGCCCATCAATTGATATCAACATGAGGAGTAGGGATTGCCATGCGATGGATGCAATAGAGCTATAAATGCTCAACAAAAGAAAACTAGTGGGTGTGCATCCAACTTGCTTGCTCACGAAGACCTAGGGCATTTGAGGAAGCCCATCGTAGGAATATACAAGCCAAGTTCTATAATGAAAAATTCCCACTAGTATAAAAAAGACAACTTATGAGACTCACTACATCAAGAACAAGGTGCTACTTTGAAGCACAATATATGAGACTCACTACATGAAGAACAAGGTGCTACTTTGAAGCACAAGTGTGGAAAAAGAGATAGTAGCATTGCCCTTTTTATTTTCTTTTTTTTTTGGGCCTTTTTTTTCTTTTTGGCCTTTCCTTTTTATTTTTTTTATTTGGGCAATGCTTTAATAATGATGATCATCACACTTCTATTGGTTACAACACAAGGATTACTACTCGAAACTTAGAACAAGATATGACTCTATATGAATGCCTCCATTGCTGCAAGGGATGGTGCAATGAATCAAGAGTGACATGTATGAAAAATAATGCATGGTGGCTTTGCCACAAATACGATGTCAACTACATGATCATGCAATGGCAATATGACAAAAGTAATGTATGTCATGATGATGATGATGGAAGTTGCATGGCAATATATCTCGGAATGGCTATGGAAATGCCATAATAGGTAGGTATGGTGGCTGTTTTGAGGAAGATATAAGGAGGTTTATGTGTGATAGAGCATGTCGTATCACGAGGTTTGGATGCACCGTGAAGTTTGCGCCAACTCTCAAGGTGAGAAAGGGCAATGCAGTACCCGAAGAGGCTAGCAAAGGTGGAAAGGTGAGAGTGCGTATAATCCATGGACTCAACATTAGTCAAAAGAACTCACATACTTATTGCAAAAATTTAGAAGTCATCAAAAATTCAAGTACAACGCGCATGCTCATAGGGGGATAGATTGGTAGGAAAAGACCACCGCTCATCCCCGACCGCCACTCATAAGGATGCACAACCCAGGTACACTTCATGTTTCAAATTTGTTACACAACTTTAACCATACGTGCATGCTACGGGACTTGCAAACTTCAACACAAGTATTTCTCAAATTCACAACTACTCAACTAGCACGACTTTTGATATTATCACCTCCATATCTCAAAACAATTATCAAGCATCAAACTTATCTTAGTATTCAATTCACTTAAAAGAAAGTTTCACATATCTTGAACACCAAGTATATTAACATTAAGCAAATTACGATGCTATTAAAGTCTCTCAAAATGATCTAAGTGAAGCATGAGAGATCAAATTGTTTGTTTAAAACAAATCCACCACCGTGCTCTAAAAGATCTAAGTGAAGTACTAGAGCAAAAATTATCACGCTCAAAAGATATAAGTGAAGCACTATGAGCAAAACTATCAAGCTCAAAAGATATAAGTGAAACACAAAGAGTATTCTAACAAATTCCAAATCAAGTATGGCTCTCTCAAAAGGTGTGTACAGCAAGGATAATTGTGGTAAACTAACAAGCAAAGACACAAATAATACAAGACGCTCCAAGCAAAACACATATCATGTTGGTGAATAAAAATATAGCTCCAAGTAAATTACCGATGGAAGTGGATGAAAGAGGGATGCCTTCCGGGCATCCCCAAGCTTTGACTTTTGGTGTCCTTGGATTATCTTGGGGTGCCATGGGCATCCCCAAGCTTAGGCTTTGCCACTCCTTGTTCCATAATGCATCAAAAGAATTCACCCAAAACTTGAAAACTTCACAACACAAAACTCAATAGAAATCTCGTGAGCTCCGTTAGAGAAAGAAAACAAAGACTACTTCAAGGTACTGTAATGAACTCATTCTTTATTTATATTGGTGTTAAAACTACTGTATTCCAACTTCTCTATGGTTTATAAACTAATTTACTAGCCATAGATTCATGAAAATAAGCAAACAACACACGAAAAAACAGAATCTATCAAAAACAGAACAGTCTGTAGCAATCTGTTACTAACGCAAACTTCTGGAACCCAAAAAAATATACCAAAATTAGACGACCTGGACAATTTGTTTATTGATCAGCAGCAACTGGAATCAGTATCTTATCACGTTCTGGTGATTTTTAACAATTCGGGCACTGAGCACAAAGATTCTGGAAATTACAGCAAGATCAAATAACTATCATCCAAGAAGATCCAATAGGTCCAACTTGGCACAAACACTAATTAAAAGATAAAACCACATCTAAACAGAAGAGGGATTATTTATTCCTAAGCGTAAACAAAAAACACAAAATAAAATTGGGTTGCCTCCCAACAAGCGCTATCGTTTAACGCCTTTTTAGCTAGGCATTGAGATTTCAAGGATGCTCACATAAAAGACAAGAATTGAAGCATAAAGAGAGCATCATAAAACACGTGACAAATACATCTAAGTCTAACATACTTCCTATGCATAGGCATATTATAATCAAACAAATTTGCAAGGCAAGCAAAAACTAGCATATGCAAGGAAGAACAAAGAGATGATAGCAATTTCAACACGACGAGAGGTAATTTAGTAACATGAAAATTTCTACAACCACATTTTCCTCTCTCATAATAATTACATGCGGGATCATTAGAAAATTCAACAAAGTAGCTATCACATAAAATATTTTCAACACGATCCACATTCATGCAAAGTTGACACTCTTCCAAGATAGTGGGATTAACATTAACTAAAGTTATGACCTCTCCAAACCCACTTTTATCAAAAATATCATAAGATCAAACATACTCCAAATATGTGGGGTCTAAAGTTGACACTCTTCCAAACCCATTTTCAATATTATTGCAAACACTATTATCAATCTCATGTTCATCATGGGGCTTAAATAAATTTTCAAGATTATAAGAAGAATCATCCCAATCATGATCATTGCAACAATTAGTCGACATAGCAAAACTAGCATCCCTAAGCTTAGGGTTTTGCATATTATTAGTACAATTGACATCCAGAGAATTTATAGTAAAATCATTGCAATCATGCTTTTTATTCAAAGATTTATCATGAATTGCTTCATAAAGTACTTCATCACAATTTTTAGTTTCATGAATTTCAAGCAAAACCTCATAAAGATAATCTAGTGCACTCAACTCACTAGCAATAGGTTCAACATAAATGGATCTCTTAAAGAGATTAGCAAGTGGATGAGGATCCATAAATTTTTAGCAAGCGAAGATGCAAGAAAAAAAAGGCACATGGAGACACAAGCAAAGAAAAAGGCAAGCGAAAGAGAGGAGGAGATTGGGAAGAGAGGGGAAATAAAACGGCAAGGGTGAACTGGGGGAGAGGAAAACGAGAGGCAAATGGCAAATAATGTAATGCGAGAGATAGGGATTGCGATGGGTACTTGGTATGGTTGACTTGCTTGCGTGAGCCTCCCGGGCAACGGCGCCAGAAATTCTTCTTGCTACCTCTTGAGCACTGCGTTGGATTTCCCCGAAGAGGAGAGGATGATGCAGCAAAGTAGCGTAAGTATTTCCCTCTGTTTTTGAGAACCAAGGTATCAATCCAGTAGGAGACCACGCACAAGTCCCTTGTACCTACACAAAACGATAGCAACTCGCAACCAACGCTTAGGGGTTGTCAATCCCTTCACGGTCACTTACGAGAGTGAGATCTAATAGAGATAATATTTTTGGTATTTTTGATATAGATAGATGCAAAGTAAAAAGTAAAAGGCAAAGTAAAACAAAGCAAGTAAATAAAGTGATGTAGATTGATATGATGAGAATAGACCCGGGGGCCATAGGTTTCACTAGTGGCTTCTCTCAAGAGCATAAGTATTCTACGGTGGGTGAACAAATTGCTGTTGAGCAATTGGAGAATTGAGCATAGTTATGAGTATATCTAGGCAATGATCATGTATATAGGCATCACGTCAAAACAAGTAGATCTAAATGATTCTGCATCTACTACTATTACTCCACTCATCGACCGTTATCCAAAGATGCATCTAGAGTATTAAGTAAAACAGAGTAACGTCGTAAGCAAGATGACATGATGTAGAGGGATAAATTCGTGCAATATGATAAAAACCCCATCTTGTTATCCTCGATGGCAACAATACAATACGTGCCTTGCAACTCCTTCACATCGAGTAAGGACACCGCAAGATTGAACCCAAAGCCAAGCACTTCTCCCATTGCAAGAACTACCAATCTAGTTGGCCAAACCAAAAAGATAATTCGAAGAGACTTGCAAAGATAACTCAATCATACATAAAAGAATTCAGAAAAGAATCAAATATTTTCCATAGATAATACTAGATCATAAACCCACAATTCATCGGTCTCAACAAACACACCGCAAAAAGAAGATTACATCGAATAGATCTCCACGAGAGAGGGGAGAACATTGTATTGAGATCCAAAAAGAGAGAAGAAGCCATCTAGCTAATAACTATGGACCCGAAGGTCTGAAGTAAACTACTCACACTTGATCGGAGGGGCTATGATGATGTAGAAGCCCTCTGTGATGACGGCCCTCTCCGGCGGAGCTCTGGAACAGGCCCCAAGATGGGATCTCGTGGATACAGAAAGTTGCGGTGGTGGAATTAGGTTTTTGGCTCCTGTTACGATCGTTCGAGGATACGTGGGTATATATAGGAGGAAGAATGCGTCGGTGGAGCTCGAGGGGCCCACGAGGTAGGGGGCGCGCCTGGGGGCGCCCTCCACCTCGTGACCGCCTCTGGCGCTGCTTGGAGTAGGGTCCAAGTCTCCTGGATCACGTTCGGTTGGAAAATCACGATTCCGAAGGTTTCATTCCGTTTGGACTCCGTTTGATATTCTGTTTCTTCGAAATACTGAAAAAGGCAAAAAACAGTAATTCTGGGCTGGGCCTCCGGTTAATAGGTTAGTCCCAAAAGTAATATAAAAGTGGAAAATAAAGCCCAATATAGTCCAAAACAGTAGACAAAGTAGCATGGAGTAATCAGAAATTATAGATACGTTGGAGACGTATCACATGGGTGTTGGATTCATTACAAGCACGTAATGATGTGAACTAGATTATTGACTCTAGTGCAAGTGGGAGAATGTTGGAAATATGCCCTAGAGGCAATAATAAAATGGTTATTATTATATTTCCTTGTTCATGATAATTGTCTATTATTCATGCTATAATTGTATTAACTGGAAACCCTAATACATGTGTGAATACATAGACCACAACATGTTCCTAGTGAGCCTCTAGTTGACTAGCTCGTTGATCAATAGATGGTTATGGTTTCCTAACCATGGATATTGGATGTCATTGATAACGGGATCACATCATTAGGAGAATGATGTGATGGACAAGACCCAATCCTAAGCATAGCACAAGATCGTGTAGTTCGTTTGCTAAGAGCTTTTCTAATGTCAAGTATCATTTCCTTAGACCATGAGATTGTGCAACTCCCGGATACCGTAGGAATGCTTTGGTTGTACCAAACATCACAACGTAATCTGGGTGGTATAAAGGTGCACTACAGGTATCTCCGAGCGTGTTCATTGGGTTGTACGAATCGAGACTGGGATTTGTCACTCCGATGACGGAGAGGTATCTCTGGGCCCACTCGGTAATGCATCATCATAATGAGCTCAATGTGACTAAGTAGTTAGTCACGGGATCATGCATTACGGAACGAGTAAAGTGACTTGTCGGTAACGAGATTGAACGAGGTATTGGGATTCCGACGATCGAATCTCGGGCAAGTAACGTACCAATTGACAAAGGGAATTGTATACGGGATTGCTTGAATCCTTGACATCGTGGTTCAACTGATGAGATCATCGTGGAACATTTGGGAGCCAACACGGGTATCCAGATCCCGCTGTTGGTTATTGGTGAAGAGATGTCTCGGTCATATGCGCATGATTCCCGAACCCGTAGGGTCTACACACTTAAGGTTCGGTGACGCTTAGAGTTGTTATGGGAATTAGTGTGCAGTTACCGAATGTTGTTTGGAGTCCGGATGAGATCCCGGACGTCACAAGGAGTTCGGAATGGTCCGGAGGTAAATATTTATATATGGGAAGTCCTATTTTGGCCACCGGAAAATGTTCGGGATTTTTTCGGTATTGTACCGGAAAGGTTCTAGAAGGTTACGGAGTGGGGCCCACCTGCATGGGGGGACCCACATGAACGTGGATAGTGGGGGCAAGGCCCCACACCCCTGGTCAAGGCGCACCAAGATCCCCCTTAGAAGGAATAAGATCATATCCCGAAGAGATAAGATCAAGATCCTAAAAAGGGGGATAACAATCGGTGGGGAAGGAAATGATGGGATTTCTTTCCTCCCACCTTTGCCAACGCCCCAATGGACTTGGAGGGCAAGAAACCAGCCCCCTCCATCCCTATATATAGTGGGGAGGCGCATTGGAGCTTCACGCTTGCCCCTGGCGCAGCCCTCCCCCTCTCCAAGTCCACCTCCTCCTCGGTAGTGCTTGGCGAAGCCCTGCCGGAGAACTGCAAGCTCCACCTCCACGCCGTCGTGCTGCCGGAGCTCTCCCTCAACTTCTCCTCTCCCCTTGCTGGATCAAGAAGGAGGAGACGTCCCCGGGCTGTACGTGTGTTGAACTCGGAGGCACCGTCTGTCATGGTTTTGTCACGGCAGATGTCCTCATGAAAGGACTTAGTCGTGGAGCCATCGCGACGGTTTAACTTGAAGGGGTTAAAGCGGACGCAAAGACACAAGAGTTATACTAGTTCGGCCCCTTCGATGAAGGTAAAAGCCTACGTCTAGTTGTGATGGGATTGATGTGGTTTCGATGACTAGGGAGCGAATAAGCTTCTCCTAGGCCTCGAATTGTTGTCCTTGAACCGTCCCGGGTCGTCCCCTTATATACATGGGTGACGCCCGTCGGTTCAGAGAGTCCCAATCTCCGGTTCATACACATCCGGGTTGGTCTCTCTCTATTCCTAACTTATGATACAAGTTTACATACCGGGCCGGTTTATAGCTACAGTGCTAAACCGACTACGTGCCTTGGGCCCTTATTCTCATGCCTCTCGGGCTTCTACACTGCTGATGATCTCTTGATGAAGTTAACCCGGCCCAGATAGGCCGGTTTACGCCCAAAGAGTAATATCTAACATTAGGCCCCAGATTGATTTGAACAGGTTCATGTCAATCCTTGATAAAAACTTCATCTGCAAATACTTTCTTGAAATTGTTGAACCGCCGTGACGTCACCTTCTCCAGCTGCTGTAAACCGGCATGACGTCTTCATTAAAGACAACATTCATGATGTCTTCTTTATTTAACAGATCCGCAATAATCGAGGCGACAGCTCTGCTTCCCAGATTCGCTGTCCTTGATTCCAGCTACTGACTGTGTGTCTCGCCTTATAAATAGGACTGAAAGGTCATTCCCTTTCTTCCCTTCGTCCTCTTTCTCTTCGTCTTCCTCGCGCCACTCGCCTCGGAGCTCCGCCGCCGCCGTCGATCTCTGCCTCGTCTCGGGCCGCTGCGTCACCCTGAACGCACCAGAGAGACGCGGCACCTCCTCCGCATCTCCTCGACTCAGGTAAGCCTTTAGCTCCCCTTAACCTAGATCCGTTCTAGGGTTTCCTGTTTCTTGCCGTGCTCCATGAACTGCTCATGTTCCTGCCCGACTTCTGGCTAGTTCTTTGTGACAGCTTGCTCCGATTAGCAGTACTTTTTAGTATCCGCCTGTAGCCTTGTGCCTATACCTATAGATCTTACATATTATCTTCGGTTCATGGTATGAAAAATTGTTACATTTTCTTCCTTCTTTTACGATCCGCTCCGGATCCTTTATTGTAAAGAAGTCTCGTGAAACCTGTTTCTGCATACTTAACCATTTGCAACCTTTAGTTGCTTTCAATGTTTAGACCAGGCAGTTTAACTTGTCATAGAGAAAAATTAACCAAACCGGTATACACCATTAGTCCCCTTGTTGAACCGCCAAAACTCCGGTTTAGATGTATTTGTCTCCGATTCAGCACGGTACACCGGTTCTCTTTTTGTCCCGACATATTCCTTGAACCGGATATCTTTCCCCTTTTTTTAGATGGCCAAGCAAGTGTACGAATGCAACTGGGCGCCTTCCCGGGTCACCGAGACTCAGTTAAACATCCTTGTAATTGTTGGCGCTTTAAGCAGCAAAAATGATATCCATTGGAGGTTCACGGCAGCGAATGTCCACCCACACCTCAGAGGGGAAATTGTAGTATTCATGCAGATCACTTGGCCTGGGCTTTAACCCGCCCGGTTCAAAATTTTACGGGATGTGCTAGCCAATTTTCAACTCCGTCGCAAGAATCTGAGCCCCAATTACATTACCAATATTTGCCACTTCCAAGTGCTTTGTGAAGCATATTTTCAAGAAGAACCCACGGTTGAATTGTTTAGAGACTGCTTTCATCTAAACCGCCGCAGAATTCACCGACGGGCCCAACATGTAATTAGGTTGTGTGGCGATTCAAAAGAGGAAGGAAGTCACTTATCCTCATGTCAAACTACACAGCCACCCCAAGGAATGGAATCACACATGGTTTTATTGCCGAGACACCTCACCTGCTAATGAGAATCCTTTGCCCGGTTTTCATCCTGAGCGACTCAGTAATGCACATCCCTTCCCGCAAAGGTTAACTGCCAGTGAGAGAAGTAAATATGCTCCTCAACTCTCTAAGCTCAGAGCCTTTATGACCAATGGTCTTACCGGATTGATCTCAAGACGCTGTTGGATATCATGGAGCATACTGCCTCTCCCAGCCGCTCGGTTTAATGTGCGAGTACTCTGGCGGTGTCAATGATCCTCAGACACATTAATATTCAGCTCACCGATGATGAGGTCACTGAAGCGGTGAAGAAAATGCTGAATGAACCGGAAAATCTCTGTGCCCGAACCGGTCTGCTCCCGTTCTGTGCTACCAACAAGCCACCCTCTGTAAGACTTCTGACTAATCTTTGCTGAATATATTACTGTTGTTTTGGGCATGACTTTTAACCTCAACTGCTGCTTAATCAGGGTGATGACCCATTCTGGAGCAAGAAACGTCCCCAAGAGAAACCAGAGAAGCCCGACAAACCGGAGAAACCAAACCGGCAAAAGACCAAAGCTGTCAAGAGAACTGCTTATAAAAGAAGAACCACTGCATCTTCTGATCCGGCCGCGGATGATGATGTGAGTAATCCGGACCTTGAGGTAGAACTTGATTCACTTGGCTTACTTTTCATACGCCTAATTAACGATGATATTTGTCAGGATGAAGTTGAAGCCAGTATTGCTGATGATGTAGAGGTAATTATTCTCTCCTCTGATTCAAGTCCTTCGCCTTCATTAAAAATCCGTCGGGCAAACCGGAAAATTAAGTTTTCTCATCCCCTTGCTTACTTGGATCCCAAATTTCTTATGAAGACTCCGCAACATGAAGCTCGCCGCACAACTCGGCACAGCGGCTAGGTAGTTACCTCCGCCGGTTTACCAAACAGTCCGGTTCGAAAACGTCGTTCAGAGGTCTCTAATTTGATTGTCAGTGCTTATCCTAAAGCGGGCTGTGTTCGTCAACCCCTCATCCATCTGACTCCGATTATCAGGTCACTTCCCACTCTTCATCTGGCGAGTCATCAGCCACTCAGCTGCCACCGCTTAAAACGGTGCTTGGGTAAGTCATACACTTTATATTATTTCCAGTGCATCCTTTCATAACATACGATGTATTTGTTGTTCTTGTGCTTTTCGAGGCTAAACCGAGGCCAAGCAAAAAGGCTCGTCTCGATAAGACGGTTGACGAAGAGATCGCCTGAACCGGAAAGCACCCGAATCTCAAGCGGCTATTTGTGAAGATACGCCAACGACCCACCATTGCATGATGACATTCTTGTTGCTTTGAGGATAGGCCTATTGATTCCTCCCGTCTTGCTGATCAGCCCGAAGGCCCGACCCGGATCGAGAAACCCACCAGTCCAATCCGTCCTGCCGATAAAACGACCGTTCCTGGTCAAACCGGCGTTAGCAAGGACGATGATGTTGTAATCACTGGTTTTGGCCACAGTGAACCGGGTAACCCGGTCGCTTTAGCCAAGCATTCTGCCAAGGAAGAATCCGCCGCCATGAGCAAGGGCAAGTGGGATGTTGATCTGGCAACTTACGCCACTCTGAGCCCCCAAGACCTTCATGCTGGTTATTTGAACCGGCTGTATACTAGCCGTGATTATGAAGCTGGCCTGGTGAAGATGATGAAGGAAAAATTTGAGGTAACCTCCATGTTTCTTTCTACTAGAATGTTTCAATTGTTGTTAGCTCTCCTAGCCCCCAAGGGCCGGTTTAACTGTAATATAGTTAAACCGGGACTGTAATCCATAGCACCGTATTAGAACATGTTCGATCAAATAGCCATTAGCCCCCAAGTGCCAAGTTGAATACTTGTATTAAGCTTGGGACTTTGTGATTCCGTTGGTAGATGATGATCAAATATGCATTAGCCCCCAAGTGCCAAGTGTATAACTGGTTATGCACTCGGGACTTAGAATTTGCTCTTGTCTCGTTGCAGAGCGAAATATGTCAACAAGGCGTACAAATCAATGATCTGCAAGAGAATCTGAAGACCCAGCAAGCAGAAACTTCCAAAGCCAAAGACGAATCGAAACCGCCTTGACCACAATGGAGCAGCTCAAGGAATGGTTCAAGTCTGGCGGGCGGCTGGGATACCGACAAGGCCGCTTTAACAAAAGGGCTGAAAATCTTGAAGCTGCCCTTAAACCGGTGGTGGAGGAGCTGACCAGCGTGAAGCGACAAGTGCACGCCATGATGCGGCTATCTTTGGTAAGCTTTGCCTGACTTCTGTAATAACTTGGGCTGTATTATGATAAATCCGGTTTGTGATTGCTCTTGTATTGTCATAGGCACACGTATTGGTCACTTGGGATCAGATGTGCGGATGAAATTGAAAGCTGTCTATACCCTAGTAGAGCAGTTGTACACCGGGGCGCAGCGAATCATCTCCACCGCATCCCACAACAATCCGGCACCCTCCTTGATCCTAGACACCCTTAGGAGGCTGTCCATGCTCCCCGCCCGGATTGAAGAGCTGAAAAAATCTGCTGCTCGAACCGGTGCCATTAACGCTTTAATCCGGGCCAAAGCATGGGTGCTAGATTTCGATCATGTGGAGGCAGCCCAGGGCTATCCCAGTTTGAAGGAGGACGGTTCAGAGTTCGACGAGAACGATCTGAGGGCGATAAACCGGGCGGTCGCCCTCCGGCTTGCCAACTAGTTGAAGAGGCAAATCTGTCACATTATCAAGCTCAATATGACGATCGAGAACAAGCGAGTAGCTGCACTGTTCTGAAGCGGAGAACCTGATCCCCCAAATCGTAAGCACACCTATGCTCACGATATTGAACCATCCGCCTGATCCATGAAGAAGCTGTCTTTCAAGCTTTAATGGGAATCGTTGGACTCTTGTTGACTTCGGCCGGTGGGCGAGATGAAGAAGCTGAAGCGGCAGACGACGCACAACCATCGGTAGGCGGCGAGCAAGCATGAACCGAAGCCGGTTTAAATAAATTGCTTCATTATTTTCCGCCAAAAAGCAGTGATCTTATTTGGGCACCATGTTGCCTTGTAATAGGATAGCCAATACTCTTGCTTTGAATATGCCTTCGTGCATAGGTCTTGATACCTTTTCGTGAATGATCGATATTTTCAATATATATCGCTGCAATACAAAATCGTAAACTGCCACGGCGGTTTATACCGCCGATTTGGCTTGTGATGTTCATATATATATGAAAAGAAAGATGGAGGTATACAATAAAAATTATGATACAAAATACCTGCCATATTTGGGCATAAAGTTGGTTTAACCAATCTTGAAGCGGAGGTTGTATAAACCCTTACCGTCAAAGGAGAGAACAACTCCTGTATTTATAATGCCGATTCTGATTAAAGGTAAACCGTGCGGGTCATGACGAGCCCTCTGTTACTCCATAATGGGATGTTAATGTAACAAACCAAACCAGTAAAACAAACTCCAGATTAAAAATGAACCAAATTTCATCAAATGATAGTTCGAACCGATTTAAAAATGTTGTCGGTTTAAGAAACACAACAAAAAATCATGAAAGCAAAGGCAATGATAAACCGTTTGCAAAAAAGAGGGCTTTACTGAGCCGATCAGATGGTGTTACCATGGTCGGACACGATCAAGCTCCCTACAAGGTGTAGCTATGATTCAAGTCAGCCAGGTCCCCAACTGAAACCGTGGCATTATGCCGATCAAGTGGTGTGGCAATGGTTCGGGTTCGACCAAGCCCCCAAGTGACTCTATGGCCTTAGGCTGATCAAGAGGCGTGACTGGTTCAGACTTGACCATGTCCCCAAGTGATCTGGTGGCTTTCGCCTATCAAAAGGTGTTGCATTGGTTCGGACACGACCAAGCCCCCAAGTGATATCACAAAGCTTTTGAAAAGCAAACTCAAGGGGTAAACCGGAGGCCGCTTTAAGACAGAACAACTCCATGTAACCACACATGATGTAACAGAACAGATACCCCGCTTTAGCTGAGGCTCCGGTTTATTACTTTATTCATAATATATACACTGTCATAATATGTACATAAGTAGAGCCGATGGCTCAGGTATAATAAGGCCGAAGATGAGCTATGTTCCACGGCATGTTGGTCTCCTCCTCGGCGTATGCGTGAGTCTTTATGCTCTCGAATATCGATCATATAGTATGACCCGTTGTGCAGATTCTTGCGACCACGAAAGGTCCCTCCCAAAGGTGGGGATAACTTGTGCATATCGATGCGGTCTTGGATGAGCCGAAGCACCAAATCTCCTTCTTGAAAAGTTCTGGTTCTGACCCGGCGACTATGGTAACGACGAAGATCCTGTTGGTAAATCGCCGAGCGAGCAGCTGCTATGTCCCGCTCTTCATCCAACCGATCCAAAGTGTCCTGCCGTGCCGTCTCGTTGTCCGCTTCAACATAAGCTGCCACACGAGGTGAGTCATGACGGATGTCACTGGGGAGAACCGCCTCCGCTCCATAGACCATAAAGAACGGTGTGTATCCCGTGGATCTGTTAGGCGTAGTGTTGATACTCCATAACACAGATGGTAATTCTTCTACCCAAAAACCCAAGGCGTCCTACGCAAAGGGACCATAAGCGGGGCTTGATGCCTCTTAAGATCTCTTGATTAGCTCTTTCCGCTTGACCATTGGACTGTGGGTGTACTCTTTGAAGAAACACCTAGCGGATGTGCTCACGTCACAGAACTCTTTCATGGCACCTTTGGACAAATTGGTACCATTATACGTGATGATACTGTGGAAAGCCAAACGGAAAATCACCTTTTGATGAACTGAACCGCCAGAGCCGCGTCACACTTGCTAACCGGTTCTCGCCTCCACCCACTTTGTAAATTTGTCAACCGCCACCGGGAGGTGGGTCTTTTTGTCCTTGGACCTTTTGAAAGGTCCAACCATATCCAGCCCCCAAGTCGCAAACGGCCAAGTAATCGGAATCATCCTCAATTCTTGGGCCGGTACATGAGCACGTCTAGAAAACTTTTGGCAACCATCACACCGTCTGACTAGATCTTCCGCATCAGCATGGGCAGTCAACCAATAAAAACCGTGGCGGAATGCTTTAGCCACCAAGGATTTTGAACCGGCGTGGTGACCACAATCTCCTTCGTGGATCTCACGCAATATTTCATAGCCTTCCTCAGGGGACACACAGCGTTGAAACACACCGGATACGCTGCAATGATGCAATTCATCATTAATAATAGTCATAGACTTAGACCGCCGGACTATTTGCCGGGCCAACGTTTCATCTTCTGGTAACTCGCCCTGGTTCATGTACGCAAGATAAGGGAGCGTCCAATCCGGAATGACGTGAAGGGCCGCCACCAATTGAGCCTCCGGATCAGGAATAGCCAAATCCGCTTCACCAGGGAGCTTGACTGATGGGTTATATAGTACGTCCAGAAAAACATTGGGTGGGACCGGTTTATGTTGAGAGCCCAACCGGCTTAAGGCATCCGCCGCTTCATTCTTCCGACGGTCCACGTGGTCCACCTGATAGCCCTTGAAATGACCCGCGACGATATCCACCTCACGACGATATGCAGCCATGAGCGGGTCCTTGGAATCCCAAGTGCGGACACTTGTTGCGCCACTAGGT
The DNA here is from genome assembly GCA_021605145.1 of Aegilops bicornis. Taxonomy (NCBI): domain Eukaryota; kingdom Viridiplantae; phylum Streptophyta; class Magnoliopsida; order Poales; family Poaceae; genus Aegilops; species Aegilops bicornis. The sequence goes on along the minus strand of JAHIAL010000014.1, from coordinate 4,334,657 downwards.
CCGAGTCACCAAGCACTTAACCCGGCTTAAATTCATCTCCTTAGCCATCCGGAGACCATGGAGCAAGGCTTCATACTCAGCTGCATTGTTAGTACAAGGGAACATTAAGCGAAGAACGTAACAAAACTTGTCACCTCGTGGGGAAGTTAGTACGACTCCGACCCGAGCCCTCCAATTGCCTGGATCCATCAAAGTGGATGGTCCAATATGTGTGATCCGGTTTTTCTTCAGGCGCCTGCAACTCTGTCCAATCATTAATGAAATCTACAAGCGCTTGAGATTTTACCGCCGTCCGAGGCACGTATTTCAGATCGTGCGGCCCAAGCTCTATAGCCCATTTAGCAATCCGGCCAGTCGCTTCTCAGTTTTGTATGATATCGCCTAAGGGAGCAGAACTGACCACCGTGATGGGGTGCCCTTGGAAATATTGCTTCAGCTTCCGGCTAGCCATAAAAACCCCATACACCAGCTTCTGCCAATGCGGATACCTTTGCTTAGATTCAATAAGTACCTCACTGATATAATAAACCGGACGTTGAACCGGATGTTCCTTCCCTGCCTCCTTCCGCTCTACCACAATGGCCACGCTAACCGCCCTGGCATTAGCATCAACATATAGCAGAAGCGGCTCCTTGTCAATGGGAGCGGTGAGCACAGGCGGGTTGGCCAATTGCCTCTTTAAGTCCTCCAACGCTTCATCGCTAATTTGGACTCGCATAAACCGATCTGTCTTCTTCAAAGATTCGGTACAAAGGGATGGCCTTCTCTCCAAAGCGGCTGATAAACCGGCTCAACGCGGCAATCCGGCCTGCCAAACGCCGGACATCATTAATGCACTTCGGTTTCGCCAGGAAGTAATAGCCGTGATCTTCTCGGATTAGCTTCGGTTCCCACATTGGATACGAAAACCCAATAACTTGCTTCCGAACACCAAAAACACATTTTGCCGGGTTGAGCATCATCTTGTAAACCCGCAGGCTGTCAAAGGTTTCCTTCAAATCGTCAATCAGTGTCTCCTTCTCCCTTGACTTAACCACAATATCGTCTACATAGGCGTGCACATTATGGCCGATCTGTTTATGCAGGCAATTCTGTACACAGTGTTGATAAGTAGCTTGGGCGCTCTTGAGCTCAAAAGGCATAGACACATAGTAGAAGGCTCCAAAGGGGGTGATAAACGATGTTTTCTCCTGGTCCTTAACTGCCATCTTGATCTGATGATACCCAGAATATGCATCCAAAAAACTCAAACGCTCACAACCCGCAGGATGGCATCAATAATCTGGTCAATGCGGGAGGGCAAAGGATCTGCCGGACAAGCCTTGTTAAGATCTGTGTAATCCACACACATGCGCCACGTGCCGTTTTTCTTAAGAACCAGCACCAGATTAGCAAATTCGGGATGGAAAACTTCAACGATGAAACCAGCTGCTAAGAGCCTAGCCACCTCCTCTCTGATGGCCTTGCGCCTTTCTTCGTTAAACCGGCGGAGAAACTGCTTCACCGGTTTGCACTTGGGATCAACATTAAGAGTGTGCTCAGCGAGTTCCCTCGGTACACCGGCATGTCGAAGGCTTCGAGCAAAAATGTCCCGATTCTCACGGATGAACTTCGATGAGCGCCGCTTTCCTATTTTGGATCCAGTTGGTACCGATCTTTGAACTGCTTTGGACGAATCGCCAGGCACGAAGTCAACAAGCTTAGTCTCAGCTGCCGATTTGAATTTCAGGGCCGGATCATGCTCTGTGGTTGGCTTCTTCAATGGAGTCATGTCCGTCGGATCAACATTGTCCTTATAATACTTCAGCTCCTCGGTGGCACAAATCGACTCTGCATAAGCCGCGTCACCTTCCTCACATTCCAAAGCGATCTTGCGGCTCCCATGAACCGTTATTGTCCCTTGTGACCCGGCATCTTGAGCTGCAGATAAATATAACAAGGCCGTGCCATGAATTTGGCATAAGCCGCCGCCAAATAGGGCGTGATATGGACTTTGTATTTTTACCACTTCAAACGTCAATATTTCCGATCTAGAATCATATTCATCTCCGAAGGCCACTTCCAGAGCTATCTTACCAACCGGATATGCTGACTTGCCAGGCACCACCCCATGGAACACTGTATTGGATGGTTTGAGATGTTTATCTGTTAACCCCATACGACGGAAAGTCTCATAGTACAGGATGTTAATCTTGCTCCCTCCGCTCATGAGTACTTTGGTGAACTTATAACCTCCCACCTGAGGTGCCACTACCAGGGCTAGCTGACCCGGATTGTCCACCCGAGGAGGATGATCCTCTCTACTCCATACAATGGGCTGCTCTGACCAGCGTAGGTAGTGAGGCACGGCCGGTTCAACAATGTTGACTGCCCGCTTCTGAAGCTTCCGGTCTCGCTTATCTAAGCTGGTGGTGAAGACATGGTACTGCCCACTATTCAACTGCTTTGGGTGGCTCTGATAACCCGACTGTTGTTGTTGCTGGTTGTAACCTCCTTGGTTATTCGATTATTACGATTACTATGTCCGCCGACGTACCATTAAATCCTCGAACCAGAATTTCCTCCACGAAACCCGACCCGGATCCTGAACCGCCGCTTTAACCTTGATCATACCGGAAGCGTTGGAATTCTTGAACTCCTGCATGATATAGCAATCCTTCCAGAGGTGGTTTGCCGGCATCTCCGTCGTCCCGATGCTTCGGATGTGGCTGATTCGATAAATAGTTCAAGCGGTCCGGATTGGGATTAGGCGCCCGCTTCAATTCGCCGTTTACCCTTGCGCCGCTGCCCTTGTCCTGCGTTGGTGTTGGCTACGAAGTCCGTGTTACCATTCGCTACGCTTGCCTCCACCATTACTGCCGAATGATGTTGCTTTGGCCCTTGGAGCTGCTGTTCTTCTTTCCCTTCCCCGCCTCGTCATCGCCGGACTCGGGATCCTTGGTACTATCGAATCAGCATACTTCACTAAAGCGCCCATGAGAGTGCCCATGTCATTACAAAACCGCTTCATGCGCCCCAACTTCAACTTTAAAGGCGTGAACCGCAATTGCCCTCCGTGGTTATGATCGCAGAGTCCGCGTTGATCCGGTCCGATGAGTGCAGAATTTCAAACGCGGCGCACTCCAACGGGTTGTTGACTCCTTCCCCTCGACACAAGCCGACAATTCCACTACGGACATGGGCTGTTTACCTGTAATATTTTTATTCTGGATAAACCGGGTTCGCAGTAGGGCGAATGAACTGTTAGTATTGGTTTGTTAGCTCTTCAACCAAGCACGGGCCGTGCCTTGAGCATCATGGTGAAGTACTTTGCTGCACGCGACCTCGTCCACATCCAGCATCTCCATGGCCATTTCATAGCTTTCTATCCACGCTCGAGCTAAATCGGCGGTGTAATTCGCACCTTGCGCGGACCTTTGAAGTCTTTGGGCAAGCGTACATTGCGTAAAAGCGGGGCGAGGCAAGGTACCCCCAAAGAACTAGAGGAAAGCCGGGCTCGATCGACACGGTTGGACGTACGGCGTGGCTGATATGCTTGGTCTTTGTGCTGCTAACTCGGCCTCCTGCGTGCTCGGGCCGGTCTACTACCTCTGGGCATTATCAACACCACTTGTCGGTGGTTGCCACGGGCGCACCACGCCGTTCATTACTTGATACCGCCGGTTCATCCATGTGCCTGCTATAGCTCCGGCTTGGCGGGTGGTAGAGTGGATCCGGTCGCTGTATGAGTATGCTTCTGTTGAACTAAGGCTGTTCTAAGGAGTTCCTTAACCCGGCGTCTCTACCGCTGCGGCGAATCACCTTCAACTGCAATAGCTTCCAATCGCGCCGCCGCTGCAACAAGGTTATCCATCGGATTGGAGTAGTGGCCCGGAGGTGTTTGCACAGCCTGAGGCACACTGGCGTTATGATGAGGCAGATCTATCAAACGGGGTTGAACCGGCGCAGCCATCCCAGGTGCTTCTGTCCGGTTTACTGCTGGTGGATTACTGGTTCCCGCTCCGGGGGTGTTGAAAAGGTCTCTTCCTCCGAAACCTGAAGGCAAACGGGATCTATATTTCCTCTTCATGACTTCATGCAACGCGTTCTGATCCAACATGAGCCTATAAGCCTGCGCATCTAAAGCGGCCCGCTGCCGTCATCCCGGCATCGGCAGCTGCTAGATCCGCTGGCTCGGGCGATTTGTTCCTTCACTCTTGCAATCTCCGCATTGTGAGCATCCTGATCCGCCGGGTTAGCTTCTGCCATGAGTGCAGCCAACACATCTACCAGATCTGATAAAACTTGAGCTGGCGGGCGCACGGGGCCTCCTGCCCCGGCAGCCGTCGCTGCTGTTGAACCGGCCATCGTCGCCGCAGCCGTTGAAGAATGAAGCGCCCCAATCCGGCCATCTTGTACCAGCCATGAATATTCCAACCCGGTTGGGTAGATCGGAGGGGTCCGGAATACTGTCACCATCGGAACAGCCCCCAATCCGGCCATCTTGTAGCTGATACAGAGATTCAGTCTCTCCGGTTGACGATCCGTCGTCAGAGCAAACGTCCGTTTCGGTACCAGATTCTGATCCGCCCTCATAACTTCCTCCGTGGATAACTCCCACAAAGGCACGCCTCACGGCCATTTTAGCTTGGGCAGATTTCGTACGCTGAGCTGTCTCGACGAGGTCGGTGCAGATGTCCAGCTCAGGCCCTGGTTCTCCGATCTTGCCGATGAAAACATGGATGCCACCAAAGGGGACCCGGTATCCGTATTCGATTAAACCGCCTCGGGCCCCATCCTGCGTCGTCGATGTAGAGCTTGCCGCTGACGAATCTTGGTCATCCGCCCACGGCATAGCCTTCGAGTCCTTGAACTTGCCTCCAAGATCATCAAACCATCGATGCGATAGCCCCACGGTGGCGCCAACTGTCGTGGGTTTTGTCACGGCAGATGTCCTCATGAAAGTACTTAGTCGTGGAGCCATCGCTACGGTTTAACTTGAAGGGGTTAAAGCGGACGCAAAGACACAAGAGTTATACTAGTTCGGCCCCTTCGATGTAGGTAAAAGCCTACGTCTAGTTGTGATGGGATTGATGTGGTTTCGATGACTAGGGAGCGAATAAGCTTCTCCTAGGCCTCGAATTGTTGTCCTTGAACCGCCCCGGGTCGTCCCCTTATATACATGGGTGACGCCCGTCGGTTCAGAGAGTCCCAATCTCCGGTTCATACACATCCGGGTTGGTCTCTCTCTATTCCTAACTTATGATACAAGTTTACATACCGGGCTGGTTTATAGCTACAGGTGCTAAACCGACTACAGGCCTTGGGCCCTTATTCTCATGCCTCTCGGGCTTCTACACTGTTGATCTACTGATGAAGTTAACCCGGCCCAGATAGGCCGGTTTACGCCCAGTAGTAATATCCCCAACACCGTCCATTTGGTGTTAGATCGAATCTTCCGCGATTTGAATCGCCACGAGTACGACTCCCTCATCCGCGTTCTTGTAACGCTTCTGCATCGCGATCTTCAAGGGTATGAAGATGCACTCATCCTCTCCCTCTCTTGTTGCTAGAATCTCCATAGATTGATCTTGGTGTTGCGTAGAAAATTTTGAATTTCTACTACGTTCCCCAACAATAGGAGCATCAATTGTTGATGGTTAGTAAAACCACTAGTTTCAAGAAGGGCAAGGGCAAGAAGGGATACTGCATGAAACGGCAAATCAGTTGCTGCTCTAGTGAAGAAACCTAAGGTTGAACCCAAACCCGAGACTAAGTGCTACGTAATGAGGGGAACGGTCCTTTGAAGCGTAACTACCCTAGATACTTGGTAGATGAGAAGGCTGGCAAGGTCTCTGAGAAGTATATTGGATATACATTATATTAATGTGTACTTTACTAGTACTCCTAGTAGCACCAGGGTATTAGATACCGGTTCGGTTGCTAAGTGTTAGTAACTCGAAATAAAAGGCTACGGAATAAACGGAGACTAGCCAAAGGTGAGATGACGATATGTGTTGGAAGTGTTTCCAAGGTTGATGTGATCAAACATCGTACGCTCCCTCTACCATCGGGATTGGTGCTAAACCTAAATAATTGTTATTTGGTGTTTGCATTGAGCGTAGATATGATTGGATTATGTTTATTTAATACGGTTATTCATTTAAGGAAAATAATGGTTACTCTGTTTATTTGAATAATACCTTCAATGGACTTGCACCTAAAATGAATGGTTTATTGAATCTCGATCGTAGTGATACACATGTTCATGCCAAAAGATATAAGATAGTAATGATAGTACCACCTACTTGTGGCACTGCCATTTGAGTCATATTGGTATAGAAGCTGCATGAAGAAGCTCCATGTTGATGGATCTTTGGACTCACTCGTTTTTGAAAAGTTTGAGACATGCGAACCATGTCTATTGGTATATACGCATGAAGAAACTCCATGCAGATGGATCTTTTGGACTCACTTTATTTTGAATCACATGAGACATGCAAATCATACCACGTGGGCAAGATGATTGAAAGGCCTCGTTTTCAGTGAGATGGAACATAAGAGCAACTTGGTGGAAGTAATACATTTGATGTGTGCAATCCAATGAGTGCTGAGGCACGCAATGGATATCGTTAGGTTCTTACTTCACAGATGATTTGAGTAGATGCTGAGTATATTTACTTGATGAAACACAAGTCTGAAATATTGAAAGGTTCAAGTAATTTCAGAGTGAAGTTGAAGATCGTCGTGACAAGAGGATAAAATGTCTATGATATGATCATAGAGATAAATATCTGAGTTACGAGTTTGGTACACAATTAAGACATTGTGGAAATTGTTTCACGACTAATACCGCCTGGAACACCATAGTGTGATGGTGTGTCCGAACATCATAGCTGCACCCTATTGGATATGGTGCATACCATGATGTCTCTTATCGAATTACCACTATCGTTTATGGTTTAGGCATTAGAGACAACCGCATTCACTTTAAATAGGGCACCACGTAATTCCGTTGATATGACACTGTATAAACTATGGTTTAGAGAAACCTAAGTTGTCGTTTCTTAAAAGTTTGGGGCTGCGACGCTTATCTGAAAAGTTTTTGCCTGATAAGCTCGAACCCAAAGCGGATAAATGCATCTTCATAGGACACCCAAAACAGTTGGGTATACCTCCTATTTCAGATCCGGAAGCAAAAGTGATTGTTTCTAGAAACGGGTCCTTTCTCGAGGAAAAGTTTCTCTCGAAAGAATTGAGTGGGAGGATGGTGGAGACTTGATGAGGTTATTGAACCGTCACTTCAACCAGTGTGTAGCAGGGCACAGGAAGTTGTTCCTGTAGCGCCTACACCAATTGAAGTGGAAGCTAATGATAGTGATCATGAAACTTCGGATCAAGTCACTACCAAAACTCGTAGGTCGACAAGGATACGTACTACTTCAAAGTGGTATGTAATCCTGTCTTGGAAGTCATGTTGCTAGACAACAATGAACCTACGAGCTATGGAGAAGCGATGGTGGGCCCGGATTCCAATGAATGGCTCGAGGCCATAAAATCCGAGAGAGGATCCATTTATGAAAACAAAGTATAATCTTTGGAAGAACTACTCGATGGTCGTAAGGCTGTTGAGTACAGATGGATTTTATAAGGAAGACGGACAATGATGGTAAGTGTCACCATTAAGAAAGCTCGACTTGTCGCTAAGATGTTTTCGGACAAGTTCAAGGAGTTGACTACGATGAGACTTTCTCGCTCGTAGCGGTGCTGAGAGTCTGTTGGAATTATATTAGCAGTTACTACATTATTTATGAAATCTTGCAGATAGGATGTCAAAACATTGTTTCCTCGATGTTTTTCTTTAGGAACGGTTGTATGTGATACCACCAGAAGGTTTTGTCAATCCTGAAAGATGCTAACAAGTATGCAAAGCTCCAGGAATCCTTCTAAGGTCTGGAGTAAGCATCTCGGAGATGGAATATACGCTTTGATGAGATGATCAAAGATTTCGGGTTTATACAAAGTTTATGAGAAACTTGTATTTCCAAAGAAGTGCGTGGGAGCACTATAGAATTTCTGATGAGTATATGTTGTTAACATATTGTTGATCAGAAATGCTGTAGAATTTCTGGAAAGCATATAGGGTTATTTGAAAAGTGTTTTTCAATGGAAAACCTGGATTAAGCTACTTGAACATTGAGCATCAAGATCTATAAGGATAGATCAAAAAACGCTTAATAGTACTTTCAAACGAACACATACCGTGACAAGATTTTGAAGGAGTTCAAAATAGATCGGCAAAGAAGCAGTTCTTGGCTGTGTTATAAGGTGTGAGTATTGAGTAAGACTCAAGAGCTGACCACGATAGAATAGAGAGAAAGGACGAAGGTCGTCCCCTACGCTTTAGACGTAGGCTCTACAAAGATGTCTATGATGTGTACCAGACTTTGAAGTGTGCCTTGCCATGAGTCAGTCAAGGGGTACAAGTGTGATCCAGGAATGGATCACAGGACAACGGTCAAGGTTATCCTTAGTAACTAGTGGACTAAGAAATTTTCTCGATTATGGAGGTGGTAAAAGAGTTCGTGGTAAAGGGTTACGTCGATGAAAACTTTGACACTAATCCGGATGACTCTCAGCAGTAAACCGGATTCGTATAGTAGAGCAGTTATTTGGAATAGCTCCAAGTAGCGCCTGGTAGCTACATCTACAAGATGACATAGATATTTGTAAAGCACAAACGGATCTGAAAGGTTCAGACCCATTGACTAATAAACCTCTCTCACAAGCGAGATATGATCAAACACCATGGGTGTTGGATTCATTACAATCACATAGTGATGTGAACTAGATTATTGACTCTAGTGCAAGTGGGAGACTGTTGGAAATATGACCTAGAGGCAATAATAAAATGGTTATTATTGTATTTCCTTGTTCATGATAATTGTCTATTGTTCATGCTATAATTGTATTAACTAGAAACCGTAATACATGTGTGAATACATAGACCACAACATGTCCCTAGTGAGACTCTAGTTGACTAGCTCGTTGAACAATAGATGGTTATGGTTTCACGACCATGGACATAGGATGTCATTGATAACGGGTCACATCATTAGGAGAATGATGTGATGGACAAGACCCAATCCTAAGCATAGCACAAGATCGTGTAGTTAGTTTACTAAGAGTTTTCTAATGTCAAGTATCATTTCCTTAGACCATGAGATTGTGCAACTCCCGGATACCGTAGGAATGCTTTGGGTTTATCAAGCGTCACAATGTGGCGGGTGGCTATAAAGGTGCACTACAGGTATCTCGGAAAGTGTGCATTGGGTTGGCACGAATCGATCTTTGGGATTTGTCACTCCGTGTGACGGAGAGGTATCTCTGGGCCCACTCGGTAATGCATCATCATAATGAGCTCAATGTGACTAAGTAGTTAGTCACGGGATCATGCATTACGGAACGAGTAAAGTGACTTGCTGGTAACGAGATTGAACGAGCTATTGGAATACCGACGATCGAATCTCGGGCAAGTAACATACCGATTGACAAAGGGAATTGTATACGGGATTGCTTGAATCCTCGACATTGTGGTTCATCCGATGTGATCATCGTGGAACATGTGGGAGCCGACATGGGTATCCAGATCCCGCTGTTGGTTATTGGCCGGAGAGATGTCTCGGTCATGTTCGCATGGTTCCCGAACCCGTGGGGTCTACACACTTAAGGTTCGGTGACGCTAGAGTTGTTATGGGAAATAGTATGTGGTTACGAAGGTTCTTCGGAGACCCGGATGAGATCCCGGACGTGTGAGGAGCTCCGGAATGGTCCGGAGGTGAAGATCGGTATATTGGATGAAGGGTATTGGAGTCGAGGATTGTTCTGGGGTACTGTGATGACCAGCGTGTCCTAAAGGGGTTTCGGAGGCCCCGGCAAGTGTTGGGGGGCCTTATGGGCGAAGGGGAGGGGGCACATCTGCCCACTAAGGGGCTGAGAGCCCCTCCCACCCCATCTCACGTAACCTGGAGAGGTAGGGGCGCTACCCCTAGGGCAGCCTCCCCTCCCTGCTTGGGGGGCAAGTTTCCTAGGGGGTGGGGGGCTCCCAAACCCATCTAGGGTTTCCCCTGGCCGCCGCCCCTCCTCTAGATCCATCTAGAGGAGCCGGGCCCCTCTCCCCTTCCCCCTATATATAGTGAGGGGGTGGGAGGGCAGCCACACCCTTCCCCTGGCGCAGCCTCTCCCTCCTCCTCCTACGTAGTGCTTGGCGAAGCCCTGCTGGAGAACCACGAGCTCCACCACCACCACGCCGTTGTGCTGTCGGAGTTCTCCCTCAACTTCTCCTCTCCCCTTGCTGGATCAAGAAGGAGGAGACGTCCCCGGGCTGTACGTGTGTTGAACGTGGAGGCGCCGTCCGTTCGGAGCTAGATCGGATCTTCCGCGATTTGAATCGCCACGAGTACGACTCCATCAACGCGTTCTTGTAACGCTTCCGCTTAGCGATCTTCAAGGGTATGAAGATGCACTCCCTATCCCTCTCTCTCATTGCTAGTATCTCCAAGATTCATCTTGGTGATACGTAGGAAAATTTTGAATTATTGCTACGTTCCCCAACATTTATGTCCTCCTTATAAGTGTGGCACTAAAAGGATGGTCTCAAACGTTTCTTAGGCATTTCTATTGGTGTTGACTCTATTTGCCGATAAACATGGATATCTCGCAAACTAAAGTCTCATTGTGTCTTCTTTTAATTCTTTGTGGCCTGGAAAAAGTTTACCAATTAGCAGCTCCAATAGCGAGAATTGTGGTTTCATCATTTAGCTATGGCATGCTATTGGCAGTAACAGTGCAACAAATACCTAATGTATATTGTTCTATTTAAAGTTTACTTTTATTTCTTTTTCTTTTTCTTTTATAGGTCTGACGTAGATCACACTACATTGTACTAGCTTCTTGGTTACACTCAATGCCCTCACTATGTAGTGGGGATTCAAGTGACCTAGTGGTATGGTAATTAATTGTGAATTGTGCTGTGTTAACTAATCCACTCTATGTGTTTGTTATTTCTACCCGGGTTAGATGTTTCTCATGGGCATCAAAAGGATATATTTCAAGTAGCCTATGTGTGCATGACATCAATTGGTGATGGTCATCAGGTTCGAGGAATCCAAGTGCAAGATGAGAAGCCGGGGGTTAGAGCAACTCCACTCGTTCGGCCCCCCAGCACAGAGGCCGGTGCTATGTCGGACCCTCGCACGACACTTTTTAGGCCCTGGAGGCAATATAGGTCCCAGCCACGCCCTCAGGTGCCGCCCCCAAGGCGTCGTAAATTCAAACTTGTTCATTCCCGCTCCCCAAAAAAGCCACAAGTCCGGCGATCAGTGCCACAAAGTCCCGGCGATCGGCGATAAACTTGCCATAGTTCGGCGATCAATAAAAAGTCCGGCGTTCAAAAGAAAGGACGCATAGACAGTGCATCAAACGGCGACGTCGGCTGCTACCTCCTGAGCTTGCGTTGGTTTTTCCCTTGAAGAGGAAAGGGTGATGCAGCAAAGCAGAGTAAGTATTTCCCTCAGTTTGAGAACAAGGTATCAATCCAGTAGGAGACAACGCACAAGTCATCGAATACATGCACAAACAATCAAACAAACTTGCACCCAACGTGATAAAGGGGTTGTCAATCCCTTCACGGTTACTTGCAAAAGTGAGATCTGATAGAGATCGATAAATGGTAAAGTAAATATTTTTGGTATTTTTGGTTTATAGATCGGAAAGTAAAAGATTGCAAAATAGTAGATCGGAAACTAATATGATGGAAAAGAGAACTTATATGATGGAAAAGAGACTCAATATGATGGAAAAGAGACCCGGGGGCCATAGTTTCACTAGTGGCTTCACTCAAGATAGCAAATAATAAGGTGGATGAACAAATTACTGCCGAGCAATTGATAGAAGAGTGCATAATTATGACGATATCTAAGCCAATGATCATGAACATAGGCATCACGTCCATGTCAAGTAGACCGAAACGATTCTGCATCTACTACCATTACTCCACACATCGACCGCTATCCAGCATGCATCTAGAGTATTAAGTTCATAAAGAACGGAGTAACGCATAAAGTAAGATGACATGATGTAGAGGAATTAACTCAAGCAATATGATGAAAACCCCATCTTTTTATCCTCAATGGCAACAATACAATACGTGCCTTGCTGCCCCTACTGTCACTGGGAAAGGACACCCGCAAGATTGAACCCAAAGCTAAGCACTTCTCCCATTGCAAGAAAAACCAATCTAGTAGGCCAAACTAAACCGATAATTCAAAGAGACTTGCAAAGATATCAAATCATGCATATAAGAATTTAGAGAAGATTCAAATAATATTCGGAGATAATTTGATCATAAATCCACAATTCATCAGATCTCGGCAAACACACCGCAAAAGAGTATTACATCCAATAGATCTCCAAGAACATCAAGGAGAACATGGTATTGAGAATCAAATAGAGAGAAGAATCCATCTAGCTATAACTATGGACCCGTAGGTCTGTGGTAAACTACTCACGCTTCATCGGAAGGGCAATGGTGTTGATGTAGAAGTCCTCCGTGATCGAATCCCCCTCTAGTAGGAAGCCAGAAATGGCCCCTAGATGGGATCTCACGGGTACAGAAGGTTGCGGCGGTGGAAAAATGTTTTCTTGGCTCCCCCTGATGGTTTATGGGTATAAGAGTATATATGGGTGATGTCTACTACAGAACCTTCTTCTTGTAGACGTTCTTGGGCCTGCAAGTGCACAAGTTTGTAGGACAGTAGCAAATTTCCCTCAAGTGGATGACCTAAGGTTTATCGATCCGTGGGAGGCGTAGGATAAAGATGGTCTCTCTCAAACAACCCTGCAACCAAATAACAAAAAGTCTCTTGTGTCCCCAACACACCCAATACAATGGTAAATTGTATAGGTGCACTAGTTCGGCAAAGAGATGGTGATACAAGTGCAATAAGGATGGTAGATATAGGTTTTTGTAATCTGAAATAATAAAACAGCAAGGTAACAAGTGGTAAAAGTGAGCGTAAGCAGTATTGCAATGATAGGAAACAAGGCCTAGGGTTCATACTTTCACTAGTGCAAGTTCTCTCAACAATAATAACATAGATAGAACATATGACAAGCCCTCAGCATGCAACAAAGAGTCACTCCAAAGCCACTAATAGCGGAGAACAAACATAGAGATTATGGTAGGGTGCAGAAACCACCTCAAAGTTATTCTTCTGGATCGATCTATAAAAGAGTTCGTACTAGAATAACACCTTAAGACACAAATCAACCAAAACCCTAATGTCACCTAGATACTCCATTGTCACCTCAAGTATCCGTGGGCATGATTATACGATACGCATCACACAATCTCAGATTCATCCAACCAACATAAAAGTACTGCAAAGAGTGCCCCAAAGCTACTACCGGAGAGTCAAGAACGTGTGCCAACCCCTATGCATAGGTTCCCAATGTCACGAAACCCGCAAGTTGATCACCAAAACATACATCAAGTGGATCAATAGAATAACCCATTGTCACCACGGTTATCTCACACAAGACATACATCAAGTGTTCTCATAAAAGACTCAATCCGATAAGATAACTTCAAAGGGAAACTCAATTCATCACAAGAGAGTAGAGGGGAGAAACATCATAAGATCCAACTACAATAGCAAAGCTCGGGATACATCAAGATCGTGCCATAGAGGGAACACGAGAGAGAGAGAGAGATCAAACACATAGCTCTTGGTACATACCCTCAGCCCCGAGGGTGAACTACTCCCTCCTCGTCATGGATAGCGCCGGGATGATGAAGATGGCCTCCGGTGATGGGATCCCCTTCCGGCGAGTCAACAGGGTCCCGATTGGTTTTGGTGGCTCTGAGAGGCTTGCGGCGGCGGAACTCCGATCTAGGTTCTGTTCTGGAAGTTTTAGGTGCGTAGGTATATATGGGTGAAAGAATGCGTCGGTGGAGCTACGGGGCCCCACGAAGTAGGGGGGCGCGCCAGGGGTGGCGCCCCCCACCCTCGTGAGCACCTCCCGTATCTTCTGACGTGGGGTCCAAGTCCATCAGGTGGGTTTCCTTCCAAAAATAACTTCTCCAGTTGATTTCGTTCCGTTTCGACTCCGTCTGATATTCCTTTTCTTCGAAATACTGAAATAGGCAAAAAACAGCAAATCTGGGCTGGGCCTCCGGTTAATAGGTTAGTCCCAAAAATAATATAAAAGTGGATAATAAAGCCCAATATTGCCTAAAACAGTAGATAAAGTAGCATGGAGCAATCAAAAATTATAGATATGTTGGAGACGTATCGGGGAAGGTGATGGAGATGTTGGTGAAGATGGCGGAGGTGTTGGTGAAGATCGCGGTGATGATGATGGCCCCATGGCGTTCGGCGCCACCGGAAGCAAGGGGAGAGCCCCCTTCTTCTTCTTCTTCCTTGACCTTCTCCCTAGATGGGAGAAGGGTTTCCTCGGTCCTTGGCTCCCATGGCTTGGGAGGGCGAGATCCCCTCCGAGATTGGATCTATCTCTCTGTTTCTGCGTTACATCTGGCTCTGTTTCACCGTTTGGCGTATATATGGAGATCCGTAACTCCGATTGGCCTGAAACCTTCACCGTGATTTTTTCCCGAATATTAGCTTTCTTGCGTTAAAACAAGAGCGTCAACCGCCTTACGGTGGGCTCACGAGGGTCAGGGGCGCGCCTGGGGGGGTAGGGCGCGCCCCCCTACCTCGTGACCACCTCGGGCACCGTCTCGTGTGGATTTTTCTTCCGGAATTTTCCATATTTTCCAAAAATAAGCTTCGTCCGTTTTTATGCCGTTTGGACTCCGTTTGATATGGATATTCTGCGAAACAAAAACATGCAATGACGAGGACCGCATCGGCCTTTGGATCAATATGTTAGTCCCAAAAATAATATAAAAGTTGCCAAAAAGTATATGAAAGTTGAATAATATTGGCATGGAACAATCAAAAATTATAGATCTGACGGAGACGTATCAGCATCCCCAAGCTTAATTCTTGCTCGTCCTCGAGTAGGTAAATGATAAAAAGATAATTTTGATGTGGAATGCTACCTAGCATAATCTTGATCATATGTCTAATCATGGCATGAATATTAAGACACGAGTGATTCAAAGCAATAATCTATCCTTTGACATAAAAACAATAATACTTCAAGCATACCAACCAAGCAATTATGTCTTATTGAAATAACATAGCCAAAGAAATCTCATCCCTACAAAATCATATAGTCTGGCTATGCTCCATCTTCACCACACAAAATATTCACATCATGCACAACCCCGATGACAAGCCAAGCAATTGTTTCATACTTTTGACGTTCTCAAACCTTTTCAACTTTCACGCAATACATGAGCGTGAGCCATGGACATAGCACTATAGGTGGAATAGAATATGATGATGGGGGTTATGTGGAGAAGACAAAAAGGGAGAAAGTCTCACATCGACGTGGCTAATCAACGGGCTATGGAGATGCCCATCAATTGATGTCAATGTGAGGAGTAGGGATTGCCATGCAACAGATGCACTAGAGCTATAAGTGTATGAAAGCTCAAACTGAAACTAAGTGGGTGTGCATCCAACTTGCTTGCTCATGAAGACCTAGGGCATTTGAGGAAGCCCATCGTTGGAATATACAAGCCAAGTTCTATAATGAAAATTCCCACTAGTATATGAAAGTGAAAACATAGGAGACAATCTATATGAAGAACATGGTGCTACTTTGAAGCACAAGATATGAGACTCACTATATGAAGAACATGGTGCTACCTTGAAGCACAAGTGTGGAAAAAGAGATAGTAACATTGCCCCTTTTTATTTATTTTCTTTTTTTTCTTTTTCTTCTTTTTTTTGCGGGCTTCTTTGGCCCCATTTTCTTTATTTAGGCTTCTTTGGCCTCTCTTTTTTTTTGGATGGGGCAATGCTCTAATAATGATGATCATCACACTTTTATTTACTTACAACTCGATATTACAACTCGATACTAGAACAAAGATATGACTCTATATGAATGCCTCCGTGGTGTGCGGGATGTGCAATGATCTAGCATAGCAATGACATCAAAAAACGGACAAGCCATGGAAACATCATGCTAGCTATCTTACGATCATGCAAAGCAATATGACAATAAATGCTCAAGTCATGTATATGATGATGATGGAAGTTGCATGGCAATATATCTCGGAATGGCTATGGAATGCCATGATAGGTAGGTATGGTGGCTGTTTTGAGGAAGATATAATGAGGCTTATGTGTGACAGAGCGTATCATATCACGGGGTTTGGATGCAGTGAAGTTTGCACCAACTCTCGAGGTGAGAAAGGGCAATGCAGTACCGAAGAGGCTAGCAATGATGGAAGGGTGAGAGTGCGTATAATCCATGGACTCAACATTAGTCATAAAGAACTCACATACTTATTGCAAAAATCTATTAGTCATCGAAACAAAGTACTACGCGCATGCTCCTAGGGGGGTAGATTGGTAGGAAAAGACCATCGCTCGTCCCCGACCGCCACTCATAAGGAAGGCAATCAATAAACACCTCATGCTCCGACTTCGTTACATAACGGTTCACCATACGTGCATGCTACGGGACATGCAAACCTCAACACAAGTATTTCTCAATTTCACAATTACTCAACTAGCACAACTCTAATATCACCATCTTTATATCGCAAAACTATTGCAAGGAATCAAACATATAATATTTAGCGATCTACAAGTTTATGTAGGATTTTATGACTAACCATGTGAATGACCAGTTCCTGTCAACTCTCTAAATAAATATAAGTGAAGCAAGAGAGTTTAATTCTTTCTACAAAAGATGTGCCCGTGCTCTAACAAGTATAAGTGAAGCAAAAGAGCATTCTACAAAGGGCGGTTGTCTATGTAAAGAAAAACAGGCAATCCAAACTTCAATTGATATAAGTGAAGCACATAGCATTCTATAAAGCCATACTCAAAAGATATAAGTGAAGTGCAAAGAGCATTCTATAAATAAACGAAGGACTATCTCATACCAGCATGGTGCATAAAAGAAAAATAAAAACCTAATTGCAAAAGACGCTCCAAGACTTGCACATAAGAACGAAACGAATCCGAAAACATACTGATACTTGTTGAAGAAAGAGGGGATGCCTCCCCAGCATACCCAAGCTTGGACGCTTGAGTCTCCTTGAATATTTACTTGGGGTGCCTCGGGCATCCCCAAGCTTGAGCTCTTGCCTCTCTTCCTTCTTCTCACATCGAAACATCCTCGATTAGACACTACATCCACACAAAACTTCAACAGAAAACTCGGTAAGATCCGTTAGTATAATAAAGCAAATCACCACTCTAAGTACTGTTGCAAACCAATTCATATTTTTTTTTGCATTGTGTATACTGTAATATAACTTTTTCATGGCTTAATCCACTGATATAAATTGATAGATTCATCAAAACAAGCAAACTATGCATCAAAAACAGAATCTGTCAAAAACAGAACAGTCTGTAGCAATCTGAACATCCACCATACTTCTGGTAACCCAAAAATTCTACCAAAGTTAGGAATAATAAACAAGTTGTATAGCAAGACAGTGCAAAACGAATCAGAACCAATTGACGTTCTAGTTAAAAATGTAAAATCGCGCACTACAACCAAAGTTTCTGTCCTGCACCGTACAAACCAACAAGCATTGTAAACATCCTAAAGGCAAACCTTGGCACATTATTTTTATAATACAATGGAATTGTACAAGGATAATTATTTTTGTTGAAAAGTTTCTGTAATCAAGGTTCACAAAGTTTCCGTGAGCATGAACAAAGTTCAAGGCTAGCTCCCACTTCAACAATGATCGTCTTTCTCACTTTCACTTTCCTTTTTGTAAAAGTTTTGGGTTCCCCTCTTTATTTTTGTTGTTTTTAAACTATATGAAAGCACTCAACAGAAATAAATGACTCTCTAAAACTTCTGGGTTGTCTCCCTAGCAGCGCTTTCTTTAAAGCCATTAAGCTAGGCATATAGTGCTCAAGTAATGAATCCACCCGGATCCCAAGGTATATCAAAGCCAATTTTAATTAACAATGAGTTGTAATTTAGTAGTGAGCACAAAGTAACATATATCAAGCAACAACGAAGTCTAACTCTCTTTATGCATCGGCATGTCATAAGAGAACAATTCATGCACACATAGTAAAGGCCAACGCATAGTATAAGCAGTTTCATGCAATTTCATAGTATGGGAAACATAGAGAGGTGGAGACAAAGTTCCTCTCTCATAATAATTGCAAGTAGGAGCAGCAAGCACATGCATATTATATCTATCAAAATCATCATGTGCAAAGGTAAAAGGCAACCCATCAATATAATCCTTAATAAGCACAAACTTCTCCGATAAAGTGTAGTAGGGAGAATTCAAAAAGATAATAGGACTATCATGCGTGGGTGCAATAGCAACAATTTCATGTTTAACATAAGGAACTATAGCAAGTTCATCTCCATAAGCATAATTCATATTGGCATCTTGGCCACAAGCATAGCAAGCATCATCAAAAAGGGATATTTCAATAGAATCAACGGGATCATAATAGTCATCATAGCAATCCTCCTTCAGTAAGCACGAAGGGAATTAAACAATGTATGAGTTGAAGAGTTACTCTCATTGGAAGGTGGGCACGGGTGATCAATCCGCTCTTCCTCCTTTTGTTCTTCGCTCTTCTCATCATCTTTTTCATCCAATGAGCTCACAGTTTCATCAATTTCCTCTTCCATAGGCTCCTGCAAAATATTAGTCTCTTCTTGGACAGCGGAGACTTTCTTAATAAGTGCATTAATTTCATAATTGTATTTATAATTCTCATAGCAATATTTGAGGATAGCTAAATTTTCAGATCTATAAACAGCATCATCAAAATCCTCAAACTCTTTACACATTGCTTCAATTTCATAAGCATCCATAAAAGCAACAAATTCTTCTATTTGTTCCACATCATAGTAATCATATATACCATTAGCATAAGAAGCTAAGGTTTTATTATCATTAAATTTGCATGAAAAGGGAAGATGCGGAGAATTCATTCTAGAGCAACAAGTATAATCATATTCCACGCATAGTTGCCAAGCATACCACTTCAACATATTAATTTGATCCCATAGTAGTTTCCCTTTTTGTGTCGAGCGATAATCCCTAAAGTATTCACGTTGATCCAACGTTACTCCCATTATAAAGTTGAATGGGGTTTTCTCAGGATTATCAAAGTAGTACAAAATATTTTTCTCATGATGAGAATCGAGGGTTTTAGGAGTTACCCCATCCTCATTAGTAGCAAGTACACCTAATTTTTTTGGTATTTTGTGTTCCATATCCATAACTAAAGATAAAGAACAACTAAGAACAGCAAATAAAAATTACTTAGTGATAAAGCAAACAAGCACACACGAGAATATTCACCCCACGCTATGACTCCCCGGCAACGGCGCCAGCTTCTTGCTACCTCTTGAGCACCGCGTTGGATTTCCCCGAAGAGGAGAGGATGATGTAGCAAAGTAGCGTAAGTATTTCCCTCATTTTTTGAGAACCAAGGTATCAATCCAGTAGGAGACCACGCACAAGTCTCTTGTACCTACACAAAACGATAGCAACTCGCAACCAACGCTTAGGGGTTGTCAATCCCTTCACGGTTACTTACGAGAGTGAGATCTGATAGAGATAATATTTTTGGTATTTTTGATATAGATAGATGCAAAGTAAAAAGTAAAAGGCAAAGTAAAACAAAGCAAGTAAATAAAGTGATGTAGATTGATATGATGAGAATAGACCCGGGGGCCATAGGTTTCACTAGTGGCTTCTCTCAAGAGCATAAGTATTCTGATTGGGTGAACAAATTACTGTTGAGCAATTGATGAATTGAGAATAGTTATGAGTATATCTAGGCAATGATCATGTATATAGGCATCACGTCCAAAACAAGTAGATCAAAATGATTCTGCATCTACTACTATTACTCCACTCATCGACCGCTATCCAGCATGCATCTAGAGTATTAAGTAAAAACAGAGTAACGCCGTAAGCAAGATGACATGATGTAGAGGGATAAAATCATGCAATATGATATAAAAAACCCCATCTTGTTATCCTCGATGGCAACAATACAATACGTGCCTTGCAACTCCTTCTGTTACTGAGTAAGGACACCGCAAAATTGAACCCAAAGCTAAGCACTTCTCCCATTGCAAGAACTACCAATCTAGTTGGCCAAACCAAAAAGATAATTCGAAGAGACTTGCAAAGATAACTCAATCATACATAAAAGAATTCAGAAAAGAATCAAATATTTTCCATAGATAATACTGGATCATAAACCCACAATTCATCGGTCTGAACAAACACACCGCAAAAAGAAGATTACATCGAATAGATCTCCATGAGAGAGGGGGAGAACATTGTATTGAGATCCAAAAAGAGAGAAGAAGCCATCTCGCTAATAACTATGGACCCAAGGTCCTAAGTAAACTACTCACACTTCATCGGAGGGGCTATGATGAAGTAGAAGCCCTCCGTGATGACGGCTCTCTCGGCGGAGCTCGAACAGGCCCCAAGATGGGATCTCATGGATCTGAGAAAGTTGCGGAGGTGGAATTAGGTTTTGGCTCTGCTCGATCATTCGGGATACGAGGTATATATAGGAGGAAGGAATGCGTCGGTGGAGCTCGAGGGGCCCACGAGGTAGGGGGCGTGCCCTCCACCCTCATGACCGCCTCTGGCGCTGCTTGGAGTAGGGTCCAAGTCTCCTGGATCACGTTCGGTTGGAAAATCACGATCCCGAAGGTTTCATTCCGTTTGGACTCCGTTTGATATTCTGTTTCTTCGAAATAATGAAAAAGGCAAAAAACAGCAATTCTGGGCTGGGCCTCCGGTTAATAGGTTAGTCCCAAAAGTAATATAAAAGTGGAAAATAAAGCCCAATATAGTCCAAAACAGTAGACAAAGTAGCATGGAGTAATCAAAAATTATAGATACGTTGGAGATGTATCAAAGAAAAGAGCTTGATGTCTACTACACAACCTTCTTCTTGTAGATGTTGTTGGGCCTGCAAGTGCACAGGTTTGTAGGACAGTAGCAAATTTCCCTCAATTGGATGACCTAAGGTTTATCAATTCGTGGGAGGCGAGGGATGAAGATGGTCTCTCTCAAGCAACCCTCGCAACCAAATAACAAAGAGTCTCTTGTGTCCCCAACACACCCAATACAATGGTAAATTGTATAGGTGCACTAGTTCGACGAAGAGATGGTGATACAAGTGCAATATGGATAGTAGATAAAGGTTTTTTAATCTGAAATTATAAAACTGCAAGGTAACTAATGATAAAAGTGAGCGTAAACGGTATTGCAATGATAGGAAACAAGGCCTAGGGTTCATACTTTCGCTAGTGCAAGTTCTCTCAACAATAATAACGTAGTTGGATCACATAACTATCCCTCAACATGCAACAAAGAGTCACTCCGAAGCCACTAATAGCGGCGAACAAACGTAGAGATTACGGTAGGGTACGAAACCACCTCAAAGCTATTCTTTCGGATCGATCTATGAAAGAGTCCGTACTAGTATAACACCTTAAGACACAAATAATTCAAAACCCTAATGTCACCTAGATACTCCATTGTCACCTCAAGTATCCATGGGCATGATTATACGATATGCATCACACAATCTCAGATTCATCAAACCAACATAAAAGTACTTCAAAGAGTGCCCCAAAGTGTCTACCGGAGAATCACGACGAAAAACGCAAAGCCAACCCCTATGCATAGGTTCATGGGCGGAACCCGCAAGTTGGTCACCAAAACATACATCAAGTGGCACATGATATCCCATTGTCACCACAGATAATCACGGCAAGACATACATCAAGTGTTCTCAAATCTTTAAAGACTCAATCCGATAACATAACTTCAAAGGGGAAACTCAATCCATTACAAGAGAGTAGAGGGGGAGAAGAAACATAGGATCCAACTATAATAGCAAAGCTCACGATACATCAAGATCGTGTGAAGTCGAGAACACGAGAGAGAGAAATCAAACACATAGCTACTAGTACATACCCTCAGCCCCGAGGGTGAATTACTCCCTCCTCGTCATGGAGAGCGCCGGGATGATGAAGATGGCCTCCGGTGATGGGATCCCCCTCGCAGGTGCTTAACAGGTCCTGATTGGTTTTGGTGGCTACAGAGGCTTGCGACGGCGGAACTCCCGATCTATCTTCTGTTCTGGAAGTTTTAGGGTACGTAGGTATATATGGGTGAAAGGAATACGTCGGTGGAGCTACGGGGGCCCCACGAGGCAGCAGGGCGCGCCCAGGGGGAGCTTCGTCTTTGTAATAGGCCGAGGAGATGAGTGCTTGAAGGTATATCTTTAGATCTTGCAATAGAATATTTTTGTTTCTTGTTTTAGCACTAGTTTATTTTATAAAAGAAAACTACAAAAATGGAATTGAGTTTGTCTCATACGCTTCATCTTTTTAATATCTTTCGTGAGTATGATGGAAAGGAAAATTGTGCTCAAGTACTAGAAGAAGAATTACATAGAATTCTTGGCATAAAATATGTGAATGATGAGCATGATTGCAATGTTGTTAGTATGAATTCCTTGAATATCCGTGATGCTAATGATATGCAAAGCCACAAGCTTGGGGAAGCTATGTTTGATGAAGATGATATTTTTTGTCCCCCAAGCTTTGATGAGCCAATTTACTATGATGAAAACATGCATCCTATCTATGATGATTATTGTGATGACACCTATGCTTTAAAGAATAATGATAACCATGAAACTTGTCATCTTGATCTTAATTTTCAATCACATGATAGTTATTTTGTTGAGTTTGCTCCCACTATTATTCATGAGAAGAAATTTGCTTATGTGGAGAGTATTAAAAATTCTATGCTTGTAGATCATGAAAAGAATGCTTTAGGTGCTGGTTATATTGTTGAATTCATTCATGATGCTACAGAAAATTATTATGAGGGAGGAACATATGCTTGTAGGAATAGCAATAATATCAAGTTTCCTCTCTATGTGCTTAAATTTTTGAAGTTATGCTTGTTTTGTCTTCCTATGCTTGTTGATTATTGTTCCCATAAGTTGTTTGCTCACAAAATCCCTATGCATAGGAAGTGGGTTAGACTTAAATGTGCTAGTCATATTCTTCATGATGCTCTCTTTATGTTTCAATTCTTATCTTTTATGTGAGCATCATTGAAATCATAATGCCTAGCTAGGGCGTTAAACGATAGCGCTTGTTGGGAGGCAACCCAATTTTATTTTAGTTTCTTGCTTTTTGGTTCTGTTTAGGAATAAATAATCCATCTAGCCTCTGTTTAGATGTGGTTTTATATTTTAATTAGTGTTTGTGCCAAGTAGAACCTTTGGGAAGACTCGGGTGAAGTCTTTATGATCATGCTGTAAAAAACAGAAACTTTAGCGCTCACGAGATTAGCTATAACTTTATGCTTTAGAGTTCTATTTAGTTGATTCTTTCTGCAGATGATTAATAGACAAATTACTCAGGTCCATCAATTTATTTCATAATTTTTGGGGTTCCAGAAGTATACGTTTTATACATATTACTACAGACTGTTCTGTTTTTGACAGATTCTGTTTTCTATGTGTTGTTTGCTTATTTTGATGCATCTATGGCTAGTATTAAGTGGTATGAACCATAGAGAAGTTGGAATACAGTAGGCTTTACACCAATATGAATTTAGAATGAGTTCATTACAGTACCTAAGTGGTGATTTTTTTTTCTTATACTAACGGAGCTTACGAGTTTTGTTTTGAGTTTTGTGTGGTTGAAGTTTTCAAGTTTTGGGTAAAGATTTGATGGATTATGGAATAAGGAGTGGAAAGAGCCTAAGCTTGTGGATGCCCAAGGCACCCCAAGGTAATATTCAAGGACAACCAAGAGCCTAAGCTTGGGGATGCCCGGATGGCATCCCCTCCGTAAATCCTTCGTTCATCGGTAACTTTACTTGGAGCTATATTTTTATTCACCACATGATATGTGTTTTGCTTGGAGCGTCATTTTATTTTGTTAGTATTTGCTTGCTGTTATTTATATTAGTGTTTTTCATCTCTAGTTTCAATAAAAAAAGTCAAGGATAGCCTTTGCCATGCTTATATTGCTAGTTTGCATGTTGCTGTTTGAAAACAGAAAGTTTACCGCAGTTGCAAAAATTCCCTAGAAAATTCAGAGCATGGTCTAACGTTGAATCTTTTTGCATATTAATATCTGATAAATGTATTACAGTGGGAATTTTAGTTCATAATTTTTGGAGTCAGGGAAGTATTGATACTCTTGCATTCTTTACAGACTGTACTGTTTTGGCAGATTGCTGTTATGTTTGCATTGTTTGCATATGTTTGCTTGCTTAATGATTCTATCTAAGGATAGGAGTATTAAATATGCAGAGGCATTTAGTATGCAATTTTGAATAATAATGTTAGTGATTTGTTACAGTAGAAAATGATAAGGTTTTGCATTGGTTTATACTAACCTGTCTCACGAGTTCTTGTTGAGTTTGTTGTGAATGAAGCTTTTGATAAAAGAGAAACCATGATATGAGAGGAATTAAGGAGACATAAAAGCTCAAGCTTGGGGATGCCCAAGGCACCCCAAGATAATATTTCAAGAAGTCTCAAGCATCTAAGCTTGGGGATGCCCCGGTAGACATCCCACCTTTCTCCAACAATTATCGGTTAGTATCGGTTGAACCTAAGTTTTTGCTTCTTCACATGAGTTGTGCTATCCTTGCAATGTAGTTTTCTCTAGCTTTGCTTGCTGTTTGAATAAAGTATCAAGATCTGAAATTATTACATGGGAGAGTCTTCACATAGTTGCATAATTATTCGACTACTCATTGATCTTCACTTATATCTTTTGAGCGTGATAATTTTTGCTCTAGTACTTCACTTAGATCTTTTAGAGCACGGTGGTGGATTTGTTTTAAAGAAACTATTTGATCTCTCATGCTTCACTTAGATTATTTTGAGAGACTTTAATAGCATGGTAATTTGCTTAATGTTAATATACTTGGTGTTCAAGATATGTGAAACTTTCTTTTGAGTGAATTGAATACTAAGATAAGTTTGATGCTTGATAATTCTTTTGAGATATGGAGGTGATAATATCAAAGTCGTGCTAGTTGAGTAGTTGTGAATTTGAGAAATACTTGTGTTGAAGTTTGCAAGTCCCGTAGCATGCACGTATGGTTAAAGTTGTGTAACAAATTTGAAACATGAAGTGTACCTGGCTTGTGCATCCTTATGAGTCGCGGTCGGGGACGAACGATGGTCTTTTCCTACCAATCTATCCACCTAGGAGCATGTGCGTAGTACTTGAATTTTTGGTGACCTCTAAATTTTTGCAATAAGTATGTGAGTTCTTTTGACTAATGTTGAGTCCATGGATTGTACGCACTCTGACCTTTCCACCTTTGCTAGCCTCTTGATGCACTGCATTGCCCTTTCTCACCTTGAGAGTTGGCGCAAACTTCACCGGTGCATCCAAACCCTGTGATACGATACGCTCTATCACACATAAACCTCCTTCTATCTTCCTCAAAACAGCCACCATACCTACCTATTATGGCATTTCCATAGCCATTCCGAGATATATTGCCATGCAACTTCCATCATCATCATCATGACATACATTACTTTTGTCATATTGCCATTGCATGATCATGTAGTTGACATCGTATTTGTGGCAAAGCCACCATGCATTATTTTTCATACATGTCACTCTTGATTCATTGCACCATCTCGCACATCACCGGAGGAATTCATATAGAGTCATATCTTGTTCTAAGTTTCGAGTTGTAATCCTTGTGTTGTAATCAATAGAAGTGTGATGATCATCATTATTAGAGCATTGCCCAAACAAAAAAAAGAGAAAGGCCAAAAGAAAAAAGAAAGGCCCAAAAAAATAAAAAAATAAAAAGGGCAATGCTACTATCTCTTTTTCCACACTTGTGCTTCAAAGTAGCACCTTGTTCTTCATGTAGTGAGTCTCATATATTGTGCTTCAAAGTAGCACCTCGTTCTTCATGTAGTGAGTCTCATAAGTTTTCCTTTTTATACTAGTGGGAATTTTTCATTATACAACTTGGCTTGTATATTCCTACAATGGGCTTCCTCAAATGCCCTAGGTCTTCGTGAGGAAGCAAGTGTTGGATAACGTTGCAGAAAATAAAATTTTTCTATGTTTCACCAAGATCAATCTATGAGTTCATCTAGCAACGAGAGAGAGGAGTGCATCTACATACCCTTGTAGATCGCGAGCGGAAGCGTTCAAGAGAACGGGGTTGAGGGAGTCATACTGTCGTGATCCAAATCACCGATGACCGAAAGTGCCGAACGGACGGCACCTCCGCGTTCAACACACGCACGGTTAGGGAAGACGTCTCCTCCTTCTTGATCCTGCAAGGGGGAAGGAGAGGTTGATGGAGATCCAGCAGCACGACGGCGTGGTGGTGGATGCAGCAGGGATCTCTGTAGGTGTAGCGACCCGACTCGGTAAGAGTCGAAGTCTGCTGCTTACCGTGCTAGTCCTGGATCGACTTCCTAGCACACACGTACTTTCGATGAAATAATGAAATAACACACATCTCTTTATTACATCGATAGTCCAGGAGCAATACATTTATTACAAAATAGGGCATAGAGCCAACAAACAAAATACTGCGGAAGCAAAGTAGTAAATAAGTCCAACTCCACGAGCAAGGTTGAGTGTAGAACATCGACCTATCGCACCTTAATCCTCGTCGGATATATACGCAGCGTGATAAGTTGCAGCCATATAGGTCAGTAGATTGAATGTACTGGCAAGTCACATCATAAGTGTAAAGATCCTATTTGTACATGCAATTTGGCTGGTGGAAAGCTCTAAGTTTAGTTTTTGAATAAGGCTAGTTTTTCCCTAGAATAAAAGATATTATCCTACCACTACAGTATAGCATAGAATGAGTTGGCAAACCCAACTCAACCCATTCCCAAAGTTTCATTTAAAACCCAACTGTTTAATTAAGGGTGATGAGATCTCCCAGCATTCCCACTACTAGATGCTCAAGTTGTCCGTAACTGGGGACACGGCTAATCGATTAGGTTTTAACACTCTGCAGAGGTTTGGCGACTTTTCCCCACAAGACTCGATCGCCTCCCTTGAAGTTCTCGCACTGCTTGGCGTTTGAGAACAGGATGACCGAGACATAGTATTTCGAAAGTATTTCCCCTTAACCCACGGATAGGCCGGTACACCTACTCATTCTACATCTGCTAGCCTATCCCGGAAGAGGTCATACTATCTACTCAACTAAGCTAGAGCCCATATTGGCTTGTGGCTGCACACTTAAGATTCTAGACATGATAAAAAGATTGATCTCTTTGATCCTGGGAGGACTTACCACTATTGGTGAACCACCATGGATAAACCATGCATGCTCCCACAAAAATTCGCCACCAATCAAACCAAACCTCTGCCCAGGTAGTTCATTAAGTTATCTTGGTTCTACTTACTACTTTGTCACTCATCTCTCACAATGAACACTTCCCAATCCACGTCTACATTGGCGAGGCAAAATTAAACTTACGCGGTGGTGACAAAGGTATATGGTTCAAACCTACCTCAATGAACTACTAGGTGACGGCATACCTATCTGGCAACAATAAATCCTACCATGCAATCCTACCACAAAAGGACTAAGTGCATAATATAAACATAGGTAATTGGAAGAATGGTCAAATGTGAACTTGCCTTGGTACTGTTGGTTGAATTCTAAAGACTGATAATATTCTGCTTCAGACCGCAATCTACCGCAAAAAGAAGATAAACAAACATAAGCAAACATTCTAGAGAACCAGAAAGAACATGCAAGGCAAAAGTCTCGAAAAACCAAATGAACAAACATCACACTTAACTAGCATGAAAATATTCTAGGTGCAAAACAACATAGGCACATGGTTCAAGAAGTGATGTGAACTATAGTGCATACTATGCATACTAGTAAAATATTAATAGGCAGATTCTAGTGTGTGAAAATTATTGTGACAAAGTTCCAGGTGATAGGGTTTTGTCTACTGTGACAAAGTGCAAAAAGAATCAACTTAATCGGAGCTACAGTTTGAGAGATATGGCCATTTGAAGTTTGAATTCAAATCTGAATAAATTCAAATTTGAATCTGACAAAAGTTTGCAAAAAGGATACCACTGGATATATCTAAACAATACGAAGAATTTGCCGCTGGTTCCATCAAGTTTGGATCTACGGTTTAAAAGTTTTGGCTAATCTAAGCTCAGGGACTAACTCGTGATTTCTAGGGACTAAGCAATGAAATGTAAAATTAAATCTACTACATGCAGCCCAGCCACGTGGCGGGCTGCGGGTGGCTGGCAGCGACGCTGCGGAAGCGTTCACAATAAGCGACCGCTACTTAAGTAAAACAGCTACATGGCTAGAAAAAACTAAAACCGAGACCGGTTTATCTAAACTAATCGGTTTAATCTAAACCGGATGAACCGATAAAAAACACTAAACTAAACAGATCTAGAGAAAAAAACTAAACGAATAGCGGCGGCGGTTCGCTCACCTCGGCATTTACGGGTGACAGGACAGCGGCGCCGGAGTCGGGCGGTGACGGGCGGCGAAGTCTGGCGGCAGCGGAGGTGTCGGGGAGGACGAAGCCTTGGCGGTCCGGTGGTGGGGTCGGTGGTGGTCGGGCGCCCGGGACAGCGAGGTAGAGGGCGGCTCGGCGCTCGGCGAGGACGCAGGTCGTCGGGCGGCGGTTCCGGCGAGACCTAGGCGGCAAAAACATGTCAACAAGATACGCCTCGGCGAGTAACGAAGATTGGTGTAAACAAAGTGAAGGTAGGGGAGTTCACGGCGATGTAAAACTCTGGTGAGATATTCCGGCTCCGGCGAGATCCAACACGGCAGTGCGGTGGTTGCGAGGAGCTAGGGACGATGTGGAGTGGCAGAATGGAGAGAGGGGGTCGAGGGCTTCTTATAGGCGCGGAGAGAGGGCTCGGGAGCGAAGGATAAGCTCTACCCCGAGAGCTTCGGCCGGCGGGTTCGGGAGTGCGCGTGTGCGTGCTCATCCAGCGGGAGGAGCGGGAGGTTAGGGACGATGGGCGGGCCCCATACGTCAGCGGCAGCAGCAGGTAGCGAGCGAAGGGAGGAGCGGGCGGCTCGTGCGTGCGGCGCTGGCCTCCTGGCGCTCACTGGCCGCTAAGGCCGTGGCTGGGCCTTGGCCTCACTGGCCTGTGGCTGGGCTGGCTGGCCAGCGCGTGTGTTTTTTTTTTTTTACATAAAAATACTTTCAAAGGCCAAAGCGAAACAAAAAAAATACTAAATATACCACGATAATTTTCTAAAATTACCTTGGAATATCTAGAGCACAATGAACATTTATTCAACCATAGAAGAATTTGAAAATATTTTCCTAATGCATTTAATGCACTTTTTGCAAATAAAATAAATACCAAATAAGTTCTAAAAACTCCAACTAATATTCAAATGAAATTTCCATCTCTTTTATATTTTGAGGAAGTCATCTTATCCCTCTCCTTTATTTTTCTTGAGTGGAAAATAATATTTGAACATTCGAGAAAACTCCAAAAATGCAATAAATCATGAGATGCAAATGATTTCAAATATTATTTTAAAATAACATCTATTGGTTTCATAATCCATTTCCATTTTCTTCCTGATAATTGAAGGAGTCATATTTCCTTCTCTCTTTATTTTATTGGAATGAATGGAAATGTTTTTGAAACTCAAAACGAAAAACTTTCCAAAAGTGAACCAAATGAAATTCAAAGGTGCTCCTCATCACTTCCCACTCTATGTCATATATTTTTAAAGTCCTATTATCTTCTCTCATGAAAATCCTTGAGTGGCATAAAGTCTCTGAGTTGGACTATTGTTCAAATGGAATTCAAATCTACTTCAAAACCACTTTTCATTTCTTTAAATGGAAGAAGTCATACTATCTCCACTCTAGGGTTTTGTGATGAAATGAAATTGAATTCATGGAGACCAAAATGCAAAATGAAAAGTTTTGGGAAAGTCCTTTTATTCCCTCTCATTCAACTTTCAAAAAGTTTCTATTTCCACTCAATTTCACACAATCAACCACACAACAATCAAACAAACAATCACAATTATTTATTTAATATAACATTCCAAAATTTAGAATTTTGGGATGTTACAAACTACCACTTAAAATGAATCTCTGCCTCGAGATTCAGAGAGGCTAGAAAGAAGGTTAGATTTGTGGGGTCTCCTTGAAAATCCATTCATCAACACAGGGTATGGGGTGCTACCACCCTTAGAAGCATGGTTACGCTTCCAACAAAACTCATGTACTTCGCCCTTTGGGTTGACGGTGTCGGTCCTCTCATACTCCCTGGAGTAACTCTTTCTTTGAGGCTCTTCCGGTAGGGCATAACCTTTTCCTCAAAATCTTGAGTCCTTGCATCAAAATATGATCCTTCCGAGACTGGGTCTTCTTAGCTGACAGGTCTGTCGCCAATGCTAAACAACTATCGAAAATCTCATGGTGGTCAACAATTACTGGTTCTCCTGCAGAAAATGGGTGCAGGTTGAACCTCACCGCATAACCTACGATTGGCAACATGTGCCTGTCGGGTTTCCATCATCCTGCCATTCTAAGGCTTTTGGTTTGTCGTGGTCGACACTCTTCTAAGTTTTTAAGGCTCTGATTTTCCATCAACATATGATAGCTCATGAAAGAAGTCTCCGGTATGGGGGCCAATCCATCCCGTACTTGAATCATTACCACATACGCAGATAGTGAATCACGTATTCTAACACTTGGGCATCCTCACAAACATTGCATAACTTCTCTTCTCCACGACTGGGTTCGGGTAATCCATTGGTTACGCAAGCCAAACAAAACCTCTATCGCCTCTTCACAACTCTTGGGTTTACGTAACCTCCTATGGAACGTCTGTTGATGAAATCACATCTTCTTCCGAATTCTTTCTCGCAACAAGGTTGTGCTTGCTTCTTATCAAATCCACAGGTCCTGTGGGTTATGGCCCACTCCAACACTTGTATATCTTTAACTCATCCTTGGGGTTACTATTGTTCCATATTCCAACATTACATCTCCTTTAAATCCAATAGTACTTCATTCCTTCATACTCTTGGGGTAACCATCATAACTAAAACCAAACTCCAACTCATTTGTCCAAACTCCACTCTATGGAATACATTTTCTTTTCCCATTGTTCAAGTGTTCACATGCATAAGTATCGCCAAAAAAAATGCACTGGTTTATCCATAATTCTCTTCATATCAAATCCTTTATTACATCCTTAACCACTACTCAAAACTCAAATTTCAAAAGTACTCTATTACAAAAGCTTCCATCCACATAGTTTGGTATGGTCAAGCATTACTTCCATCTTTATTCATTTGCCATACTTGAAGATGCTTCATCCCACTAGAACTGCGTAAGATGTGATCCTTCAAATCATCGATGTTTTGCTTCATCGTGGTGACCATGAGCTTCATGTCCATCATCTCTGCATGTACCTCCCTCGTGTATTCCTGAGTGTGACGGAGTCTTGCTTCTAGTATTTCTCCAATCTGACGTATGGCCTCCATAGCAGCTTCACGAACAGAGTCAAAGAATGTTGCTCGTGGTACTCGAGAAATGAAAAAGTATTGCCCCATAGTCTTTGGGCAGACTCCCTTCACACGGTGGAGGTGTACCTCCACGCACCAAAGTTCAACTCCATTCTCCATGAAAGGATAACCCTTGTAGACTGCATCTCCTTCAAGATGAATATGCTTCATCATGTCCTTGAGGATTTTTGGGTAATCCCGATCACTAGTCGTGGTCATGATCGCTTCCGGGCCCTTGAGAAAAGACTTCGTAAAGGGCTGTCATCTGCAGCATAAAATAGAAGGGTTCTCATGATAATGTATGTATTTCCTTGGGTGAAATGTGGTTGTTTTCCGGAAAAAGTTTGGAGTCAGCTTGTCCATGGGTTCAAGGTTTATGTTTGAGTGAGACAGTGAGAGAGGTACTCACAATCAACAAACAACTCATAACATCTCATATGAGATCCCAACCACATCAACTTTTATTGCTTCATGAGCTATTACAATTTCCATTTCATAACTCAACTCAACATCCTCAATGAAAATAAAAGTATATTCCACATTTATTACATGCTTTATTCCAATATCAAGATCTCAACTACTCTTCTCAAGCTTTCCTCAGTCCGAACATCCTCCGGCAAAATGTCCTACTCCTTTGCGGCGTAAATAAATGACTTGAGACAAATCCAGAGGCTTCTTGGTGGCTATCTTGATTCCTTGGGTTCTTGGCTTCCTTCTTTGGGCATTCGCTAGCGTAATGACCTAAATCCTTGCACCTGTAACAAGTGATATGACTCAGGTCCTTTCCTACAGAAATTGGGTTGTTCTGGGGACACATGCTCCTTCTCTTCCTAGACTTCTTATTTCCGATTATTTCTTCTAACTCTTGTGGATCAAACTCCACTTCTTCTATCACAAAGTCTCCCAGATACTCTTGGATTTTCTTCGTGCAATACATGATGAAAAATGTCCTTCTTCTCCACATGAATAGCAAGCATTGGATTAAAATCTGTTTAGGCTTTCTCCATCGTGGTCGCCAACATCTTCCTTCATCACAGGTCCTTTTAAACTTTCCCCGAGGGCTTCTTTCATTGCTCCATTCTGCTGCTTGGCAATTTCTTGTACCTTGGGGTAAATATGACACTGGGCAGGGTAGTGCGTAGTTCCTTCACACAAGAAACAAGTAATCTGCCTAGTTAGGCATTCTTCCGCTGGGTGACTTCCTTCACAATGAGGGCATCCATCCTTGTGTTCCTCATGGGTGTGTCCTATTTCTCCGCATATCATGCAGGCACGAGGTTTCTTCATCGGGTTATCATCTTGCTTTCGGATAAGACGGGATCCCAACAGAGTCTCCTTCAATTGCTCCCAAGTTTTTGCTCCATTATATCCTTGTATGGCTTGATGCATTTTCCACTGTGTTGCAAAGACTTCTTGTAAAGTAATCTTGAAGAGCGTATTGAACCTCATACTTCCTTGCAACCAAATTGCTCTGAAGTGATTCTCCATGTTTTGAATCCATAGCTCTGCCTCCAACTGAGTGATCGGTCCAGAGAATACAAGTCCATCTTCATTCATCATCTATTGGGTCCAAGGGTTTTGGGATGAGATACGGGAGAGGGATAGAGAGATATACACACAAACAATATAGTTTTGAAAATAAGTTTTATTTGCTGCTGTCGAAAAACAAACACAAAATATGACAGCTCATAAATCATCGCATCTAACGTGAGTATAAAACAAGGATTTGGTCTTCTAAAGGTCATATAAATCCTGGAATTCTTCCGTGTCTTCATATTCTTCGAGTCTTCGATCGTCAGAGCATTAATTCTTCTAGTGTATGGTGAAGTCTCGATACCTTGTCCTTCTCGGAGTAGTCTTATTAGTTGATCCTCCGTGTGGTCAAAGGAAAAGGGGTATTGTCTAACTATTTGGGGTAAAAGGAAAGATTTGATAAAGCTCGAAAAGAAGAGAGGTAAAGGATCTTTTGAAAATAAAGTTTTAGAGAAATCATCTCTAACGGAATTCCAGTTTCTAGGGTCACGCCCCACAGTCAACATGTGCTCGATACCATATTCAGAGCGACCCGACTCGGTAAGAGTCAAGTCACTGTGCTTACCGTGCTAGTCCCTCGGATTGACTTGCTAGCACATTACGTGACTCGATGAAATAACAGAAATAACACACATCTCTTTATTACATCGATAATCCAGAGCAATACATTTATTACAAACTAGGGCATAGAGCCAATAAACAAATCATCGCGGAAGCAAAGTAGTAAATGAGTCCAACTCCACGAGCAAGGTTGAGTGTAGAACATCGACCTATCGCACCTTAATCCTCGTCGGATATATCTGCAACGTGATAAGTTGCAGCCATATAGGTCAGTACATTGAATGTACTGGCAAGTCACATCATAAGTGTAAAGAGCCTATTTGTACATGCAATTTGGCTGGTGGAAAGCTCTAAGTTTAGTTTTTGCATAAGGCTAGTTTTTCCCTAGAATAAAAGATATTATCCTACCACTACAGTATAGCATAGGATGAGTTGGCAAACCCAACTCAACCCATTCCCAAAGTTTCATTTAAAACCCAACTGTTTAATTAAGGGTGATGAGATCTCTCAAAGCATTTCCACTACTAGATGCTCAAGTTGTCCGTAAATCGGGGACACGGCTAATCGATTAGGTTTTAACACTCTGCAGAGGTTTGGCACTTTTCCCCACAAGACTCGATCGCCTCCCTTGATGTTCTCGCAGACCGCCTCGGGCGTTTGAGAACAGGATGACCGAGACATAGTCTTTGAAAGTATTCCCCCTTAACCCACGGATAGGCCGGTACACCTACTCATTCTACATCCGCTAGCCTATCCCTAAGAGTTCATACTATCTACTCAACTAAGCCAGAGCCCATATTGGCTTGTGGCTGCACACGTAAGCTTCTAGACATGATAATACGATTGATCTCTTTGAGCACAGGCGGACGGACCACTAGTGGTGCACCACCATGGATTAACCATGCATGCTCCCACTTGCATTTCGCCACCATTCAAACCAAACCTCCGCCTGGTAGTTCATTAAGTTATCTTGGTTCTACTTACTACTTTGTCACTCATCTCTCACAATGAACACTTCCCAATCCACGTCTACATTGGCGAGGCAAAATTAAACTTACGCAGTGGTGACAAAGGTATATGGTTCAAACCTACCTCAATGAACTACTAGGTGACGGCATACCCATCTGGCAACAATAAATCCTACCATGCAATCCTACCACAAAAGGACTAAGTGCATAATATAAACATAGGTAATTGGAAGAATGGTCAAATGTGAACTTGCCTTGGTACTGTTGGTTGAATTCTAAAGACTGATAATATTCTGCTTCGCACTCCGGGCAATCTACCGCAAAGAAGATAAACAAACATAAGCAAACATTCTAGAGAACCAGAAAGAACATGCAAGGCAAAAAGTCTCGGAAAAACCAAATGAACAAACATCACACTTAACTAGCATGAAAATATTCTAGGTGCAAAACAACATAGGCACATGGTTCAAGAAGTGATGTGAACTATAGTGCATACTATGCATACTAGTAAAGTATTAATAGGCAGATTCTAGTGTGTGAAAATTATTGTGACAAAGTTCGGTGATAGGGTTTTGTCTACTTGTGACAAAGTGCAAAAAGAATCAACTTAATCGAGACTACAGCTTTGAGAGATATGGCCATTTGAAGTTTGAATTCAAATCTGAATAAATTCAAATGTGAATCTGACAAAAGTTTGCAAAAGGATACCACTGGATAGATCTAAACAATACGAAGAATTTGCCGCTGGTTTCATCGAGTTTGGATCCACGGTTAAAAAGTTATGGCTAATCTAAGCTCGTGGACTAACCTGTGATTTCTAGGGACTAAGCGGAAATGAAAATTAAATCTACTACATGCAGGCCCCCTGGCCACGTGGCGGGCTGCGGGTGTAGCTGGCGGCGTTAAGCTGCAGGCGTTCATGAGCGACCGCTACTTAAGTAAAACAGCTACCGCGGCTAGAAAAAAAACTAAAACCGAGACCGGTTTATCTAAACTAACCGGTTTAATCTAAACCGGATGAACCGATAAAAAAACACTAAACTAAACCGATCTAGAGAAAAAAAAACTAAACGAATAGCGAGCGAGCGGTTCGCTCACCTCGACGACGACGACGACAGACAGACAGCGCGCCGAGTCAAAGTGACGGGCGGCGGGTCCCGGGCGGCAGCGGAGGTGTCGGGAGGACGAGCCTTGGGCGGTGATCCGGTGGTGGGGTCGGTGGTGGTCGGGCGCCCGGGACAGCGAGGTAGAGGGCGGCGGCTCGGCGCTCGGCGAGGACGCAGGTCGTCGGGCGGCGGTTCGGCGAGACCTAGGCGGCAAAAACATGTCAACAAGATCGCCTCGTGAAACGAAGATTGATGAAACAAAGTGAAGGTAGGGGAGTCTCTGACGCATGTAAAACTCTGGTGAGATATTAGGCTCGGGCGAGATCCAACACGGCAAAGGCGGTGGGTTGCGAGGAGCTAGGGACGATGTGGAGTGGCGAGAATGGAGAGAGGGGTCGAGGGCTTCTTATAGGCGCGGAGAGAGGGCTCGGAGCTAAGGATAAGCTCTACCCCGAGAGCTTCGGCCAGTGGAGTTCGGGAGGCAAGGTCTGCGTGCTCATCCAATGGGAGGAGCGGGAGGTTAGGGACGATGGGCGGCCCCTATACGCCAGCGGCAACAGCAGAAGCGAAGTGGGAGGAGCGGGCGGCAGGCTGCGTGCGCAGGCGCTAGGGCTGCCTCCTGGCGCTTGCTGCCGGCTGCCCTAGCTGTGGTCGGGCCTTGGCCTCACTGGCCTGTGGCTGGGCCGGTGGGCTGCCAAGGCGTGTGTTTTTTTTACATAAAAAACTTTCCAAGGCCAAAGCGAAACAAACAAAATCCTAAAAATACCACGATAATTTTCTAAAATTACCTTGGAATATCTAGAGCACAATGAACATTTATTCAACCATAGAAGAATTTGAAAATATTTTCCTAATGCATTTAATGCACTTTTTGCAAATCAAATAAATACCAAATAAGTTCTAAAAACTCCAACTAATATTCAAATGAAATTTCCATCTCTTTTATATTTTGAGGAAGTCATCTTATCCCTCTCCTTTATTTTTCTTGAGTGGAAAATAATATTTGAACATTCGAGAAAAATCCAAAATGCAATAAATCATGAGATGCAAATGATTTCAAATATTATTTTAAAATAACATCTATTGGTTTCATAGTCCATTTCCATTTTCTTCCTGATAATTGAAGGAGTCATATTTCCTTCTCTCTTTATTTTATTGGAATGAATGGAAATGTTTTTGAAACTCAAAACGAAAAAACTTTCCAAAAGTGAACCAAATGAAATTCAAAGGTGCTCCTCATCACTTCCCACTCTATGTCATATATTTTAAAGTCCTATTATCTTCTCTCATGAAAATCCTTGAGTGGCATAAAGTCTCTGAATTGGACTATTGTTCAAATGGAATTCAAATCTACATCAAAACCACTTTTCATTTCTTTAAATGGAAGAAGTCATACTATCTCCACTCTAGGGTTTTGTGATGAAATGAAATTGAATTCATGGAGACCAAAATGCAAAATGAAAAGTTTTGGGAAAGTCCTTTTATTCCCTCTCATTCAACTTTCAAAAAAGTTTCTATTTCCACTCAATTTCACACAATCAACCACACAACAATCAAACAAACAATCACAATTATTTATTTAATATAACATTCCAAAATTTAGAATTTTGGGATGTTACAGTAGGGCTTTGCCAAGCTCTACGGAGGAGGAGGAGGTGTTGGAGTGGGAGAGGGAGGCGCCTATGGCATGGGTGCGGCTGCCCTCCCTCCCCCCTCTTTATATAGGCCCCCAAGGGGGGGCGCCGGCCCTGGAGATGGGATCTCCAAGGGGGGCGGCGGCCAGGGGGGTGGCTTGCCCCCCAAGGCAAGTGGAGGCGCCCCCCACCCTAGGGTTTCCAACCCTAGGCGCAGGGGGGGTGCAAGGGGGGGCGCACCAGCCCACCAGGGGCTGGTTACCCTCCCCACTTCAGCCCACGAGGCCCTCCGGGATAGGTGGCCCCAGCCGGTGGACCCTCAGGACTTTCTCGTGGTCCCAGACAATACCGTGACCCGAAACTTTCCCGATGGTCAAACTGCACTTCCTATATATAATTCTTCACGTCAGGACCATTCCGAACTCCTCGTGACGTCCGGATCTCATCCGGACTCCAACAACTTTCGGTTCTGCATACTCATATCTCTACAACCCTAAGCGCCACCGAACCTTATGTGTAGACCCTACGGGTTCGGAGACACCGACATGACCAGGGACGACTCTCGGTCAATAACCAACAGCGGGATCGGATACCCATGTTGGCTCCCCCATGCTCCTCGATGATCTCATCGAATGAACCACGATGTCGAGGATTCAAGCAACCCCGTATACAATTCCCTTTGTCAATCGGCACGTTACTTGCCCGAGATTCGATCGCCGGTATCCCAATACCTCGCTCAATCTCGCTACGGCAAGTCACTTTACTCAGATCTTGTAATGCATGATCCCGTGACCAAACACTTGGTCACTTTGAGCTCATTATGATGATGCATTACCGAAAGTGGGCCCAGAGATACCTCTACTTCATACGGAGTGACAAATCCTAGTCTCGATCCGTGTCAACCCAACAGACACTTTCGGAGATACCCGTAGTATACCTTTTATAGTCACCCGATTACGCTATGACGCTTTGGTACACCCAAAGTACTCCTACGGTATCCGGAGTTACAAGATCTCATGGTCTAAGGAAAAGATACTTGACATTGGAAAAGATCTAGCAAACGAACTACACGATCTTGTGCTATGCTTAGGATTGGGTCTTGTCCATCACATCATTCACATAATGATGTGACACCGTTATCAACGACATCCAATTTCCATAGTCGTGAAACCATGACTATCGGTTGATCAACGAGCTAGTCAACTAGAGGCTTACTAGGGACATGTTGGTGTCTATGTATTCACACATGTATTATGATTTCCGGATAACACAATTATAGCATGAACAACAGACGATTATCACGAACAAGGACATATAATAATAATCTTTTATTATTGCCTCTAGGGCATATTTCCAATAGTCTCCCACCTGCACTAGAGTCAATAATCTAGTTACATTGTGATGAATCGAACACCCATACAGTTTAGGTGTTGATCATGTTTTGCTCGCGGAAGAGGTTTAGTCAACGGATCTGCGACATTCAGATCCGTATGCACTTTGCAAATATCTATGTCTCCATCTTGAACATTTTCATGAATGGAGTTGAAGCGACGCTTGATGTGCCTAGTCTTCTTGTGAAACACCGGCTCCTTGGCAAGTGCAATAGCTCCAGTGTTGTCACGTAAGAGTTTGATCGGCCCCGACGCATTGGGTATGACTCCTAGGTCGTTGATGAACTGCTTCACCCAAATTGCTTCATGCGCTGCCTCCCGAGGCTGCCATGTATTCCTCTTCACATGTAGATCCCGCCACGACACTCTGCTTGCAACTTCACCAGCTTACTGCTCGACGATTCAACATATACACGTATCTGGTCTGTGACTTAGAGTCATCCAGATCTGTGTCGAAGCTAGCGTCGACGTAACCCTTTACGACGAGCTCTTCGTCACCTCCATAAATGAGAAACATGTCCCTTGTCCTTTTCAGGTACTTAAGGATATTCTTGACCGCTGTCCAGTGTTCCTTGCCGGGATTACTTTGGTACCTTCCTACCAAACTTACGGCAAGGTTTACATCAGGTCTGGTACACAGCATAGCATACATAATAGACCCTATGGCTGAGGCATAGGGGATGACACTCATCTCTTCTATATCTTCTGCCGTGGTCGGACATTGAGCCGAGCTCAATTTCACACCTTGCAATACAAGCAAGAACCCTTTCTTGGACTGATCCATATTGAACTTCTTCAATATCTTATCAAGGTATGTGCTTTGTGAAAGACCTATGAGGCGTCTCGATCTATCTCTATAGATCTTGATGCCTAATATATAAGCAGCTTCTCCAAGGTCCTTCATTGAAAAACACTTA
The DNA here is from genome assembly GCA_021605145.1 of Aegilops bicornis. Lineage (NCBI taxonomy): Eukaryota > Viridiplantae > Streptophyta > Magnoliopsida > Poales > Poaceae > Aegilops > Aegilops bicornis. The sequence goes on along the minus strand of JAHIAL010000014.1, from coordinate 4,294,809 downwards.
TTCAAGTAGGCCTTAATGCTATCCAAAAGTTCTATATCATTTCCCATCAAAAGTATGTCATCTACATATATGATGAGAAATGCTATAGAGCTCCCACTCACTTTCTTGTAAACGCAGGCTTCTCCATAAGTCTGCATAAACCCAAACGCTTTGATCATCTCATCAAGGCGAATGTTCCAACTCCGAGATGCTTGCACCAGCCCATAAATGGATCGCTGGAGATTGCATACCCTGTTAGCATTCTTAGGGTCGACAAAACCTTCCGGCTGCATCATATACAGTTCTTCCTTAAGATAGCCGTTAAGGAATGCCGTTTTGACGTCCATTCGCCATATCTCATAATCATAGTATGCGGCAATTGCTAACATGATTCGGACGGACTTCAGCTTCGCTACGGGAGAGAAAGTCTCATCGTAGTCAACCCCTTGAACTTGCCGATAACCCTTAGCGACAAGTCGAGCTTTATAGATGGTAACATTACCATATGCGTCCGTCTTCTTCTTCTTAAAGATCCATTTGTTTTCTATCGTCGCCGATCATCGGGCAAGTCTGTCAAAGTCCATACTTTGTTTTCATACATGGATCCTATCTCGGATTGCATGGCTTCAAGCCATTTGTTGGAATCTGGGCCCGCCATCGCTTCTTCATAGTTCGAAGGTTCACCGTTGTCTAACAACATGATTTCCAGGATAGGGTTGCCATACCACTCTGGTGTGGAACGTGTCCTTGTGGACCTACGAAGTTCAGTAGCAACTTGATCTGAAGTACCTTGATCATCATCATTAATTTCCTCTCCAGTCGGTGTAGGCACCACAGAACATTTTCTGAGCTGCACTACTTTCCGGTTCAAGAGGTAGTACTTCATCGAAGTTCTACTTTCCTCCCACTTACTCCTTTCGAGAGAAACTCTTTCTCCAGGAAGGATCCGTTCTTGGCAACAAAGATCTTGCCTTCGGATCTAAGGTAAAAGGTATACCCAATGGTTTCCTTAGGGTATCCTATGTAGACGCATTTTTCTAACTTGGGTTCGAGCTTTTCAGGTTGAAGTTTCTTGACATGAGCATCGCATCCCCAAACTTTTAGAAACGACAGCTTAGGTTTCTTCCCAAACCATAATTCATATGGTGTCGTCTCAACGGATTTAGACGGTGCCCTATTTAAAGTGAATGCAGCTGTCTCTAGAGCGTATCCCCAAAATGATAGCGGTAAATTGGTAAGAGACATCATAGATCGCACCATATCCAATAGAGTGCGACACTGACGCTTTGGACACACCGTTCTGTTTGAGGTGTTCCAGCGGCGTGAGTTGTGAAACGATTCCACATTTCCTTAAGTGCGTACCAAATTCATGACTTAAATATTCTCCTCCATGATCCGATCAGAGGAACTTTATCTTTCGGTCACGTTGATTCTCTACCTCATTCTGGAATTCCTTGAACTTTTCAAAGGTCTCAGACTTGTGTTTCATCAAGTAGACATACCCATATCTACTCAAGTCGTCAGAGAGAGTGAGAACATAACGAGATCCTCTGCGAGCCTCAACGCTCATTGGACCGCATACATCAGTATGTACGATTTCCAATAAGTTGGTTGCTCGCTCCATTGTTCCGGAGAATGGAGTCTTGGTCATTTTTCCCATAAGGCATGGTTCGCATGTGTCAAATGATTCATAATCGAGAGACTCTAAAAGTCCATCAGCATGGAGCTTCTTCATGCGCTTGACACCAATATGACCAAGGCGGTAGTGCCACAAGTATGTGGGACTATCGTTATCAACTTTACATCTTTTGGTATTCACACTATGAATATGTGTAACATCACGCTCGAGATTCATTAAGAATAAACCATTGACCATCGGGGCATGACCATAAAACATATCTCTCATATAAATAGAACAACCATTATTCTCGGATTTAAATGAGTAGCCATCTCGTATTAAACGAGATCCGAATACAATGTTCATGCTCAAACTTGGCACTAAATAACAATTATTGAGGTTTAAAACTAATCCCGTAGGTCAATGTAGAGGTAGCGTGCCGACGGTGATCACATCGACCTTGGAACCATTCCCGACGCCGCATCGTCACCTCGCCCTTCGCCGGCCTCCGCTTATTCCGCAGCTCCTGCTTTGAGTTACAAATATGAGCAACGGCACCGGTATCAAATACCTGTGAGCTACTACGAGCAATCGGTAAGGTACACATCAATTACATGTATATCACATATACCTTTAGTGTTGCCGCCTTCCTCTGCCTGCTAAGTATTTGGGGCAGTTCCGCTTCCAAAGGACCTTCCCTTTGCAATAAAAAGCACTCGATCTCGTGCTTGGGTCCATTCTTTGACTTCTTCCCTAAGAATCGGCTTACCGGGCGCGCAACTTCCTAGCCGTCCTTCTTGAAGTTCTTCTTACCCTTGTCCTTCTTGAACTTAGTGGTTTTATTGACCATCAACACTTGATGTTCCTTCTTGATTTCTACCTCACGACTTCAAAGATTGAAAATACTTCAGGAATAGCTTTCACCATCCCCTGCATATTGTAGTTCATTACAAAGCTCTTGTAGCTCGGTGGGAGCGATCAAGGATTCTGTCAATGACCGCCTCGTCCAGGGAGGTTAATGTCCACCGATAGGCGGTTGTGCAACCCGGACATTTTGAGTATGTGCTCACCGACGTAACTATTTTCCTCCATCTTACAACTATAGAACTTGTAGGAGACATCATATCTCTCGAACCGGGCGTGAGATAGGAAAACCATTATTAGCTCCTCTAAAATCTCATATGCACCGAGTTGCTCAAAACGCTTTTGTAGCCCGGTTCTAAGCTGTAAAGCATGCCGCGACTGAACGAGGGAGTAATCATCAAGACGCGTGATCGCCAAGCGTTCATAACGCCTTGGTTCTTCGGGATGGGTGCTTCACCTAGCGTTCCTTCTAGGACATATGCTTTCTTGGCAACTATGAGGATGATCCTCGGGTTAGGACCCGATCCGTTTAGTTGTTGCCATCATCTTTCAGCTTGGTTTTCTCTAGGAACGCGTTGAAGTTCATGTTGACATGAGCGTTGGCTATTTGATGTACAAGACATTTTGCAAAGGTTTTTAGACTAAGTTCAAGATAATCAAGTTCATCTAATCAAATTATTTAATGAACTCCCACTCAGATTAGACATCCCTCTAGTCATCTAAGTGTTACATGATCCGAGTCGACTAGGCCGTGTCCGATCGTCACGTGAGACGGACTAGTCATCATCGGCGAACATCTCCATGTTGATCGTATCTTTCATATGACTCATGTTCAACCTTTCGGTCTCTTGTGTTCTGAGGCCATGTCTGTACATGCTAGGCTTGTCAAGTTAACCTAAGTGTTTTGCATGTGTAAATCTGTCTTACACCCGTTGTATGTGAACGTTAGAATCTATCACACCCGATCATCACGTGGTGCTTGAAACAACGAACTTTATACGGCATGCAGTTAGGGGAACACTTTCTTGAAATTATTATGAGGGAACATCTTATTTACTACCGTCGTTCTAAGTAAAAAAGATGCATAAACATGAGAAACATCACATGCAATCAAATAATAGTGACATGATATTGCCAATATAATATAGCTCCTTTGATCTCCACCTTGGGGCTCCATGATCATCTTGTCACCGGCATGACACCATGATCTCCATCATCATGATCTCCATCATCGTGTCTCCATGGGGTTGCTCGCCAACTATTATTCTACTACTATGGCTAACGGTTTAACAATAAAGTACAGTAATTACATGGCGTTGAATCAATGACACGCAGGTCATACAATAATTAAGACAACTCCTATGGCTCCTGTCGGTTGTCATACTCATCGACATGCAAGTCGTGATTCCTATTACAAGAACATGATCTCATACATCACATATACATCATTCATCACAACTTTTGGCCATATCACATCACAAAGCAATTGCTGCAAAAACAAGTTAGATGTCCTCTAATTGTTGTTGCATGTTTTACATGGCTGCAATAGGGTTCTAGCAAGAACGTTTTCTTACCTACGTATAAGCCACAACGTGATTTTTCAACTTCTATTTACCCTTCATAAGGACCCTTTTCATCGAATCCGCTCCAACTAAAGTGGGAGAGACAGACACCCGCTAGCCACCTTATGCAACTAGTGCATGTCAGTCGGTGGAACCTGTCTCACGTAAGCGTACGTGTAAGGTCAGTCCGGGCCGCTTCATCCCACAATACCACTGAAGCAAAATAAGACTAGTAGCGGCAAGAAAGTTGACAACATCTACGCCCACAAAAAATTGTGTTCTACTCGTGCAAAGAGAACTAAGCATAGACCTAGCTCTGATACCATTGTTGGATAATGTTGCAGAACATAAAAAAATTCTACGTTTCACCAAGATCAATCTATGAGTTCATCTAGCAACGAGAGAGAGGAGTGCATCTACATACCCTTGTAGATCGCGAGCGGAAGCATTCAAGAGAACGGGGTTGAGGGAGTCGTACTCGTGCGTGATCCAAATCACCGATGACCGAGTGCGAACGGACGGCACATTCACGTTCAACACACGACGGGTTGGGGAAAGACGTCTCCTCCTTCTTGATCCAGCAAGGGGAGGAGAGGTTGATGGAGATCCAGCAGCACCTGACGTCGTGGTGGTGGATGCAGAAGGATCTCGGCAGGCTTCGCCAAGCTCTCACGGAGGAGGAGGAGGTGTTGGAGTGGGAGAGGAGGCGCCTATGGCATGGGTGCGGCTGCCCTCCCTCCCCCCCTCTTTGTATAGGCCCCCAAGGGGGGGCGCCGGCCCTGGAGATGGGATCTCAAAGGGGGGTGGCGGCCAGGGGGGGTGGCTTGCCCCCCAAGGCAAGTGGAGGCGCCCCCCACCCTAGGGTTTCCAACCCTAGGCGCAGGGGGAGCCCAAGGGGGTGCGCACCAGCCCACCAGGCTGGTTCCTCCCCACTTCAGCTCACGGGGCCCCTCAGGATAGGTGTCCCCACCCGGTGGACCTCAGGACCCTTCCAGTGGTCCCAGACAATACCTGTGACCCCGAAACTTTCACGATGGCCGAAACTGCACTTCCTATATATAATTCTTCACCTCAGGACCATTCCGGAACTCTTCTGACATCTGGGATCACATCCGGACTCGAACAACTTTCGGGTTACTGCATACTCATATCTCTACAACCCTAAGCGCCACCGAACCTTAAGTGTGTAGACCCCACGGGTTCGGAGACACGCAGACATGACCGAGACGACTCTCGGTCAATAACCAACAGCGGGATCTGGATACCCATGTTGGCTCCTACATGCTCCTCGATGATCTCATCGGATGAACCACGATGTCGAGGATTCAAGCAACCCCGTATACAATTCCCTTTGTCAATCGATCGTTACTTGCCCGAGATTCGATCGTCGGTATCCCAATACCTCGTTCAATCAAGATTCGCAAGTCACTTTACTCAGATACTATAATGCATGATCTCGTGACCAAACACTTGGTCACTTTGAGCTCATTATGATGATGCATTACCGAGTGGGCCCAGAGATACCTCTCCGTCATACGGAGTGACAAATCCCAGTCTCGATCCGTGTCAACCCAACAGACACTTTCGGAGATACCCGTAGTATACCTTTATAGTCACCCGATTACGCTATGCACGCTTGGTACACCCAAAGTACTCCTACGGTATCTGGTAGTTACGCGATCTCATGGTCTAAGGAAAAGATACTTGACATTGGAAAAGCTCTAGCAAACGAACTACACGATCTTGTGCTACGCTTAGGATTGGGTCTTGTCCATCACATCATTCACCTAATGATGTGACCCCGTTATCAACGACATCCAATGTCCATAGTCAGGAAACCATGACTATCAGTTGATCAACTAGCTAGTCAACTAGAGGCTTACTAGGGACATGTTGGTGTCTATGTATTCACACATGTATTACTATTTCCGGATAACACAATTATAGCATGAACAACAGACGATTATCATGAACAAGGAAATATAATAATAATCTTTTATTATTGCCTCTAGGGCATATTTCCAACAGCAAGTTGGATGCACACCCACTAGTTTTCTTTTGTTGAGCATTCATAGCTCTAGTGCATCCCTTGCATGCCAATCCCTACTCCTCATGTTGACATCAATTGATGGGAATCTCCATAGCCCGTTGATTATCCTCGTCAATGTGAGACTTTATCCTTTTTTGTCTTCTCCACACAATCCCCATCATCATATTCTATTCCACCCATAGTGCTATATCCATGGCTCACGCTCATGTATTGCGTGAAGGTTGAAAAAAGTTTAAGATTACTTAAGTATGAAACAATTGCTTGGCTTGTCATCGGGGTATAGAAGTTAGGAACATCTTTGTGTGTGAAAATGAAGCATAGCCTAACTATATGATTTTGTAGGGATGAACTTTCTTTTGCCATGTTATTTTGAGAAGACATGATTGCTTTGATTAGTATGCTTGAAGTATTATTATTTTTGTGTCAATATGAACTTTTGTCTTGAATCTTCGGATCTGAATATTCATATCACAATTAAGAAGATTTACATTGAAATTATGCCAAAGTATCACTCCGCATCAAAAATTCTTTTTATCATTTACCTACTCGAGGACGAGCAGGAATTAAGCTTGGGGATGCTTGATACGTCTCCAACGTATCTATAATTTTGATTGCTCCATGCTACTTTATCTACTTTATTTGAGCAATATTGGGCTTTATAATCCACTTTTATATTATTTTGGGACTAACCTATTAACCGGAGGCCCAAATTCTTTGCTTTTATGCCTATTTCGGTGTTTCGAGGAAAAGGAATATCGACGGAGTCAAAGCGGAACGAAATCAACTTGAGAAGTTATTTTGGAAGGAAACCCACTGATGGACTTGGACCCCACGTCAAGAGATACGGGAGGTGCTCACAACGGTGGGGCGCGCCCACCCTCGGGCGCGCCCTGCCTCGTCAGGGGCCCCCGAGCTCCACCGAAGCGTGCCCTTGCACCCATATATACCTGCGTATCGTAAAACTTCCGAGCAGAACCTAGATCGGGAGTTCCGCCGCCACAAGCCTCTCAGAGCCATCAAAAACCAATCAGACCTGTTCCAAGACCTCACGGAGGGGGATCCCATCATAGGAGGCCATCTTCATCATCCGGTGCTATCCATGACGAGGAGGGAGTAGTTCACCCTCGGGGCTGAGGGTATGTACCCGGTAGCTATGTGTTTGATCTCTCTCTCGTGTTCTCTCTCGTGTTCCCTCTATGGCACGATCTTGATGTATCCCGAGCTTTGCTATTGTAGTTGGATCTTATGATGTTTCTCCCCTCTACTCTCTTGTGATGAATTGAGTTTCCCCTTTGAAGTTATCTTATCGGATTGAGTCTTTTATGAGAACACTTGATGTATGTCTTGCGTGGGATAACCGTGGTGACAATGGGTTATTCTATTGATCCATTTGATGTATGTTTTGGTGATCAACTTGCGGGTTTCGTGACATTGGGAACCTATGCATAGGGGTTCGCACACGTTCTTGACCCTCCGGTAGTAGCTTTGCGGCACTCTTTGAAGTACTTTTATGTTGGTTGGACGAATCTGAGATTGTGTGATGCATATCGTATAATCATGCCCACGGATACTTGAGGTGACAATGGAGTATCTAGGCGAGATTAGGGTTTTGGTTGATTTGTGTCTTAAGGTGTTATTCTAGTACGAACTCTTTTATAGATTGATCCGAAAGAATAGCTTTGAGGTGGTTTCGTACCCTACCATAATCTCTACGTTTGTTCTCCGCTATTAGTGGCTTCTGAGTGACTCTTTGTTGCATGTTGAGGGCTTGTTATATGATCTATCTATGTTATTATTGTTGAGAGAACTTGCACTAGTGAAAGTATGAACCCTAGGCCTTGTTTCCTATCATTGCAATACCGTTTACGCTCACTTTTATCATTAGTTACCTTGCTGTTTTTATATTTTTCAGATTACAAAACCTACATCTACCATCCATATTGCACTTGTATCACCATCTCTTCATTAACTAGTGCACCTATACAATTTACCATTGTATTGGGTGTGTTGGGGACACAAGAGACTCTTTGTTATTTGGTTGCGGGGTTGTTTGAGAGAGACCATCTTCATCCTCGCCTCGCACGGATTGATAAACCTTAGGTCATCCACTTGAGGGAAATTTGCTACTGTCCTACAAACCTGTGCACTTGCAGGCCCAACAACGTCTACAAGAAGAAGGTTGTGTAGTAGACGTCAAGCTCTTTTCTAGAAATTCTTCTTGCTACCTCTTGAGCACTGCTTTGGATTTCCCCGAAGAGGAGAGGATGATGCAGCAAAGTAGCGTAAGTATTTCCCTCAGTCTTTGAGAACCAAGGTATCAATCCAAGAGGGAGACCACGCACAAGTCCCTCGTACCTACACAAAGCGATAGCAACTCGCAACCAACGCTTAGGGGTTGTCAATCCCTTCACGGTCACTTACGAGTGAGATCTGATAGAGATAATATTTTTGGTATTTTTGATATAGATAGATGCAAAGTAAAAAGTAAAAGGCAAAGTAAAACAAAGCAAGTAAATAAAGTGATGTAGATTGATATGATGAGAATAGACCCGGGGGCCATAGGCTTCACTAGTGGCTTCTCTCAAGAGCATAAGTATTCTACGGTGGGTGAACAAATTACTGTTGAGCAATTGATGTAATTGAGCATAGTTATGAGTATATCTAGGCAATGATCATGTATATAGGCATCACGTCCAAAACAAGTAGATCAAACGATTACGCATCTACTACTATTACTCCACTCATCGACCGCTATCCAAAGATGCATCTAGAGTATTAAGTAAAAACAGAGTAACGCCGTAAGCAAGATGACATGATGTAGAGGGATAAATTCATGCAATATGATAAAAACCCCATCTTGTTATCCTCGATGGCAACAATATAATACGTGCCTTGCAACTCCTTTTGTCACTAAGTAAGGACACCGCAAGATTGAACCCAAAGCTAAGCACTTCTCCCATTGCAAGAACTACCAATCTAGTTGGCCAAACCAAAAACATAATTCGAAGAGACTTGCAAAGATAACTCAATCATACATAATATAATTCAGAAAAGAATCAAATATTTTCCATAGATAATACTGGATCATAAACCCACAATTCATCGGTCTCAACAAACACACCGCAAAAAGAAGATTACATCAAATAGATCTCCACGAGAGAGGGGAGAACATTGTATTGAGATCCAAAAGAGAGAAGAAGCAATCTAGCTAATAACTATGGACCGAAGGTCTGCAAGTAAACTACTCACACTTCATCGGAGGGGCTATGATGATGTAGAAGCCCTCCGTGATGACGGCCCTCTCCGTGAGCTCGAACAGGCCACAAGATGGGATCTCGTGGATCTGAGAAAGTTGCGGCGGTGGAATTAGGTTTCTGCTCCTGTTCGATCGCTCGGGGATACGTTGGTATATATAGGAGGAAGGAATGCGTCGGTGGAGCTCGAGGCCCACGAGGTAGAAGCGCGCTGGGCGCGCCCTCCACCTCGTGACCGCCTCTGGCGCTGCTTGGAGTAGGGTCCAAGTCTCTGGATCACGCTCGGTTGGAAAATCACGATCGAAGGTTTCATTCCGTTTGGACTCCGTTTGATATTTTGTTTCTTCAAATCTTGAAAAGGCAAAAACAACAATTCTGGGCTGGGCTTCCGGTTAATAGGTTAGTCCTAAAGTAATATAAAAGTGGAAAATAAAGCCCAATATAGTCCAAAACAGTAGACAAAGTAGCATGGAGTAATCAAAAATTATAGAGACGTTGGAGACGTATCAAGCATCCCCAAGCTTAATTCCTGCTCGTCCTCGAGTAGGTAAATGATAAAAAAGAATTTTTTATGCGGAGTGATACTTTGGCATAATTTCAATGTAAATCCTCTTAATTGTGAAATGAATATTCAGATCTGAAAGATTCAAGACAAAAGTTCATATTGACACAAAAATAATAATAGTTCAAGCATACTAATCAACGCAATCATGTCTTCTCAAAATAACATGGCAAAAGAAAGTTCATCCCTACAGAATCATATAGTTAGGCTATGCTTCATTTTTGTCACACAAAGATGTTCCCAACTTCTATACCCCCGATGACAAGCCAAGCAATTGTTTCATACTTCAATTATCTCAAACTTTTTCAACTTTCACGCAATACATGAGCGTGAGCCATGGATATAGCACTATGGGTGGAATAGAATATGATGATGGGGATTGTGTGGAGAAGACAAAAAAGGAGAAAGTCTCACATTGTGAGGCTAATCAACGGGCTAAGGAGATGCCCATCAATTGATGTCAACATGAGGAGTAGGGATTGCCATGCAACGGATGCACTAGAGCTATAAATGCTCAACAAAATAAAACTAGTGGGTGTGCATCCAACTTGCTTGCTCACGAAGACCTAGGGCATTTGAGGAAGCCCATTGTAGGAATATACAAGCCAAGTTCTATAATGAAAAATTCCCACTAGTATAAAAAGGACAACTTATGAGACTCACTACATGAAGAACGAGGTGCTACTTTGAAGCACAATATATGAGACTCACTACATGAAGAACAATGTGCTACTTTGAACCACAATATATGAGACTCACTACATGAAGAACAAGGTGCTACTTTGAAGCACAAGTGTGGAAAATGATATAGTAGCATTGCCCTTTTTATTTTCTTTTTTTTGGGCCTTTCTTTTTTTTCTTTTTGGCCTTTCTTTTTTTTATCTCTTTTTTTTATTTGGGCAATGCTCTAATAATGATGATCATCACACTTCTATTGATTACATCACAAGGATTACAACTCGAAACTTAGAACAAGATATGACTCTATATGAGTGCCTCCGACGGTGTACCGGGATGGTGCAATGAATCAAGAGTGACATGCATGAAAAATAATGCATGGTGGCTTTGCCACAAATACGATGTCAACTACATGATCATGCAATGGCAATATGACAAAAGTAATGTATGTCATGATGATGATGATGGAAGTTGCATGGCAATATATCTCGGAATGGCTATGGAAATGCCATAATAGGTAGGTATGGTGGCTGTTTTGAGGAAGATATAAGGAGGTTTATGTGTGATAGAGCGTGTCGTATCACGGGTTTGGATGCACCGTGAAGTTTGCGCCAACTCTCAAGGTGAGAAAGGGAAATGCAGTGCATCAAGAGGCTAGCAAAGGTGGAAATGTGAGAGTGCGTATAATCCATGGACTCAACATTAGTCAAAAGAACTCACATACATATTGCAAAAATTTAGAAGTCATCAAAAATTTGAGTACTACGCGCATGCTCCTAGGGGGATAGTTTGGTAGGAAAAGACCATCGCTCGTCCCCGACCGCCACTCATAAGGATGCACAAGCCAGGTACACTTCATGTTTCAAATTTGTTACACAACTTTAACCATACGTGCATGCTACGGGACTTGCAAACTTCAACACAAGTATTTCTCAAATTCACAACTACTCAACTAGCATGACTTTGATATTATCACCTCCATATCTCAAAACAATTATCAAGCATCAAACTTATCTTAGTATTCAATTCACTTAAAAGAAAGTTTCACATATCTTGAACACCAAGTATATTAACATTAAGCAAATTACCATGCTATTAAAGTCTCTCAAAATGATCTAAGTCAAGCATGAGAGATCAAATAGTTTCTTTAAAACAAATCCACCACCATGCTCTAAAAGATCTAAGTGAAGTACTAGAGCAAAAATTATCACGCTCAAAAGATATAAGTGAAGCACTATGAGCAAAACTATCAAGCTCAAAAGATATAAGTGAAGCACAAAGAGTATTCTAACAAATTCCAAATCAAGTATGGCTCTCTCAAAAGGTGTGTACAGCAAGGATAATTGTGGTAAACTAACAAGCAAAGACACAAAATAATACAAGACGCTCCAAGCAAAACACATATCATGTTGGTGAATAAAAATATAGCTCCAAGTAAATTACCGATGGAAGTGGATTTAAACAGGATGCCTTCCGGGCATCCCCAAGCTTTGACTTTTGGTGTCCTTGGATTATCTTGGGGGTGCCATGGGCATCCCCAAGCTTAGGCTTTTGCCACTCCTTGTTCCATAATCCATCAAAAGAATTCACCCAAAACTTGAAAACTTCACAACACAAAACTCAATAGAAATCTCGTGAGTCTGTTAGAGAAAGAAAACAAAAGACTACTTCAAGGTACTGTAATGAACTCATTATTTATTTATATTGGTGTTAAACCTACTGTATTCCAACTTCTCTATGGTTTATAAACTAATTTACTAGCCATAGATTCATCAAAATAAGCAAACAACACACGAAAAATAAAATCTGTCAAAAACAGAACAGTCTGGAGCAATCTGTTACTAATGCAAACTTCTGGAACCCAAGAAATTCTACCAAATTTGACGACCTGGAAAATTTGTTTATTAATCAGCATCAATTGGAATCAGTATTTTATCACGTCCTGGTGATTTTTAACAATTCGGGCACTGAGCACAAAGATTCTGGAAATTACAGCAAGATCAAATAACTATCATCCAAGAAGATCCAATAGGTCCAACTTGGCACAAACACTAATTAAAATATAAAACCACATCTAAACAGAAGCTAGATGTATTATTTATTCCTAAACAGAAGCAAAAACAAAAAACAAAAAATAAAATTGGGTTGCCTCCCAACAAGCGCTATCGTTTAACGCCCCTAGCTAGGCATAAAAGCGAAGATAGATCTAGGTATTGCCATCTTTAGTAGGCAATCCATAAGTAGCTCTCATGATAGATTCATATGGTAATTTTATTTTGTTTCTAGGGAAGTGTTCCATACCCTTCTTTAAGGGAAATTTGAATCTAATATTCCCTTCCTTCATATCAATAATTGCACCAATCGTTCTAAGGAAAGGTCTACCAAGAATAATAGGACATGAAGGATTGCAATCTATATCAAGAACTATAAAATCTACGGGCACATAATTCCTATTGGCAACAATAAGAACATCATTAATTCTTCCCATAGGCTTTTTAATAGTGGAATCCATAAGATGCAAGTTTAGGGAGCAATCATCAAAATCACGGAAATCTAGCAAATTACATAAAGTTTTGGGGATAGTACAGACACTAGCACCCAAATCACACAAAGCATAAAACTCAAAATCTTTAATTTTAATTTTAATAGTGGGTTCCCACTCATCATAGATTTCTAGGGATAGAAACTTTCAACTCAAGTTTTTCTTCATAAGATTGCATCAAAGCATCAACAATATGTTCGGTAAAGGCCTTATTTTGACTATAAGCATGAGGAGAATCTAGCACGGATTGCAACAAGGAAATACAACTAATCAAAGAGCAATTTTCAAATTTAAATTCCTTGAGATCCAAAATAGTGGGTTTAGCAACATCACGGTTTTTATTTATTTCAATCCCACTTTCATCAATTTCATCATCAAGATCTCGAAACTCCGAATTCTTAGAACGCCTTCTAGGTAAAGGAAGATAATCTTCAGATTCATCAAGATTCATATTGCAAAACAAAGATTTAATGGGGACACATCAATAACTTTTTAGATCTTCATCTTGATTTTCATAGGGATTGGAAGAACACGCTTTAATAAAGGCATCTTTGGAAGCACGCATCCTAGCGTTTCTTTCCTTGCACTCATCAATGGAAATTCTCATGGCCTTGAGAGACTCATTGATATCATGCTTAGGAGGAATAGATCTAAGCTTTAAAGAATCAATTTCAAGAGAAATTCTATCAACGTTCCTAGCCAAATCATCAACTTTAAGCAATTTCTCTTCAAGCAAAGCATTAAAGTTTTTTTGCGAATTCATAAACTCTTTAACACTAATTTTCAAATTCAGAGGGCATCTTATTAAAATTTCCATAAGAGTTGTTGTAGGAATTTCCATAATTATTACAAGGATTACTAGGATAAGGCCTAGGATTAAAATTCCCTCTATATGCGTTGTTTCCAAAACTATTCCTACCAACAAAGTTCACATCCATAGATTAATTATTATTCTCAAGCAAGGTAGATAAAGGCATATCATTGGGATCAAGAAGAATATTTTTAGGCACAAACATCTTCATAAGTTCATCCATCTTTTCACTCAAAACATTGATTTCCTCTATAGTATGCACCTTTTTACTAGAAGATATTTCGGTGTGCCATTGAGAATAATTAGCCATAATATTATCAAGAAATTTGGTAGCATCCCCTAACGTAATTTCCATAAAAGTGCCTCCCGCGGCCGAATCTAAAAGATTTCTAGAAGCAAAATTCAATCCGGCATAAAAATTTTGTATGATCATCCATAAATTCAAACCATGAGTAGGGCAATTGTGAAGCATTAATTTCATTCTTTCCCAAGATTGGGCAACATGCTCATGATCAAGTTGTTTAAAATTCATGATATCGTTCCTAAGAGTGATAATCTTAGCGGGAGGAAAATACTTAGAGATAAAAGCATCTTTGCACTTGTTCCAAGAATCAATACTATTTTTAGGCAAAGATGAAAACCAAACTTTAGTACGATCTCTAAGTGAAAACGGAAATAACTTCAATTTGACAATATTGTTATCCGTATCTTTCTTCTTTTGCATATCACACAAATCAACAAAATTGTTTAGATGAGTAGCGGCATCTTCACTAGGAAGGCCGGTGAATTGATCTTTCATAACAAGATTCAAGAAAGCGATTGATTTCACAAGACTCATCATTATTAAGAGGAGCAATCGAGTACTAAGGAAATCATTATTATTGGTATTCGAGAAATCACACAATTTGGTATTATCTTGTGCCATGGCAACAAGTAATCCAACACACAAGCAAACAGAAGGCAAAGGGAAAAAAGGCAAGCGGGAAATAGAGGAGGAGATTGGGAAAGAGAGGGCAAATAAAGCGGCAAGGGTGAAGTGGGTGAGAGAGGAAAGCGAGAGGCAAATGGCAAATAATGTAATGCGAGAGATAGGGATTGCGATGGGTACTTGGTATGGTTGACTTGTTTGCGTGAGCCTCCCCAAGAACGGCGCCTGAAATTCTTCTTGCTACTTCTTGAGCACTCGCGTTGGATTTCCCGAAGAGGAGAGGATGATGCAGCAAAGTAGCGTGAAGTATTTCCCTCAGTTTTGAGAACCAAGGTATCAATCCAAGAGGAGACCACGACAAGTCCCTCGTACCTACACAAAAGCGATAGCAACTTCGCAACCAACGCTTAGGGGTTGTCAATCCCTTCACGGTCACTTACGAGAGTGAGATCGATAGAGATAATATTTTTGGTATTTTTGATATAGATAGGTGCAAAGTAAAAAGTAAAAGGCAAAGTAAAACAAAACAAGTAAATAAAGTGATATAGATTGATATGATGAGAATAGACCCGGGGGCCATAGGTTTCACTAGTGGCTTCTCTCAAGAGCATAAGTATTCTAATTGGGTGAACAAATTCTTGTTGAGCAATTGACGTAATTGAGCATAGTTATGAGTATATCTAGGCAATGATCATGTATATAGGCATCACATCCAAAACAAGTAGATCGAAGCGATTACGCATCTACTACTATTACTCCACTCATCGACCGCTATCCAAAGATGCATCTAGAGTATTAAGTAAAACAGCAGTAACGCCATAAGCAAGATGACATGATGTAGAGGGATAAATTCATGCAATATGATAAAACCCCATCTTATTATCCTCGATGGCAACAATACAATACGTGCCTTGCAACTCATACATCGAGTAAGGACACCGCAAGATTGAACCCAAAGCTAAGCACTTCTCCCATTGCAAGAACTACCAATCTAGTTGGCCAAACCAAAAGATAATTCAAGAGACTTGCAAAGATAACTCAATCATACATAAAAGAATTCAGAGAAGAATCAAATATTTTCCATAGATAATCTTTGGATCATAAACCCACAATTCATCGGTCTCAACAAACACACCGCAAAAAATAAGATTACATCGAATAGATCTCCACGAGAGAGGGGGAGAACATTGTATTGAGATCCAAAAAGAGAGAAGAAGCCATCTAGCTAATAACTATGGACCCGAAGATCTGAAGTAAACTACTCACACTACATCGGAGGGGCTATGATGATGTAGAAGCCCTCCATGATGACGGCCCTCTCCGGCGGAGCTCCAGAACAGGCCCCAACATGGGATCTCGTGGATCTGAGAAAGTTGCGGCGGTGGAATTAGGTTTTGGCTCCTGTTACGATCGTTCGAGGATACGAGGTATATATAGGAGGAAGGATGTCGTCGGTGGAGCTCGGGGGCCCATGAGGTAGGGGGCACGCCTGGGGCGCGCCCTCCACCTCGTGACCGCCTCTGGCGCTGCTTGGAGTAGGGTCCAAGTCTCTGGATCACGCTCGGTTGAAAAATCACGATCCCGAAGGTTTCATTCCGTTTGAACTCCGTTTGATATTCTGTTTCTTCGAAATACTGAAAAAGGCAAAAAACAGCAATTCTGGGCTGGGTTTCCGGTTAATAGGTTAGTACCAAAAGTAATATAAAAGTGGAAAATAAAGCCCAATATAGTCCAAATCAGTAGACAAAGTAGCATGGAGTAATCAAAAATTATAGATACGTTGGAGACGTATCAGCGAAATAATTGGGTCAGGAGACCCTCGAGGGGCCCACGAGGCAGGGGGCGCGCCCTATCCCCCTGGGCACGCCCTCCACCCTCGTGGCCGCCTGGAGGATCCTCCGACTTCTTCTCCAAATCTCCTGGTTTGCTTCTGGTCCAAGAAAGATCAACACGAAAGTTTTATTCCATTTGGACTCTGTTTGGTATTCCTGTTCTGCGAAACTCTAAAGCAGGCAAAAAACAGAAACTGCCATTGGGCTCTAGGTTAATAGCTTAGTCCCCAAAATAATATAAAATAGCATATTAATGCATGTAAAACATCCAAAACAGATAATATAATAGTATGGGACAATCAAAAATTATAGATACGTTGGAGACGTATCAAGCATCCCCAAGCTTAATTCCTGCTCGTCCTCGAGTAGGTAAATGATAAAAACGGAAATTTTGATGGGGAATGCTACTTAACATATTTATCAGTGTAATTCTCTTTATTGTGGCATGAATGTTCAGATCCGTAAGATTCAAAACAAAAGTTTAATATTGACATAAAAACAATAATACTTCAAGCATACTAATAAAGCAATCATGTCTTCTCAAAATAACATTGCCAAAGAAAGCTATCCCTACAAAATCATATAGTCTGGCTATGCTCTATCTTCATCACACAAAATATTTAAATCATGCACAACCCCGATGACAAGGCAAGAAATTGTTTCATACTTTTGATGTTCTCAAACTTTTTTAACTTTCACGCAATACATGAGCGTGGGCCATGGATATAGCACTATGGTGGAAGAGAATATGGTGGTTGTGAAGAAGAAAAAAAGAGGGAGATAGTCTCACATCAACTAGGCGTATCAACGGGCTATGGAGATGCCCATCAACAGATATCAATGTGAGTGAGTAGGGATTGCCATGCAACGGATGCACTAGAGCTATAAGTGTATGAAAGCTCAAAAAGTAACTAAGTGGGTGTGCATCCAACTTGCTTGCTCACGAAGACCTAGGGCAATTTGAGGAAGCCCATCATTGGAATATACAAGCCAAGTTCTATAATGAAAAAATCCCACTAGTATATGGAAGTGACAAAATAGGAGACTCTCTATCATGAAGACCATGGTGCTACTTTGAAGCACAAGTGTGGAAAGAGGATAGTAACTGTAAGTGCATCAATACCTTTCTGTAATTTATTTATATTTACTTCATTTTGCCTTTTACTTACCATTTATATCTATCTCTATCAAATCTCACTCTTGCTAGTGACCGTGAAGGGATTAACAACCCCTTTTTCGCGTTGTGTGCAAGTGTTTGTTAGTTTGTGCAGGTGCATATATTGGGGACTTGCTTGTACCTCCTATTGGATTGATACCTTGGTTCTTAAGTGAGGGAAATACTTATCTCTACTTTATTGCATCACCCTTTCCTCTTCAAGGGAAAAATCAAAGCAAACTCAAGAAGTAGCAATAGATAACATTCACATTCTTGATTTGGAGTGGAAACTATTTCTGCATGTCGTTGCCCTTATCGTATTGTGGCTCGTCCTCGATATCATCACCGCGAGGATTTGGGTTGTCAACATTGGCCTTCCTGGACTGTGTGGCCTTCTTGTGGACCCAACAGTTCCAATTTGTGCGGTTTGTGGGAAGGTCATTGTCATTCTTTAGACCATAGATGTCACACGGTCTATCCATGATCTTATCGAAAGTCGAGTTGTCGTCGTCACCCTTCTTGTTGTTAGGGAGTTTCTTATTTTTGGTGTTGAATCGTGTCGTCATCACCGCCCTCGAGCCTGCGCTTGTTCTTACTGTTGCGCCTTGACCTACCTGGCAGGTCGTTTGTATTAAATAGTGCCTAATCGCCATCATCAACTCGCTACTTGGTGAGCCAAGATGTAAGTGCATCTAGTATGCCCTTTGTAGTTTTGGAGTAGTGAAGAAAATGGCTATGAGACTAACGTGTTTGTGAGTGTACACAGGAGAATAGTCTCTGAAGATGCTGTTTAACCGTCAAAGACGACCCCTAAAAATGTATGAAATACATTGAAGAATTTTGTGCGCCCTTTGAAGAAATTTCCTGAAGAATTGGAACATGAAGACATTGTCTTTTAGGAGTTTATTTCTTATTATTTGATTCATAGGAAACACCGTACTTCCGAATTGACGCACAGACATATTTCCGAAGTGATGTACAACCAAGCCTATTTATTCAAGTGAATACTTTGGAAATCTCTTGCAGTGCAGCTTAGTTTCTCCAGTATTAGAGATAGTGTTCTTCGGGACGATAACGAATTTTTTCTCACGAAGAGTTAGGAAATTGCTAGTGCGATTCTTCTATCGTGAGGAAACTAAGAGCCGACTGATGCTGAGCTACTACTAGCCGTCGAGTGGATCCTTATCCTGACAACAGTCACATCGAAAGGGTCGAGATCATTTCACCTCGAGATGCGCCCCGTTTATAAATATCCGCCCACAACAACGTTGTTGGTTGGCTACTCTAATTTATTGCATGACAAGTGTCATCTAGAGCAACCATCCCACAAAAGAATCTCAGAGAATTCTAAATGAAGAAAAAACCAAACACCCAAAACCAAAGTGATTGAGAATCACTGAAGAATGGTATTGATTTCCCATTTAGCGGCCTGGACTCCTTCCCAGGCATTATCTAGCTCGTCGGCCATTTGCTCTAGGCTACATTTCTTCTATGAAACCTTGCCCGAAGATTTCATGACGCGTAGGCAACCCTAGTCGCACCTCGGGCTGCCCATAGGTATGTCAAGTGCCCGGATAATCCTATCGTTGAGCTCGCTGCTCTCTCCGGCCGCCGGCTCCCAGGCTGCCGAGTCTTCAACATTATGTCCCTTGCCTGCACCGTCGTGCAGCTCTTAGTTGGGATTGTCGAGGTTGTCGTCATGGCTCGTGTTTGGAGATCGCTTGCACGGATGTAAGGCCACCACGGCTAGCAGCCAATTATCCATAGTCTCACCGGTCTACTTCTCCAGGTCTTCCTTCTCTTTTGTTGTGCCCTCCTGGACATCGGCGACATCCTAGACATTTTTACCAGATGGGTGGTGGGTGGGTCGAAAATTTCCACCTCCAATTGGGCCAGACATGACGCCAAGACTTGGACAACCAACTCTCCAAGATAATCCATGGTGGACTCCAGATTGTTGAATCTGACGATTTGGCCAGGAGCGAAGTTCTCGATCTAGTCGAGCTGGCCAGATGAGTCAGTGCTGAAGGTTGCGGCACCAAAGATGAACATCTGTCCTGCCACATAGATCGTGTTGGACTCGATTGGGGCAACGATCAAGCCTCAACGTTCACCTATCGGGATCTTCACGGGTCACCAGTGTCGAAAGCGATTTTGGCAGATTCTATGATTTATCATTCGATTTATCGCTAATCATTGGGTGATTGATAAAATTATGTCATATCGTCACCATTTATCTTTTGGATCGATTTATCGTTTTGACAAGCGATTTATCGGGAACATATCTATAAATCGGGCCTATTTCTAGCATTATGTGTGCAAGAACTATGTTTATTTGTGTTTTGCGGATCTTGCTATGTAATGTGTACACATGTCCTATTTTGTTTGTCATTGTACAAGGATTCAAAGGTAATGAATCAAGATAACACTTGTGTCCAATATTTTTGTTGTTGTTGAATATAGCATTTTTTAGTGCTGGAAACCTGGTATTTGTAAAAAAAATGGCTGATTAATAATCAAACGATAAAATCGATTAATTATCCGACTTTTTATTAATCGCTCATTCCAGCCGACCGAGCCGATAACGATAGCGATATTCCCAACATTGGATTATTGCGATAGGGGTTTACAAAGTACATGGCATACAATTGAGAGATTGTGTTGTATCTATCGACTAGCCCGGACCCCGGTTTCTTTAACATATTGGGGGTAGAGTCCTCCATGGCTCTGATATCCTTGGATTGTACAACAAGTCTGGCGGAGTCTTTCGTATAGCGCATCATGGGCCGCCCAATGTGGCTCGGGACGGAATCGACCTAGGGGGTCCTCAGCCCAGCCCCTCAAGCCGGGAACTCACATTGTGAGGGACGCCTACACCATGACACCGTCAGCATGGAAACAGTGCGGACCGTTCCAAATGCACGGACTCCGCCTTAGTTTTTGGTGGGCCGGGGTGTCATGGTCCTACATAGCGAAGGTCCGAATTCCTTCAAAGTCCCCTGATTTGCTTCCGATTTTTTGAAAAAACGGGCATGCGGACACGTCTGTGGACAAATAAGGGTTCGCGTTGAATGGCTTGCGGGTGTTTGCGGCAGCGTCCAAACACTCGGTCCGGATGTTTGCGGACGTTTTGAGGGTTCACGTTGGAGATTTCCTTAACATGCCAAAAATTGCATTACTAGAATTATACCATATGCAACCTCTTCCACTTAGTAAATTCCTCGCTACATATCCCGCGATACATATCGCGCAACCATAATTTCTTGCATGCACTTCTTCCAATGAACACCGAGCAATAGAGTTTTGTCTGAACTCCTGCAAAGCCCCACTAATTTGCTTTCGATTTGTTGAAAAAAGGCACGCGGACGCATCCGCGGACAAATACGGGTCCACGTTGGATGACTTGCGGATGTTTACGGCAGCGTTCAAATACTCGGTCCGGATGTTTCGGACGTTTGAGAGTCCATGTTGGAGATTTCCTTTCCGTGCCAAAATTTGCAAATTATTACAACAACACCATGTGCGACCGCTTCCACTTAGTAAACTCCTCAATACGTATATCCGGCGAGACATATCGGCATACCGCGCAACCATAACTTCTTGCATGCATTTCTTCCAATGAACACCCAGCGGGCACAAACAAAACGGATCCCAAAGACAACCTCTTGCAATGAGCCAAATGTCGTGCCAACTACTGGATTAACAACCACACCATTCCTATTCTCAGGCTGGTCATAGTGGGGAGTAACTTAGACTAGGGTCATATGCATGACACTAGTCTAAGTTACTACCTTCATAATGCAAAGTAACATAATAGTAGTGTCATAGATGGCTTTATTTATTAACTTGTAGACTCATCTTGTTTTAGGAAGCGCTATGTTACAGTACTTCCTCTTTTCCGGTTTATACGTCTCAATTCAAAAATCTCACCAATCAAGGTAGATGGTGAGTGGTGGAATATTTTTTATAGTTTGCAAAACCATTCAATTAATGCTCTTGTTTTCTTAAAAAATTATGTTTACCAATGCATTAATTGCAATGCATGCATATATAAAGTATATGCATTGGTCAATTTTCTCTTAATACTTGCATGCAATGATTTAATGCATCTTGAAATCTGAACATGTGACGGGGAACAACTAAATTGAGCCTTATAAAATGGAAAAACTAAAATTTTAAGATAAGCCTTATAAACCGGAAAGGAGGGAGTAACATATTATGTTACCACCTCCCATTAAATACTTGCCACATAAACAAAAATTTCTTGGAGTGCGCTATGTTACTAGCTAAGTTACTCCCACTATAATGAGTGCGGCTAATCTGCACCCAGGCTCATCTGCACCCACGCTTAGAAAAAAATTCAAAAAAAATACTAGAAAAATTCAAATAATACCAAATTTTTTTGTGGTGGTAGATAATTTGACGCGTGAGGTGCGCACCAAAATTCATCTCATTTGAGCATCTGAGCAGCTCTAGGCAAAAAAGACAAAATCAGGGTCTGTAAAAATGTTCACCGTTCACGCACTGTTTTGACCCGATTTGTCTTTTTTGCCGAGAGCTGCTCAGATGTCCAAATAAGTTGAATTTTGGGGCGCACCTCACGCGTCAAATTATCTACCACCACAAAAAAAGTTGGAATTTTTTAAAATTTTCTAGTATTTTTTTTGAATTTTTTGCTGAGAGGGAGCAGATGAGCCCGGGCACCGTTTTGAGTTTTCGCATTATAATCTACTCCCTCCGTCCTTTGAAGAGTGTACTTCCAACTTTGTTGGAAAGTCAAACTTTTTTATGTTTGACCGTAACTATACAATAATACATCAACATTTATGTCATCAAATTAGTAGCATTAGATTCATGATAAAATATATTTTCATCTTATACCTATTTAGTTTCACAAACATTGATGTATTTTTGCAAACTCGGTCAAATATTGAGATAGTTTGACCTTCCAATAAAGTTGGAAGTACACTCTTTAAAAGGTGGAGTGAGGGAGTACATCTCAAGATCACCAATTACACTTTGAACAGAGTCCTACTACCTCACACGTCACGAAAAACGTGTCGAGTAGTGGTAGGAGCACAATCTCGCACGGTCCTAACACTGGAGCATTAAATGTTGATCACACCTACTAGAAAAATCCAAAATTAATTAATGTGTACGATCTGCACCATGCACGTCTCCACCACCACGCGTTCCACACGCCGCAGCCACCACACACAAATACAGGGTGAAGGCGGCTTGCCCGCCAATCTCCACATCGCTATCCACGTTGATCGCCATAGGCACCAGCCCACCTCCTCTCCCCTCTTCGTGCGGCGTGCGGGCCGATATGACTTCGGCTCCGCTGCTCGGTGGCTGCGAGCCCGCCGACGGCAAGGGCCGCGAAGGAGAGGCGAAGCCCTGCTCGCCGGCGTGGCTGCGCCGCCTGATCGACACGGAGGAGGCGTGGGCGCAGCTGCAGTTCGCGGTGCCGATGGTCCTCACCAACATGTCCTACTACGGCATCCCGCTGGTGTCCGTGATGTTCTCCGGCCACCTCGGCGACGTCCACCTCGCCGGCTCAACGCTCGGCAACTCCTGGGCCACCGTCACCGGCTATGCCTTCGTGGTACGTACTACTGCATGCTGCTAGTGCTACCACACACTCTTGATTCGTCCAAGTTCGATAATTAGATGGCGCATTAATCGCACCGGCCCCTTCAGACGCTGTGTGATCGCGTATCATTCGCCTTTGCACTGCGAGAGCGACGCGTTTGCCATATGCAAGTTACCTGAAAATACATATCGGTCAGCCGATTTCAAAACCTCCTAGGCCAGAACAGGGACGTCGCGATGGACAGCAGCGAGGCGCGGGGTCAACCCGTGAATGACACGGAGTTGGGGATCGACGATGCGGCAGCGCGTGGAGTCCGAGGCTTAGGGCATCTTCAGCCATTCGGCCCCCCAGGGCGCCTAAATAGAGCGGACTTGGGGCATGCTCTTAGTTCAGTTTCGCGACTTAACTCCTCCCATGCCCCACACGCCGCCCTGCGACGCGGAAATTCAAACTTGGCCGTTCCTCGCTTCAAAAGACGCCGCAAAATCCGGCTATCGGACGGACGTAGTCCGGGGTTACAAAACAGAGCGCCGCCGTGCAACGATTCACTCGGCGGGGTCGGCTCCAGGCGTTGTCGGAGTCGGCGTGCGCGGGGTCGTCGGTGACGGGGCTGCTTCGGCGCAGGGCTGCGTCGGCGCGGCTTCGGCACTGCTGAGCGGCGATGTAGAGGAAGTGTCGTTCGGGCTTGACGTCCGTGCGGTCGTGGGCGTCGTCGGCGTCGTCGGCGTTGCCGTCGACAGCTCGTTCGAGATGAGGCCGCACGCTGTGTACCACGCCTTGAGCTTCGTCGTTGCTCGGGAGCATGTCCGCCCGCTCATCAAAAAAGCCATGTCGGTGTTTCTCTTCTTGGCGGCGACGTCGTCCGGGCAGGTCGAGCTTGATGGCGTTGTTCTTCATTAGCGGCGACCACCGCGCCTCGGTCTTCTCTTCGCGTAGGACGGCCCGGGCTCGGGCGTCGGCGAGGCAATGCTCGATGGACTCCTGCACTTCGCTGTTGCCGTTGCCGGGCGCTTTTCCCCTTCTTTGCCAATTTGTGGCCGTCCGTTGTTCCTCCGACGCGCGCCGGAGTCGCCGCGTCGCTTGTATGTCTCCTTGGCCTTGTCGAGGGCACGCGGACTTCCGCCCACTTCTCGCACTTGTCAATGCGCTTGTAGACGTGGAGGTGCTTGAAGTCGGCGTCTTGGTTGTCGCCCGATACATGGCGTAACATACGCAGGCAACTGTGCGGAGGGGCAAACAATTGCTGGGCGGGCGTGGGGACGGCGAAGATATGCGGGCGAACGCGGCGTATGCATTCGATCTCAACGCCGGCGTCGCTCTCCGGGCGAGCCGCGACCTCCTCGACGATTCCATGCCATTTGTTGCACGCCAACTGGATACGCCCCCAATGGTTCGCCATCGCCTTGGAGCCACGCTGCATGTAGACGCCTTTGAAGTAGGGGTCGACGAGCTTCTGCTCGTCGAACTCGGCCTTGATGCGGTCCCAGTACGTGTCCAAGCTCTGGTTCGCGCCGGTGGTCGGGTCGAGGCAGACAACTTTCCATGCTTCGGCGAGGCATTCCTCCTCCTGACGCCCACTTGATGCGCGGTTCGCTCGACCTAGCCGCCCGCTTCTTCTTCTTCCGGCGCCCCTTCGTCGGAGCAGGAGCCGGCTCCTCCTCCTCCTCCTCCTCCTCCTCGTCCTCCTCGGGCTCCTGCGCGTCGTCGCCGTAGACGTAGCCGAGCTCGGCCTCCATGTCGCCGTTGAGGTCCACCACCTCGTCCTGGGTGGCGAACCCGGGAGACGCGGCGGCCGCGGTCGATCCTGTCGCGATGATGTCGCCCATGTCGGCTCCGTGTCGTCGGCGTCGCCGAGGTGCGAGAAAGGGCAGTGGTCCGCGGTAGAGATGGGGCGCCGGTGTGGACGCTGCAGGCGGGCGGCGTAGTAGTTGTATGGTGGTAATGCATGCCGGCGAAGGCGGGCGAGGGCGTGGCCAGCGGGTGACCATGAGGAAGGTCACGCTTTGGGTTGAACTCACTGCGGCGCTGCCGCCGCCGGGCGTAGCCGGGCGACGATGAACCCCATGGAGATCCGGCGCTTGCTGTCCCCCGGGCGCGTCTTGGCGTGGCGTGACGACGGGGATTCATCCCCGCCGCCGACCGATGAGGAAGACGCGCCGCTGCGCCCGGCGTTGTCGCGGGCCTTCTTGGCTATGGTTCTGTTCCGCTGTCGGCGGTGATCGCCAGCCGCTGAACTTCCACCTCCACTCGGCGCTCGACAGGCCCGGTGGCCGATGGCGGCGCGCTCGGCTTCTCTCGCCCGGTTAAGCACGGCGCGCCAGCTGTTGCACAAGCGCGGCATGGCGTATTCTTCGGCGGCATGGCGTGCTTCTTCGCGCGAAGCAAGCGGAGGGGTTTGGCGGAGAAAGGAGAGAGAATGGCGGAGGAAGGCGAAGCGGCGGGAGAGATGCGGCGAAAAAGCGCCGAGAAACGGCGGAAAAGGCCCTCGGTCGCTTCTGTATGGGCCCACGCGCTTTTTTCGCTTGTGCCGTTTCCCCAGCGCTTCAGGCGCGGGTTCGCTCGGGTCCGCCGGCACCAGTTTTGGCCCGAGCCGCGAAAAACGGGCTTGGGGGCACGACCGGGCCTTTTGGCGCCGGCGCAAAATCGCTGGGGAGGGCCTGTTAAGCGCGGCCGAGATGCCCTTAACCGCTGGGCGTGGGGTGTGGTGGACTGCCGCGCCGTAAAAGAAGGACGGTGGAGCGACGGGAGGGCGGCTTTGGTAGAGGGAAGGTCGGCGAATCACCGTCGGCCGTTGATGGCATGCAGCAGGCGATTTGGTGGGCGCTGCATCAGAGATCGGACCGGTGTGGAACGAGGGCTAGAAAAGGAGAAGATGACACGGAGCCGTTGGATGGATATCAGACGTCCACATGAAATCCACTACTCCCTCAGATTGAAGGGAGTAGCACTGAATTGTTTTTTAGGCGGAGAGGGAGAGGGAGAGAGAAAAAAGAGCGTAGTTAAACGTGGCACTAGAGCCCTAGTTGGAATGATCAGATGAGATAAGATATTACCAATGTTGACCATACGTGCAGTGCCATATCATTTTAGCTCCACTCGTATTCCATTAGTTTCATATTAACAAGCAGGTATAAGGATATTATACAAGCTAGAGTATGTTGAGTACACTAGATATATGAATATACGCGTGAGAACACACATATGATGCCAACGTTTTCCTTGTTTTCTTCCTGGCCGAGGAGGCGGTATTCGCATGAACTGACACATGTCGTTCTGGAAGCGCATGCCCGGAGAGCACCACCACGAGGCCTGGTCCTCCTTGGGGTGCCACCGACGACCTTCACCTTGACGCCGGCGCTCACCGTACTGTAACTTATTTCTTTTTACAACTCAACCTAGCAAAAAAAAATTTGACAACTCAAACTAGCATTAATTTGGAACACCAACCCACCAACAGACCACCCCCTACCCGACTGAGGCATGCGCAGGCACCTTGAAATCTTCTGAACCCTCCCTCTCCTCCCTCCCGAGCCGCCAGGCATGACCGGAGGCCACCAGATCCCATCGGCCGGACCTCCCCACTCCTCCTTCCTCCTCGCCCTCGCCGCCGCTGGGCGTGGCTTGGCTGGCTCTGCCCGTCGGGCGGCGGGACTTTGACCCTCTCGCCGGGTGGGGGCGCTGGCCGGGCGTGGCAAGGGCGGGCGGACGTCCACGGCGGTGGTGGCGGCGCCTCGGCGATTTCGCTTCCCGGGCAGGAGGCCTCGCGATTCAGCGTCGCCGCGCCGCCAGGGAAGCGGCGCGTGACCGGATCGGTTCCGGGGCGCGGCCGGATCTGTGCCCATGCTCGGGCCTTGGTCGCTGGTTCCGTCGGCCGGGCACGGTGGTGGTGCGATTTCGTCGGCAGCCGAGCAGATCCGCTGGATTCTATCCTTGTTCGGTCCTTGACGGTAAGGGCAACTCCGGGAAACCCTAGATCTCCTTGGGATCGAGCGATGGCGGCGCTTTTGCGTCGTAGTCCCTCTTTAGGGCATTGTTTTGGAGTTTGCTCGGTTGAAGGGACCAGCAACGTCGGCGGCGACGTCTGGTGGAGCAACTGCCGATGAAAATCGCGCCGACTACGGTCATGGCGACGATGGCGGCGTCTTGGATGTCGTTCCTTTGTCGAGGCATCATCGCTGCGATCTGCGTCATCGAGCTCGGGATGCTCCGGGAAACCCTAGATCTGGTCTTCCGGATCGGACGATGATGGCGTTTATCGCTTTCCCTCGTTTTGGAGTAAGCGCTGGGGGGATGGTGGAGCGGTGCTTCATCTCACGCATTGATGGCGGCGGATATCGGCATGGCGCTGCGGAGGTTTCGGCGTCCGATGCACGGAGATGGACTCGCAGGAGGAGGTTGCCGTCTGGCGTCATGGGCGACGCCGATGGCGAGTGGCCGACAAGGTAGAAGCCTCAATATGATCTCAAGACGGACTCGTGGAAGATGGCGGCGACGACACACGAGTGCTCGATCGGATTGTGCCCTGCACCCGGTATGTGGCTCGGCCGGGCTTCCGAATGAGTTTCGCCTCTGGCTTTGATGTTAGGCTTAGGTGAATGGTTTGGGTAGTGACCAAAGCATCCCTTCATCATTTTTGGATGGGAAAGAATGCGGCATATGTTGCCAAGATGGTGAATTCGCGACATCATTGTTGTAATACTTTGTAAGGTCCTCAAAAATAATCGATAAAGTACCGTGATGCATCTCCCAGATGCAGAGGCCGGGGTCATCCTTCTTTTCTAGAAAAACGTCTGGTATGATGGTTGAGTAGAAAAAAAAATGCAAAATCAATGTGTAGTGCGATGCCCGATCTTCTCCAGTTCTCCACGCCACCACCCGTTTCCCACGCCGCACATAAAAACGGGGTCAATCTCCACATCGCTCGCTATCTTCTTGATCGCCATCGGCGGCGGCGGCGGCACCACACACCTCCCACAAAACTAACCCCAGCTTCTTCCTCTCCCCTCTCGTGCGGCGCGCTCGCGGGGCCGACATGTCCTCGGCGGCCCCGCTGCTCGAGCCCGCCGGCGGCAAGGGCGGCGACGCGAAGAGGCCCTGCGGCTGCCCGCCGGCGTGGCTGCGCCGCCTGATCGACACGGAGGAGGCGTGGGCGCAGCTGCAGTTCGCGGTGCCCATGGTCCTCACCAACATGTCCTACTACGGCATCCCGCTGGTGTCCGTCATGTTCTCCGGCCACCTCGGCGACGTCCACCTCGCCGGCGCCACGCTCGGCAACTCCTGGGCCACCGTCACCGGCTACGCCTTCGTGGTACGTGCTGCATGCTGCTGCTACCGCACGCTCTTTGATTTAGTTTGTCCAAGTTCCATTAGATCGCGTGCGTAGTTCTGCCGAAATTTTGAGATGGAGTACCGCGACGCGCTTTTCCATATGCAAGCTGCCTGAAAATGCATTTCGGTCAGCCGGGCCGGGTCAAGCCATGAATGACACGGAGTTGGAGACCGACGATGCGGCAGCGGCGTCACCGGTGAGGGGACGCCAAGGCTTAACCGTTGGGCCGGGTGTGTGGAGTGGACTGCCGGCGCCAGAAAAGGAGGCCGGTGGAGGGACGAGGGAGGGGGCGAAGCACCGGCGGCCGGTGGTGGCAGCAGCCAGCAGGCGGTTTGGTGGGCGCTGCATCGGAGATGGGAGCGGTGGAAAGAGGGCTAGATCAGGAGGAAGATGACACGGAGCCGTTGGATGAATATCATCGGACGTCCACACGAAATCAACTTGCACTGAATTGTTTTTTAGGCGGAGAGAGAGAAGAGCGTGGACTTAATGAGGTGACATCTTTAAAGATAATATCTCACATCTAGATGTGAAATAGCAAACCCGATATAGATATTCCTCGCAAAAAAAAGATATATAGATATATGTGTACTAGTATTTAACGTGGCACTAGCCCTAGCCGGAGTGATCAGATGAGATATACTATTATCAACGCTCGTGCTAGATGGCGTGTTGACCTTACGTACGGCACCACATTCCATTGATTAATTTCATGTTAGCAAGCAGTGATAAGGATATACTCTCTCCGTCCATAAATAAATGTACATTTAGCTTTTGTTCTAAATTAAAGTTTTAAAACTTGATCAATTTTATAGGTAGAGGACAAGTAATGAGTACACCAAATATATACACGTGAACATGGGAATAAGTAGTAGTGTACTAGCTAGTACCGTTTGTTTACAACCCTAAAAAAAGTACCGTTGTTTACTCGGAAAATGGAAGAGAATTTTTTTTGGGAATAAGTAGTAGTGTACTAGCTAGTCTCAATCCACACAACCAAAACCAGAAAACACACATGGTGCCAACTGCCAACGTACGTTCTCTTGTTGGCCCAGGAGGCGCTAGCTATTCGCAGAACTGTAGCTGTCGCATTGAAATCGTGTAGCTCAGCTCCCAACAAGAAACTGACACGCGGAGTTACGTCGTTTGCGTGGCCCGCAGAGGAAGAAGAGTTGTATATTGCCTATGGCTGCCGGGCATGGCTGGAGTGACACAAACGTCGGTACGACTGTATTCTGTTCCTGTGGGAGTCGACCGACGACGTGTCGTGTCTGCATGACTGCCGTGGCTCGGCTCGGCTGGTCCTCACGTACGCCATCCGGTCCGGGCTGCATGAATGCGTGCATGGGCGACGTGTCTGCACTCTGCACTGGGGGTGGAGGATATAGTCCTGGTCCTACATGCGTCTGACTAGGGGATTGAGCGAGGTCAAATAAATTCGGGAAAGGGTAAACAGATATCGGGGAGGCCAAGTCTTGATCTTGGAAGGAAGGAAGGAAGAGGTCGTCTCGATCTGGTCCAAGCAAGAATATCTCCGGTGGAAATGGTAACGGTGTTCTCAAGCAATCAGTCACGAGCCTCACGACTCACAAGTCTCGATCCGCCCACCCTTCTTGCGCTTGGTGCGCTTAACCACTACTACTTTGTCTAATTCGATGCCGTGCTGCAAGTAAAATAACCGATCAACTCCTGCTCGGTTACATGCATGGTCAATGACGTAAATCAGCCAAGTCTCTCCGGAGTTGGGATCCACGACTTTTCAGTACATGTGTGTGCACGAGTCCGTCGAATCATTGCCGCTGCGTCTACCAATAGTGTGTGTGTGTGCGCGCTGTGTGTGCGCGCGCGCATGTGCGTGTGTGTTTTTTTCGTGTAAATAATGTTGTTTTCTAGACCCGCAAGATAACAAGAATAACAATGTGGTTTTCTAAACATGTTCTCTAGAAGTAGTGGATTTTTGTTTTGAGGGCTACTTCCCTCCCTGTCCGGATTATGGAGCGATTTAAACTTTTTTTTCAAACAAGGGGAAAATCTATACCACTTTTGATTGATTAAGAAAAGAGTCACTTCTCCGTTCCATAATACTAGTGTATATAGATTTTTTCTAAAGTCAAATCTCATCAACGTTGACCAAGTTTGTCGAGTATAAGAGTACACGCCGGTCGCTCGAAGGCAAGATATAAACGCGGCAATGATGAATTTCATGTGTTTAGCCACGATGGTTGACCAATACTCAATTTTTTTTCTAATCTTAGCACCAATGATAAGCGGCATTGTGGAATGATTGCGGAAGACATAGACATTTCTTTCATTCCATGTCTCCCATGTGATGAGCATGATAAGGGTGGACTTGGCTTTACTCCGGCTGCCCGATGGGTGAAAGTAGCTGCGAACCACCATTCCGAAGCCGAGTTGTAGTTGGCCCGATACTCAACATTCAAAAAATTGAGACCAAGCCAATCCCGAACATCTTCCCGATGCGGATGGAGAGACGACACCTGAACATAATGTGTGGGTCATAGTCTCCAGCTCCCTTCTATGAAGCTGACAAAAACCCACAATTTGGCCACTCACTTTTTTGGAGGTGATCTGCGGTCCAAACTCCCTCCTTTCCTGATTT
The DNA here is from genome assembly GCA_021605145.1 of Aegilops bicornis. Lineage (NCBI taxonomy): Eukaryota > Viridiplantae > Streptophyta > Magnoliopsida > Poales > Poaceae > Aegilops > Aegilops bicornis. The sequence goes on along the minus strand of JAHIAL010000014.1, from coordinate 4,263,428 downwards.
GTTTTGTCTGCTGGTGAATGTGTGTTGAATTTGTGTGTGTACATGCATGAGTGTTCTAGAGTGTGCTAGTGCATGTGTGTCTACATACACTGTGTGTGCTAAGAGTGTGTGTGCGCGCGCATAATAGTGTACAGGCGCATGCATGTGTATATGTGCTTGTGGATGCACGCATGAGAGTGATATGGAGGCAACGCCACAGACAAGACATGCAGTTCATCTTTGAGTGTGTCGAGAGAGATGATCAATCTCCAGATTGTTATTATGTTGTCTGAACATTGAGTATGACGTTAGATGTATACATGCAAGTTCCATGCAATGTGTGTGCAAATCATACTTTTGTTTGAAAGTTACACTACTATATAAAGTTCTTCTTCCATATTAAGAAACAGTACCGAGAAGAAAAAAGGTTACCACGGGCATCATACATCTGTTTATAAGTGACTGACAACATAATTTTACAGAGTATCTTGCAAGTTGTGTGTTTATTTCTACCCCTCTCCGCATTCGTGAATGTTAAAATTAACTAGTCAATTGACCGTGCGTTGCAACGGGAATATAAACATTCTACTAGATTAGCTCGTGACTGCACGTCTATTATTATATTGATGCGCTAAAATCATAGCAAGTTTTATATGCAATCGCCATGATTTACCTATCATTTTGTTGTTAAGCACTTATTTGGTAAGAATTTAATTACTTAACAAACAAAATGTGTTTTTTCTGGTAAGTTAATAAAACATGAGAGAATAGATTCTATTTTAGGGAGAATGGATGGGAGAAAAATCAGAGATAGAGACATAAATCAAAGAGGATAAGGAAAAAGTGGGAAATATATAAGGAATGTTAGATGAAAGAGAGGTGAAGCAGTAGAGATTTGTTCTACAAGCATGTATGGATACTACATAATTACTATGTATGCATGCATACTGCAATTTCGATCAAGTGCATGTTCGTATACGTTAACTAACAACTAACACTAGTGAATAAGGGAGATCATTTACCTACTTAATTAGCTTTTGTGGAGAAGGTAGATACACGTTAGACTTGACGATGAAAAAGTTGTGCAGCTGCATATGTAAATAGAGAAAAAGAAAACTAGAGGAGACCATAGTGAAAGAAAGTGACTTCCATTTTTTTTAGAATCTACTAGAAAGTGACTTACATGAAAAAGAAATCCAGGCGACTTACCAATAGACGGTCCCAGTAAGTCCATTACTTGTTCTGCAGTTGAACATTGTTGCATTTTTTTTAAGAACCTCATCCAACATTTATCCATTGGATACTAACTCGTAAGTATTAATCCAACTGAGTAACTCATATGTGAACAAATGCTGAACATTTCAGACCGGTATGAGCGGCGCCCTGGAGACACTATGCGGGCAGGCCTACGGCGCCCGACTGTACCGCATGCTAGGACTGTACCTGCAGTCGTCGCTCATCATGTCGGCAGTGGTGTCCATGGTCATTGCCATCCTCTGGCTGTTCACGGAGCCACTGCTTCTGTGCCTGCATCAAGAACCCGAGGTGTCCCGCGCCGCCGCGGTGTTCATTCGGTACCAGATCCCCGGCCTGTTTGCCTTCTCCTTCCTGCAGTGCCTTATACGGTACCTGCAAACGCAATCCATCGTTGTGCCGCTCGTCGTCTGCTCCATGGTGCCATTCGTGCTCCACATTGCGCTGAACCACCTGCTGGTGAACGTGCTCGGCTTTGGCCTCGTCGGCGCGTCTGCCGCCATCTCCATCACCTTATGGTTCTCCTGCCTGATGCTGCTTGGGTACGTGATACGGTCCAAGGAGTTTAGCGAGACGTGGAAGGGTTTCTCTGCCGACGCGTTGAACTACGTGTTGCCGACGATCAAGCTCGCTACGCCCTCCGCCATCATGGTTTGGTCAGTATACATACACATTACCTCCGCCCCAAATTACTTGTCTTAGATTTGTCTAGATATGAATGTATTGCTTCCCATTATTGATTTTGAGTTTGTTGGGTGCATGCAGCTTGGAGTACTGGGCGTTTGAGCTTCTGGTTCTTATCGCGGGCTTGCTACCGAATTCCACAGTGAGCACGTCACTGATCGCCATGTGGTACGTTCATTCTTCTTCAATACTGTCCGTCCCATGGAGCTTCAGAAGCATTATATTGTTCCATCATGTTGACTTCTTCAACTTGTAAATGCAGCTCGAGCACGGAGGCGATTGCCTACATGATCACCTACGGATTCAGTGCCGCTGTAAGGTATGTACGTACGATCTCAACTTCTTTCTTTGTTGCTGTAATTAAGCACGACCTGTTGTTTCATTGTTTGCACCTTTTGCAGCACCCGGGTGTCGAATGAGATCGGAGCCGGGAACGTGGATATGGCGAAGAATGCGGTCGCAGTGACCCTCAAACTGTCAGTGTTCCTCGCCTTCTCCTTCATCCTGCTGCTGGGCTTCGGCCATGGCCTTTGGGCGAGACTCTTCAGCGGGAGCGAGGTGATTGTGGCAGAATTCACGGCCATCACCCCGCTGCTGATGATCTCCATCGTGCTCGACTCCGCGCAGGGCGTACTGTCAGGTGAGAAAGACCCGTCCGCTAGCTAAACCATTCTTCAAGAATCACCTACCTGAACTGAACAGACAGTTTCATATCACGGATACGAAATCATAGACTGGAATGCCGCTGCTAGTGCTAAACATTTCCGCAAATTGACAAATAATTAAAATGGCTTACATGTGACAGGGGTGGCGAGGGGCTGCGGATGGCAGCACCTGGCGGCGATGACGAACCTTGTGGCGTTCTACTTCATCGGCATGCCGTTGGCCATGCTCTTCGCCTTCAAGCTCAACTTCTACACCACGGTAATTATTTACCCTATTAAGAGCTCTCGCCCTTGCCAGTGCGGAATGTGGGACAGCAAGCAGCTCGAACTCCATTCATTCTAAAATATATTTAATGAGCTGGAGCACTCAACAGACCATGTACTTGGTTTACAGGGTTTATGGTCGGGTCTGATCTGCGGGCTGACTTGCCAGACCAGCACGCTGGTGGTGATCACCGCCCGCACGAAATGGTCCAAGATCGTGGATGCGATGCAGCAAGAGAAGGCCAACTACATCGCTTGATCGATAAATATCGTTCATGGCTTGCACCTGTTGTAGGGTTTTTTGTGAGATGGAGAGGGCGTACGATGCTTGAACAGAAAGCTAGCTTTTTGACCGTGTACTTTCAGGGAATATATGTCTCAGAAACAGAAAGATGTACCCTAAAAAAAACAGAAAGATGGATCCTGTAATGGCAATTAACCAGAGAGTGCAGGAGAAACGAACATACCGGGACGTGGATTTTTTTTTTTGAGACAATTTGCAAAGCTTTATTACGTCGTCACCAGTTGGGCCGGGACGAAAGAGAGGTTTCCAGGGTGACCTAACCACACACGGCGGCCGACCCCGAGTTTCAAAGCATGCTTTGCTAAATTGTGAGCCTCCATATTGGAGCTCCTAAATTCATGAACGAAATTACAGGAATAAAAACTGCTAGAGTAGGCTATGATTTCATGCACTATCGCTCCATATTCCGCCCTGTTCTTCTCCTTGATGCTATCTATCACCTCCTTGCAGTCGGAGGCAACATGTATTGACTGCAAATTCAGATCTTCCGCCAATGCTAGTGCTTCCCTCACTGCCAAGGCTTCCAGGGTGGTCGGGTTGGTGATCGACGTGAAGCCCAAAGTAGACGCCCCCAAGAACGAGCCATGCTCATCTCTTGTTATAGCTGCAATGGTTCCCATGCCGCGTCTTTCTGCAACTGCTACATCCACATTAATTTTTGACATATTTTGTGGTGGCTTAAGCCATTGATTGGGTTTTTGATTCACTTGGCCGGGCGTTCTCTCTGTAGGAGCCCTTTTCTGAGTCTGAAACTTAGCAATAAATCGTTGGATAAACATGTGTATAGACATTGGAGATTGATGTATATCCTCATAGACAGCTTTCCTTTTCGCACTCCAGATGGCCCATAGTGTGCAAGCCAACAGCATAAACTGTTGCTCATCTAGTGCCTCGTTCAGGGCAAACAACCATTGCCTCGGGTCCTCGTCGCTGTATTGGCTCAACTTGTTCAGTAAGTCTCCATCAGAAAGTGCCCAGATGCATCGTGCGTTGGTACAGTCTAACATTGTATGGCGCCAGGAGTCCAGTGAGCCGCATAGTCTGCAAGCTGCGGAGACACTCATGTTTCTGTGTACCAGAACATCTGCAGTTGGGGTCGAGCTTCTTGCTAGTCTCCACAGGAATTGTTTGATCTTTGGGGGTAGATGAGCTGCCCAAAGCGAGGACCAGGAAGTACTATCAAGCCCAGTAGCCGAGGTACCCTCCTCCTCATCTATCCACGCCTCCCTGGAGATCTTTGTCCGTATGATCAATCTGTAGGCCGATCGAACTGAGAAAACACCCTTCTTCTCTGCACTCCATGCCCAAAAATCAGGTATATTTCTTGTACTCAGTGGTATGCTCAGTATTGCCTCAGCATCGATTGGCAGAAATACCGCCCGGACTAGTGCTTCGTTCCAAGTGGCAGTAGCAACTGTAATCAAGTCCGAGACAAGCATTGGAGGCGCTGGGATCCTGGATGTGATCGGCCTCATCATGCCACATCTGTTGGGGAACGTTGCAGAAAATTAAAATTTTTCCTACGGTTTCACCAAGATTCATCTATGAGTTCATCTAGCAACGAGTCATGGGAGAGTGATTGCATCTACATACCACTTGTAGATCGGCAGGCGGAAGCGTTCAATGGAACGGGGATGATGGAGTCGTACTACGCGTGATTCAGATCACCGATGACCTAGTGCCGAATCTGGACAAAGACCTCCTGCTTCAACACACGCACGGAGCAGATGACGCCTCCTCCTTCTTGATCCAAAGCAAGGGGAAGGAGAGGTTGATGATAATCCAGCAAAGACGACGGCGTGGTGGTGGATGCAGCAGAACTCCGGCAGGCTTCGCTAAGCAACTACGGGAGGAGGAGGAGGTGTTGCAGAAGGAGGAGGCGCCAGGCTTCAGGTGCGGCTGCCCTCCCCCTCCCTTTATATAGGTGCAAGAGAGAGGGGAGGCGCAGCCTTGCCCCTTCCTCCAAGGAAGGGTGCGGCCAAGTGGGGAGGAGTCCATCCTCCCAAGGCACCCGGAGGTGCCTTCCCCTTTAGGACTCTCCCTCCTCTTGTCTCTTGGGCGATGGGCCTCTTGGGGCTGGTGCCCTTGGCCCATATAGGCCAAGGCGCACCCCTACAGCCCATGTGGCCCCCTGGCTGGTGGACCTGGTGGACCCCGGACCCCTTTCGCACTCGGTACAATACCGATAATGCCCAAACTTTTGATTGACCAAAACAAGACTTCCCATATATAAATCTTTACCTCCGGACCATTCCGGAACTCCTCGTGACGTCCGGGATCTCATCCGGACTCAACAACATTCGGTTTGCTGCATACTCATATTCATACAACCCTAGCGCCACCGAACCTTAAGTGTGTAGACCCTACGGGTTCGGGAGACATGCAGTACATGACCGAGACGGCTCTCGGGCAATAACCAACAGCGGGATCCGGATACCCATGTTGGCTCCCACATGCTCCTCGATGATTTCATCGGATGAACCACGATGTCGAGGATTCAAACAACCCAGATACAATTCCCTTTGTCAATCGGTATTTTACTTGCCCGAGATTCGATCGTCGGTATCCCAATACCTCGTTCAATCTCGCTACCGGCAAGTCACTTTACTGCATCGTAATGCATGATCCCATGACCAAACACTTGGTCACTTTGAGCTCATTATGATGATGCACTACCGAGTGGGCCTGAAGTGATACCTCTCCGTCATACGGAGTGACAAATCCCAGTCTCGATCCGTGTCAACCCAATGCAGACACCTTCGGAGATACCTGTAATGCACCTTTATAGTCACCCGATTACGTTGGACGCTTTGATACACCCAAAGCACTCCTACGGTATTCGGGAGTTACACGATCTCATGGTCTAAGGAAGAGATACTTGACATTGGAAAAGCTCTAGCAAAACGAACTACACGATCTTGTGCTATGCTTAGGATTGGGTCTTGTCCATCACATCATTCTCCTAATGATGTGATCCCGTTATCAACGACATCCAATGTCCATAGTTAGGGAAACCATGACTATCTGTTGATCAACGAGCTAGTCAACTAGAGGCTCACTAGGGACATATTGTGGTCTATGTATTCACACGTGTATTACGATTTCTGAATAATAAAATTATAGCATGAATAAAAGACAATTATCATGTACAAGGAAATATAATAATAATACTTTTATTATTGCCTCTAGGGCATATTTCCAACAGTCTCCCACTTGCACTAGAGTCAATAATCTAGTTACATTGTGATGAATCGAACACCCATAGAGTTCTCGTGTTGATCATGTTTTGCCCATGAAGAGGTTTAGTCAACGGATCTGCGATATTCAGATCCGTATGCACTTTGCAAATTTCTATGTCCCCATCTTGAACATTTTCATGAATGGAGTTGAAGCGACGCTTGATGTGCCTGGTCTTCTTGTGAAACCTGGCTCCTTGGCAAGTGCAATAGCTCGGTGTTGTCGCTGGAAGAGTTTGATCGGCCCGACGCATTGGGTATGACTCCTAGGTCGGTGATGAACTCCTTCACCCAAATTGCTTCATGTGCTGCCTCCGAGGCTGCCATGTACTCCGCTTCACACGTAGAGATCCCGCCACGACGCTATGCTTGCAAAATGCACTACCATCGCTTCCACCATTCAACATATACACGTATCCGGTTTGTGACTTTGAGTCATCCAGATCTGTGGTCGAAGCTAGCATCGACGTAACCCTTTACGCAGCTCTTCGTCATCTCCATAAACGAAACATGTCCTTTGTCCTTTTCGGTACTTTAGGATATTCTTGACCGTTGTCCAGTGTTCCTTGTCGGGATTACTTTGGTACCTTCCTATCAAACTTACGGCAAGGTTTACATCAGTGTCCGTACATGACATGGCATACATAATAGATCCTATGGTCGAGGCAGAGGGGATGACACTCATCTCTTATTTATCTTTTGCCGTGGTCGGGCATTGAGCCAAGCTCAATTTCACACCTTGCAAAACAGGCAAGAACCCTTTCTTGGACTGATCCATTTTGAACTTCTTCAAAATCTTATCAAGGTATGTGCTTTGTGAAAGACCTATGAGGCGCCTCGATCTATCCCTATAGATTTTGATGCCTAATATGTAAGCAGCTTCTCCAAGGTCCTTCATTGAAAACTCTTATTCAAGTAGGCCTTAATGCTGTCCAAAAGTTATATATCATTTCCCATCAAAAGTATGTCATCTACATATAATATGAGAAATGCTCTGAGCTCCCACCCACTTTCTTGTAAACGCAGGCTTCTCCATAAGTCTCCAAGATAAACCCAAACGCTTTGATCATCTCATCAAAGCGAATGTTCCAACTCCGAGATGCTTGCACCAGCCCATAAATGGATCATTGGAGCTTGCATACCTTGTTAGCATTCTTAGGATCGACAAAACCTTCCGGCTGCATCATATACAGCTCTTCCTTAAGATAACCGTTAAGGAATGCCGTTTTGACGTCCATCTGCCATATCTCATAATCATAGTATGCGGCAATTGCTAACATGATTCGGACGGACTTAAGCTTCGCCACGGGAGAGAAAGTCTCATCGTAGTCAATCCCTTGAACTTGTCGATAACCCTTAGCGACAAGTCAAGCTTTATAGATGGTAACATTACCATCCGCGTCCCATCTTCTTCTTAAAGATCCATTTGTTTTCTATCGCCACGATCATTGGGCAAGTCTGTCAAAGTCCAAACTTTGTTTTCATACATGGATCCTATCTCGGATTTCATGGCTTCTAGCCATTTGTTGGAATCTGGGCCGCCATCGCTTCTTCATAGTTCGAAGGTTCACCGTTGTCTAACAACATGATTTCCAAGACAGGGTTGCCGTACCACTCTGGCGCGGAACGTGTCCTAGTGGACCTATGAAGTTCAGTAGCAACATGATCCGAAGTACCTTGATCATCATCATTAATTTCCTCTCCAGTCGGTGTAGGCACCACAAGAACATTTTCCGAGCCGCACTACTTTTCGGGTTCAAGAGGTAGTACTTCATCGAGTTCTACTTTCCTCCCACTTACTCCTTTCGAGAGAAACTCCTTTTCCAGAAAGGATCCGTTCTTGGCAACAAAGATCTTGCCTTCGGATCTAAGGTAGAAGGTATACCCAATGGTTTCCTTAGGGTATCCTATGAAGACGCATTTTTCCGACTTGGGTTCGAGCTTTTCAGGGTTGAAGTTTCTTGACATAAGCATCGCATCCCCAAACTTTTAGAAACGACAACTTAGGTTTCTTCCCAAACCATAATTCATACGGTGTCGTCTCAACGGATTTAGAGCGGTGCCCTATTTAAAGTGAATGTAGCTGTCTCTAGAGCGTATCTCCAAAATGATAGCGGTAAATCAAGAAGAGACATCATAGATCGCACCATATCCAATAGAGTGCGATTACGGCGTCGGACACACCTTACGCTTGAGGTGTTCCAGCGGCGTGAGTTGTGAAACGATTCCACATTTCCTTAAGTGTGTACCAAATTCGTGACTTAAATATTCTCCTCCACGATCTGATCGCAAGAATTTTATCTTTCGGTCACGTTGATTCTCTACTTCATTTTGAAATTCCTTGAACTTTTCAAAGGTTTCAGACTTGTGTTTCATCAAGTAGACATACCCATATCTACTCAAGTCATCAGTGAGAGTGAGAACATAACGATATCCTCCGCGAGCCTCAACACTCATTGGACCGCACACATCGGTATGTATTATTTCCAATAAGTTGGTTGCTTGCTTCATTGTTCCGGAGAACGGAGTCTTGGTCATCTTGCCCATGAGGCATGGTTTGCATGTGTCAAATGATTCATAATCGAGAGACTCTAAAAGTCCATCAGCATGGAGCTTCTTCATGCGCTTGACACCAATGTGACGAAGGCGGCAGTGCCACAAGTATGTGAGACTATCGTTATCAACTTTACAACTTTTGGTATTCACACTATGAACATGTGTAACATTACGCTCGAGATTCATTAAGAATAAACCATTGACCATCGGAGCATGACCATAAAACATTTCTCTCATATAAATAGAACAACCATTATTCTCGGATTTAAATGAGTAGCCATCTCGTATTAAACGAGATCCTCGATACAATGTTCATGCTCAAACTTGGCACTAAATAACAATTATTGAGGTTTAAAACTAATCCCGTGAGGTAAATGTAGAGGTAGCGTCGACGGCGCATCACATCGACCTTGGAACCATTCCCGACGCCAGCATCGTCACCTCGCCCTTCGCCCGATCTCCGTTTATTCCGCAGCTCCTGCATGAGTTACATATATGATCAACGGCACCTTTATCATATACCCATGAGTTACTACGAGTACAGGTAAGGTACACATCAATTACATGTATATCAAATATACCTTTAGTGTTGCCGGCCTTCTTGTATGCTAATTATTTGGGGCAGTTCCGCTTCCATTGACCCTTTCCTTTGCAATAAAAGCACTCGGTCTCGTGCTTGGGTCCATTCTTTGACTTCTTCCCTAAGAATCGGCTTATTAAGGCGCCGGCAACATCCTTGCCGTCCTTCTTGAAGTTCTTCTTTCCCTTGCCCTTCTTGAACTTAGTGGTTTTATTGACCATCAACACTTGATGCTCCTTCTTGATTTCTACCTCTGCTGACTTCAAAGATTGAAAATACTTCAGAATAGTTTTCACCATCCCCTGCATATTGTAGTTCATCACAAAGCTCTTGTAGCTTGGTGGGAGCGAATTGAAGGATTCTGTCAATGACCGCCTCGTCCGGGAGGTTGATGTCCACTGGGACGGCGGTTGTGCAACCTGCATATTTTGAGTATATGCTCAACGATGTAACTATTTTCCTCCATCTTACAATCAGTAGAATTTGTCGGAGACTTCATATCTCTCGACCGGGCATGAGCTTGGAAAACTAGTTTCAGCTCCTCGAACATCTCATATGCTCCGTGTCGCTCAAAACGATTTTGGAGCCCCGGTTCTAAGTTGTAAAGCATGCCGACTGAACGAGGGAGTAATCATCAAGACGAGACTGCTGCTGCTCATAACGCCTTGGTTCTACAGGATGGGTGCATCACCTAGCGGTGCTTCTAGGACATATTGTTTCTTGGCAGCTATGAGGATGATCCTCGTGTTCCGGACCTAGTCCGAATAGTTGCTGCCATCATCTTTCGACTTGGTTTTCTCTAGGAACGCGTTGAAGTTCATGGTGACATTAGCGTTGGCCATTTGATCTACAAGACATTTTGCAAAGATTTTAGACTATTGTTCATGATAATAAAGTTCATCTAATCAAATTATTTAATGAACTCCCACTCAGATTTGACATCCCTCTAGTCATCTAAGTGATACATGATCCGAGTCGACTAGGCCGTGTCCGATCATCACGTGAGACGGACTAGTCATCGCCGGTGAACATCTCCATGTTGATCGTATCTTCCATACGACTCATGTTCGACCTTTTCGGTCTCTTGTGTTCCGAGGCCATGTCTGTACATGCTAGGCTCGTCAAGTTAACCTAAGTGTATTGCATGTGTTAAACTGTCTTACACCCGTTGTATGTGAACGTAAGGATCTATCACACCCGATCATCACGTGGTGCTCAAACGCATTTAACTTTAGCAACGGTGCGATTAGGGAGAACACTTTCTTGAAATTGTTATGAGGGATCATCTTATTTACTACCGTCGTTCTAAGTAAACAAGATGCATAAACATAATAAACATCACATGCAATTATATAGTAGTGACATGATATGGCCAATGTCATATAGCTCCTTTGATCTCCATCTTCGGGGCTCCATGATCATCCTGTCACCGGCATGACACCTTGATCTCCATCATCATGATCTCCATCATCGTGTCTTCATGAAGTTGTCACGCCAACGACTACTTCTACTTCTATGGCTAACGCGTTTAGCAATAAAGTAAAGTAATTTACATGGCGTTCTTCAATGACACGCAGGTCATACAAAAATAAAGACAACTCCTATGGCTCCTACCGGTTGTCATACTCATCGACATGCAAGTCGTGATTCCTATTACAAGAACATGATCTCATACATCACATATATCATTCATCATTCATCACAACTTTGGCCATATCATATCACAAAACACTTGCTGCAAAAACAAGTTAGACGTCCTCTAATTGTTGTTGAAGTTTTACGTGGCTGCAATAGGGCTCTAGCAAGAACGTTTTCTTACCTACGTGAAAGCCACAACGTGATTTGTCAACTTCTATTTACCCTTCATAAGGACCCTTTTCGTGAATCCGCTTCAACTAAAGTGGGAGAGACAGACACCGCTTAGCCACCTTATGCAACTAGTGCATGTCGGCCGGTGGAACCGGTCTCACGTAAGCGTGCGTGTAAGGTCGGTCCGGCCGCTTCATCCCACAATGCCGCTGAAGCAAGATAAGACTAGTAGCGGCAAGAAAGTTGACAACATCTACGCCCACAACAAATTGTGTTCTACTCGTGCAATAGAGAACTACGATAGACCTAGCTCATGATGCCACTTTGTTGGGAAACGTTGCGTAAATTAAAATTTTCCTACGGTTTCACCAAGATCCATCTATGAGTTCATCTAGCAACGAGTCATGGGAGAGTGATTGCATCTACATACCACTTGTAGATTGCATGCGGAAGCGTTCAATGGAACAGGGTTGATGGAGTCGTACTCGCCGTGATTCAGATCACCGATGACCTAGTGCCGAGCGGACATCACCTCGCGTTCAACACACGTGACAGAGGCGGATGACGTCTCCTCCTTCTTGATCTAGCAAGGGGAAGGAGAGGTTGATGATAATCCAGCAAAGACGACGGGCGTGGTGGTGGATGCTGTGAGAACTCCGGCAGGCTTCGCTAAGCAACTACGGGAGGAGGAGGAGGTGTTGCAGGGGAGGAGGGAGGCGCGGGGGCTTCTGCAGTGCGGCCCCTCCCTCCCCTCCCTTTATATAGGTGCAAGAGAGAGGGGGAGGGCGCAGCCTTGCCCCTTCCTCCAAGGAAGGGGTGCGGCCAAGTGGGGGGAGGAGTCCATCCTCCCCAAGGCACCTGGGAGGTGCCTTCCCCCTTTAGGACTCTCCCCTCCTCTTGTCTCTTGGGCGCATGGGCCTCTTGGGGCTGGTGCCCTTGGCCCATATAGGCCAAGGCGCACCCCCTACAGCCCATGTAGCCCCCAGGCTGGTGGACCTGGTGGACCCCGGACCCCTTTCGGCACTCCCTGCACAATACCGATAATGCCCAAACTTTTCCGGTGACCAAAACAAGACTTCCCATATATAAATCTTTACCTCCGGACCATTCGGAACTCCTCGTGACGTCCGGGATCTCATCCGGACTCCAAACAACATTCAGTTTGCTGCATACTCATATTCATACAACCCTAGCGCCATCGAACCTTAAGTGTGTAGACCCTACGGGTTCGGGAGACATGAGTACATGACCGAGACGGCTCTCGGGCAATAACCAACAGCGGGATCTGGATACCCATGTTGGCTCCCACATGCTTCTCGATGATTTCATCGGATGAACCCGCGATGTCGAGGATTCAAACAACCCCGTATACAATTCCCTTTGTCAATCGGTATTTTACTTGCCCGAGATTCGATCGTCGGTATCCCAATACCTCGTTCAATCTCAAGTTATCGGCAAGTCACTTTACTCACTATCGTAATGCATGATCCCGTGACCAAACACTTGGTCACTTTGAGCTCATTATGATGATGCACTACCGAAAGTGGGCCCGGTGATACCTCTCCGTCATACGGAGTGACAAATGCGATCTCGATCCGTGTCAACCCAACAGACACTTTCGGAGATACCTGTAATGCACCTTTATAGTCACCCAGTTACGTTGTGACGTTTGGTACACCCAAAGCACTCCTACGGTATCCGGGAGTTACACGATCTCATGGTCTAAGGAAGAGATATTTGACATTGGAAAAGCTCTAGCAAAACGAACTACACGATCTTGTGCTATGCTTAGGATTGGGTCTTGTCCATCACATCATTCTCCTAATGATGTGATCCCGTTATCAACGACATCCAATGTCCATAGTCAGGAAACCATGACTATCTGTTGATCAACGAGCTAGTCAACTAGAGGCTCACTAGGGACATATTGTGGTCTATGTATTCACACGTGTATTATGATTTCCGGATAATACAATTATAGCATGAATAAAAGACAATTATCATGAACAAGGAAATATAATAATAATACTTTTATTATTGCCTCTAAGGCATATTTCCAACAACATCTTGGAAGCCAGTTGTGACTCCAAATACGCGTGGTTTGCCCATTCCCAATGCGACGTATGATCCCAAGCTTAAGCATGTCCCGTCCATCCAAAACCGCCCTCCAAACTTGAGATGGCCTGCTGCCAAGTTGAGCTTCGAGCAATGTGGTGTCAGGAAAGTATGCAGCCTTTAAAATTCTAGCGCTTAGGGATTCCGGTTCGATAAGTATTTCCAAGCTTGCCTCAAACAACGCAAGGTTGAAAATCTCCATATCACGAAAGCCTGTGCCGCCCAAATGTTTTGGCCTTGTCATGACATCCTGTGCTACCCAGTTGGGTTTCCTTTTACCTGCCTTTGCTACCCCACCGTAATCGGCGTATAATTTTCGTGATGTTGTCACAGAGGCCCCCGGGAGTCTCAAGGCAGCCATAGAGTAAACCGGGCAGAGCTTGGGCCACCGCTTTAATAAGTACCTCCTTGCTGCTGTCGATAAGAGTTTCTCCATCCAAACTGCCACCTTCTCCCAAACCCTATCTCAGAGGGTATCTGAAAGTTCCATCTTTGATCGGCCCACTTAGGTTGGCATACCCAAATATCGATCACTCGGTGATTCATTACGGACATTGAGCGTGTTTTTGATCTTGTCCACGACAAGTTGGGGTCCCTTGTCAAGAAAATAGATGACTTACTATGGTTAATCCTCCGTCCGGAAGCATTACAAGATATATCCAACAAGTTTGACACCTCTCGTCACCGCACACACTTGACTTGAACAACAACAGGCTATCATCGGCGAAGAGAATGTGGTTGACAGCCGGAGCTGTGGGTGCCACCTTGATCCCATTGAGTGCTGATGATCGAGAACTGGTTTTTAAAAGGCACGAAAGGCCCTCTGCTGCGATCAAGAAGAGGTAGGGGGAGATTGGGTCTCCCTGACGGATGCCACGTGAAGGTAAAAAACTCTCAAGTCTTTCTCCATTAAACTGTACCGAGAACGATACTGAACTGATCATCCCCATGACTATGCTCACCCAGTGTTGATTGAAACCCAGCTTGGTCATGATTGCTTGAAGATAAGACCACTCCAACCTGTCGTAAGCTTTCATCATATCCAGTTTTAAAGCGCAATAGCTGTTGGACTTCGCCTTGCTGCGTTTCATAAAGTGTAAACATTCATATGGAAAGATGGAACCCATGGATGGATGTTCATATTTTCAAGGACGTGGCTGTTTCTGCCTCGCGTCGGGAGTGCCCCAGATGGCCGGCCCAGCCGCGAGGGAGGCCACTTCCTATTTTTTTTCTGTTTTCTATTCCCCTTTTTTGCTTTATTTTTAAATTTTATTTATACTTTAAAAAATTTATATATATACACACATATATATATATATATATATATATATATATATATATATATATATATATATATATATATATATATATATATATATATATATATATAAAATACAAAAAACACTCTTCAAAACACATTTGAAAAACATGAATAAATATAAAAAATATTGAACAAGAATTTGAAAATTATTGAAGAAGTATTAAAAATGTTGAAGAAGTATTTAGAAAATGTTGAATAAGTATAAAAATTGTTGAACAAGTCTATCCAAATGTTGACAAAGTGTTTGAAAATGTTGAACAAGTATAAAAAGTGTTGAACAAGTATTTGAAAAATGTTGAACGAGTATTTAAATTATTTTGAACAAGTGTTCGGACAATGTTGAAAGTGTGCACAAAAATGTTGGTCCCTTATTAAAAATATGTTTTTGACATATACGAAAATGTAGAGTGAAAACAAAACAAATAAGAAAAAACAAACTAAAAACAAAAAATGGACAAGAAAAAAAAAAGAAAACCAAACAAAAATGAGGAAGAAAAAAGAAAACAGGAGAAGAATTAAAAATCCAAATAAAAAACGAAAAAAGGAGAAAATAGAAAAAAAAACAGGTCCCTCAGGTAGTTCACATGTGCTATCCTAACGCGAACCCATCCCTAGCGCAGTGGCTAGAAGCACAAGGCACCATCATGGCGACCCGTGTTCTATCCTTGGGGAGCTCTTTTGCGTCTCTATCTCTTCTCTTTTGTTACTATATATGCGCTAAATGGGCTGGTTCATTAGTACGGAGGCTTCAATAAGAGCAAACTATCGTCTCGCTTAAAGCGAGAAATAGCTCTTGCGGTTTCTAACCTCGTCAATGCACACTTGTTAGCGTTGTGGCCCTGCGCGCTAAGTATCAAGCACGAAACCGCAAATGCCACTTCTCGCCTACAAGGCGGTGCTACCGGCCAGTCCAATACTGTAGCTGCACGCTAGTTTTTTTCCCTGTGGTTTCTTATTAGTTTTTTTCACTGTTTTGCATCGGTGTTATTTGGGTTTTCTTCAGTTTTTTTACTTCAGGTTTTTTGTTTTTCTTCTTATTTTTTTTTAATTTTCTTTTTTTTCCAACACATGTGTAATTTATTCAAATGCGTTGTACATTTTTCATATACATCAGAGCTTTTTTTTATACATGTTCAAAAAATTTCAAATACATGATTAATTTTTTATATATGTGTTAAATCTTTTCAAATAAATGTTGAAACATTTTGTCGAACGATACGAAACAATTTTTCAGACTATGCAAACATTTCTTTACGTTGTATAATTTTTTTAATGTCACAAACATATTTTTGAAATGCATGATTTTATTAAAATGTAACGTACATTCATAAATCGTACTAAAATTATTTTGAATTGTATGAATGTTTTAAAAATGTCTCTTACGTTTTTGTCAGTTGTACAAATTATTTTTTAAAAGTTGAGAAAACATTGTTTTATGCTACATGGATATTTTTAAAATGTGCAATTAACATTTTTAGAAAAGCAAGTTTTTTTCATAATATATGAATTTAGTATTTTTTTAATATGAACAAAGTAAAAAAAACACATGCGTGAAGTCAACGTGACGAAACCATGTGGCTACTGGGCCGGCCACTTTCGGTTCTGCAGGGGAGCTCAGCTTCGGTCTTGCCGAAGGAGACTTCTTGCTTGAATGGAATTATTTTATTATTTTAGTTGGAGTTGGTGGGACCTTAGGTGGTTCTCAGATGACGATCTCAATTTTTTTTTCCTAAAGTCGGAATTAAAAGGACGTATAAGTCAATGCTTCCATATATTTTATCGTGGTTTATTTACAATTATAACTTCCACACATATTCATTTGTCATTTGGAATAATTTCCCATATAAAGAAATGAAAAGACTCAAAGAAAGGATGAGGATGTTTCCCTTGTCAAATAAAAAAAAGAGGTTAATGATACCATAACAATGTGTATCAGAATGCATGTTTCCTTGTAGTTGGACATATAGACTTGCTCACAGATAACATCTTGCATAGCTAGGGAAGCGAGCCCGTGCATCGTCATGGGTTCTCACGCTAGTAGGATGTTTCTCCTTCCGATTTCTTGCTTCCCCAATTAACATAATGTAAAACAAGTTACTACAATTATACCATAGCAAAAACAAGCATTTAAAGTAGCTGCTTAAAGAATAAATTTCCTATTCCTCCAAAATGCCAAAGTTACACTTATGCCATGGATGTGTCCATGGAGACAAAGACAGCTGTCTGCGGAGGAGTGACGTTTATGTTAGCTTCTTAATTAAGATGAAGCTGCTAGGTTTGGCGCCCCTCAAGAGGACAATCATGTGGCATCGTTCGACAGTGTTATGATTAAAGGAGGGTGTCAGATGCACATGTTTCTTTCACTCGCATGCTAGTCACCCGAGAAAGAAAGCGCAATATAAATAAAAATAAAACACACTTTATCATCTCCCCATCGGCCAAACTAAATATTCCATGGGTCAAAATAAAAGGGGTGTTAGTTTTGTAGAATGTTAAATCTTTTTAACTTTTATCAAGTTTAGAGCAAAAATATCGACATCCATAATATTAAACAAAAAAAGAATAGAATTTCATTTCATGATGAAATTAAAATACTGTTTTGATATTATGAATTTTGATATATTTCTTTACAAATTTGATCAAACTTAAAGGGTTTGACTATTTTAAAAAGTAATACATGTTATATTTTGTAACAGAGTGATTAATTTTTGAAGAAACACAACAACACCAAAGGCGCAACCAAGCACGTCCAACCTTCTAGTTAAGATGAAGCTGCTAGGCTTGGTGCCCCTCAAAAGGACAATTACGAGGCGGCGTTTGACAGTGATTTAAGGAGGGTGTCAGATGCACATGTTTCTTTCACTCGCAAGCTAGTCATCGGAGAAAGAAGCCTTCATCTCTTCACTCAAGATTATGAGTTTTTTTAGATCTTATTGAAATGTAAAAATATGTATTTTGATGAATTTTGAATTTGGCAAATGGAGGCCTCCATGGAGCTCGGCCTCCAAAAGCAATTGTCGTGGTGATCTCACGGCAGATGCCATAGGATGGTTGAAGAGGGGGACAAACACAAGGCACCGGTGGGCTCTAGAGGCGAGGTTGTCACGAGCAAGTGCATGACACGAGACGTACCCAGGTTCGAGACTCTCCGAAGAGATAATACCCCTAGTCCTGCCAAGTGTGGTTTATATGAGGTGGATACATGTTTGCTCCTAGAGCTGTTCTGGGGAGGAAGGAAGACAGGCAAGTGCATGGGTTGTTCCCTTTCCGTGTGTGTGTGTGAGTTCTACTAATGATCGCCCCGTGCATGGAGGCCTCCCGGGGGTCTTATAGGCCGACCCCCCCAGGGTTACAATGAGAATATTACATGGGCAGGGCCACAGTGTGTCGGCGTCTGAGGCCGGCGGTGGGGGCACTTGGATTGCGGAGTGCGCTTGGTCGGAGTCTCATGGTCTTGGGGCGTCACCAAGAACCACTGGCCAGTCTGACAACCATTCTTGGTCTTATGGCACACCGGCCGGAGTGTCATGGACGATTGCCGCCCGCTTCTGATTGCGTCTCGAAACACCTTTGCCCAGGCGAAGTGGCAACGACATTGCGCGCCCGCCGGGCAGTAAGGAGGCGTCTTTGTAGCCATGCCTGTCGTTGGAGGTTGACTTCTTGGGGGCCAAGACATCGCCATCCGGCCCGGGGGTGACACCCGGCCGCTCACGTTGGGGAGCCGGTGAAGTAGCCAGATTGAGGGGCTTCGTCAGCCTCAATGTTTTTAAAGGGACTTGCCTGCCCGGGGGCCATCCCCCGACAGAAATAGTAGATAATACACCTGCAATGCAATTGTCGAAATAGTAGATAGTAGACAAAGATTAGCAAATAATAATTTTGTCTGATACTCCGTACGCTCAAAAATTAATGTTGTTTCGGATATTTCAGTATGGATTATATACGGACTGAAATGAATGAACATACACATTAAAATGTGTCTATATACATTTAATTTAAACAAATAGAACTTTTATATTTGTGAACGGAGAGAGTAACGTTTTTAAAACCCAGATTAACTTTTTCCAATCAAATTAGTCCCTTCCCCACCCAAGATAATTAATTTCCCTGATAATACTAACCTCCTATATGCTTATTCTAGTTACTTTCGTTCTCGTTACATCTGACACGCCGGCCAAGACTTTCGAGCTGTCATTTGCTCGAAGCAAACAAGTCGACCTTCGCGAGCCAAAAGAAGTATCCGATGAGCTTCCCAGATTGTCTTCTTTCCGGACGAAAGATAGCTCTCATCCCCTTCCCTGTGTGTCATCACTTCTGCTTCGAGAACGAGCTGAGACGTGGCAACCCGGACGCGCCCAGCGCCTGCACACGTCCGGCCTCTCTTCATGGGCTAGTCACCAGTCACCGCCACCCGCCCCACGACCCACCCCCGAGAGCACACGTATCGCCCTACCGTGGCACTTGATCCATCCGACGCGTCCGACGATCCCTATCCGTTCGCCACAAACGGCTTTATAAATAGTGCCTCGTGCTGCACCTGCTTACACAACAAAGTGTACCGAGATCAAGAGAAGTGAACAGCAGCACTAGATTTTGATTCCCCGTGTGACAAGTTCAGCGCAGCGCGAGATGGAGTACCAGGGACAGCAGCAGCACGGCCGCGTCGACGAGTACGGCAACCCGGTGGCCGGACATGGCGTCGGCACCGGCATGGGGACGCACGGCGGCGTCGGCACCGGTGCGGCCGCCGGTGGGCATTTCCAGCCCATGAGGGACGAGCACCAGACTGGCCGTGGGATCCTGCACCGCTCCGGCAGCTCCAGCTCCAGCTCGGTGCGTATATACACTACTTCTTGCCGACACCACTTGCATACATGGTTTGTGCTTTGTGTACTGATTTTTCTCGTTGGTCGTGATAGTCCGAGGACGATGGCATGGGCGGGAGGAGGAAGAAGGGCATCAAGGAGAAGATCAAGGAGAAGCTCCCCGGTGGCCACGGTGACCAGAAGCACACCGGTGGCACCTACGGACAGCAGGGTACTGGCATGGCTGGCACCGGCGGCACCTACGGGCAGCAGGGTCACACTGGGATGACGGGCACCGGGGCCACCGGTGGCACATACGGACAGCAAGGCCACACTGGGATGGCCGGCACCGGGGCACATGGCACCACCGCCACCGGCGGAACCTACGGGCAGCAGGGCCACACCGGGATGACGGGCACGGGGGCGCACGGCACCGGCGGCACCTACGGGCAGCACGGCACCGACACCGGCGAGAAGAAGGGCATCATGGACAAGATCAAGGAGAAGCTCCCAGGCCAGCACTGAGCGCTGAGCAGAGTCCGCGGCCGCCACTTCTGAGAGTGGAGGTGCCGGTCGACCACCGTTGCAGAATCAATCATAAGATGGCGATACGATACAATAAAATTCCACCATACAACGTGAGCCTAGCTCACCTAGCTCACTTGCGTGTTGGAGGAGCCACTGTATCTAGGCTCAAGTTTACGTGAACAAACAGTGTTGTTTGTTTTGAGTTTCTCGTCTGTTTACGCTGTATAATCTTGTAAATTTCCTTTTGGTTAACCGTGTATGTATGCTTACGGTATGGTCCTCGCGTACAGGTAAGTTCTTTTATTACAGTCTACAAAGGGAAGTGGGAAGTTTGTCCGTGCCTCTGTTTCCAAATTTCAGAAGGTTCTACAAAAAGAAGAAAATACATACAGGGCATATAAGACCAGGAGTAATGCTACACGTACAGAAGGATACATGCTTTTACATAAAGATGGGTTCTGATTGGAGATTAAGGGGTTTTACACAAAGATGGGTTCTGATTGGAGATTAAGGGGAGAAGGGGCCCACCCCATGAAAATCAGAAGGGAGAGGTTAGTTAGTTTGAAAAGATCCTAAAAAGCAGCTAAACCTTTGTATGTTTAGCATTGTTGATAAGACCAGTGAATACACAATACCAGGAAAAAGTATCAACTCTAAATTTAAAACACAGTATATTTTTTAAGGGTAAAGCTAAGTTTTATTGATCAAACGTCACAGACTGGAATACATCTCGGGTTGAACCAGAGTGGAGTACATCTCGGGTTGAACCAGCCACACTTCCTGACCTAACTAACGAATGTGAAAACTTAGCTAAATCGTGAGTCTCTTTATTTGTCTCCTAGTTCAAAAATAAATTTATAACTAAAACTAGTAGCACGAAGCTTAATCTCACTAATGACACTATCATATCTCCCTTAGAATGTGAAAACTTAGCTAAATTGTGAGCCTCTTTATTTGTCTTCTAGTTCAAAAATAAAATTATAACTAAAACTAGTAGCACGAAGCGTAATCTCATTAACGACACTATCATATCTCGTGCCTTCTGGATGTCTTCGACAACTTGCTTGGAATCTGAAGCAACAATGAAGTTCAGCATAGCAGATCGTCTGCTAGAGTGCCTCCCTGCACGCAATGACTTTTAAGTATTGTTGAATCACGGATGCCATGTATCTCCAACGATGAAGTCACCAAGTAGTTACCTTGGTCTCTACAGACTGCTGCCGCTAACAGTATTTTTGCAAAACGTAGATGACGCCTTTTGTCTTGCTCGCACCTTCGCGCACTGGCTCGGTGTGAGTTTTGTGCTAGTCTCGCATCTTTTAGTATTGACGGTGTTTTGGACTAGAGGTACCAACCTAGTTGGTCTATAATCCCAGGCCGAGCTTACGGCCCGTCATTCTCAGCAAGAAAGAATAGTTCCAATTATCGGCATGTTATGTGTAACCCTAAATACCCCTGAAAAATGAAATTCACGAATATTTGTTTACTTTAGACGAATATTTTTAGAATTGAATGAACAGTTTTTGAATTCACGAACATTTTTTGACTCAACGAACATTTTGAATCAATGAACTTTGAAATTGGGGAAGAATTTTCTAAATTCTAGATTTTCTTTAATTTTTGTGAACTTTTTCTGTAAATTAATGATTTTTTTAAAAAAATTCTTGAATATGTTTTGAATACACGATCATTATTTCAAAATCATGAATATATTTTTATTTCCTGAGTATTTTTTTAAGTCGTGATTTTTTATAATATGCGAACAATTTTATTAAATCACAACCATTTGTATCTGCCTCATCGCAGTGTTTTGCCTGTATTTTCTTCAAATTTGTTTGGCTCGATGTTTTCATGAGGATTTTAAACTGGAATTCAAATGCAAGTTAGTAAAGGGTGCAATTCTGTCTTGCCACACGAATGTTATATGCTTGCAGGAAACCAAACTTCAGGCGGTGGATGCAGCAAAAGCAAGCTCTTTTCTTTCCTCCAACATCAAATTTTTCTACTTCATGCCATCTACTGGCTCTGCTGCTGGCCTTCTGGTCACTTGGGACAAAGATTGTGTGTCTGCCACTGATATCTTCAGAAGCCGATACTGCATTTCTGTAAACTTAAGTTCAGTATGTAACAACAACTCCTTCTGTCTGACAACTGTCTATGCCCCATGTGATAATACAGAGAGGCCCGATTTCTACCACATGCTTGATGAAGCTGCTGAATCAGCTACGAGACCATTTATTCTTCTTGGAGATTTTAAGATTTTAATATGTACAGGTTTTCACATGAAAAATCAAAGGGACGGAAAAGCTGGGCTGTGATGGACAGCTTTAACGACTGGATTAGAGAGAATGCCCTTGATGACATCGACATTACCAATAGAACATATACATGGTCAAATAAGAGAAGGGACCACACCTTGGTTAAACTTGACAGAGTCCTTGTAAATGCGAACTGGAACCTGGGTTTTCTGAACACGGAAGCGACAACCGTCGCTGCAACAACTTCAGATCACATCCCCATACCCCATTGCAGTTGACTTTAACAGACAGAGCAACATAAGTAATTGTTTCCGGTTTGAGGATCACTGGCTATTACGCATTAAGGAAGCATGAGAGGTTATTCACAGTGGGCTCACTAAGGGCACCAGACACTTTGCATCCATTACATCCTTGTTGCATTTCAAGCTCAGGTGAACCCGAGCAGGAATTAGGAAGTGGGCAAGGTCCATGTCTAGTTTGTAATTACTTCTACAGAATTGCAATCATGTCATGCAATATCTAGACGCTGTAGAAGAAAGAAGAAACCTCTTAGCTATGTGCTACCTCTTGAGCACTGCGTTGGTTTTCCCTTGAAGAGGAAAGGGTGATGCAGTAAAGTAGCGTAAGTATTTCCCTCAGTTTTTGAGAACCAAGGTATCAATCCAGTAGGAGGCCACGTTCAAGTCCCTCGCACCTACACAAACAAATAAAAACCTCGCAACCAATGCAACAAAGGGGTTGTCAATCCCTTCACGGTTACTTACGAAAGTGAGATCTGATGGATATGATAAGATAATATTTTTATTTTATAATAAAGATGCAAAGTAAAATAAAAGGCAAAAGAAATAACTAAGTGTTGGAAGATTAATATGATGGAAAATAGACCCGATGCTATAGGTTTCAGTAGTGGCTTCTCTCAAGAGCATAAGTATTACGGTGGGTGAACAAATTACTGTTGAGCAATTGACAGAATTAAGCATAGTTATGAGAATATCTAGGTATGATCATGTATATAGGCATCACGTCCGTGACAAGTAGACCGAATCCTGCCTGCATCTACTACTATTACTCCACACATCGACCGCTATCCAGCATGCATCTAGAGTATTAAGTTCATAAGAACGGAGTAACGCTTTAAGCAAGATGACATGATGTAGAGGGATAAACTCATGCAATATGATATAAGACACATCTTGTTATCCAGTGGCGGAGCCAGGAAAAATTAGGAGCCGGGGCGGACTGTAAACTGTCTAAAAGAACCGGCTAAGTGCAACCGAATAATTGGATACAAATTATACGACTATAAGGCACTAAATTGGAGACTGATAAATTCGGAATAGTTTCAAAGTCAAACAATCGATATTGTATTGTTCATACACATAATTTTAATAAAAACTAAAATTAAATACGACAACTAATATCTACGTTTGGACTACGGTGCAAGGCTCAGCCACCTAGGAACTTTTTACCCGGGCAAATAACGCCAAACTCTGCTAATTAGGACGTGGTTTATTAGTCACTATCAAGTGCTGCTAGGCTAGGAGCCCGGGCAGCTGCCCCGGGTCGCCGGGTACCAGCTCCGCCACTGTTGTTATCCTCGATGGCAACAATACAATACGTGCCTTGCTGCCCCTGCTGTCACTGAGAAAGGACACCGCAAGATTGAACCCAAAGCTAAGCACTTCTCCCATTGCAAGAAAGATCAATCTAGTAGGCCAAAGCAAACTGATAATTCGAAGAGACTTGCAAAGATAACCAATCATACATAAAAGAATTCAGAGAAGATTCAAATATTGTTCATAGATAAACTTGATCATAAACCCACAATTCATCGGTCTCAACAAACACACCCCAAAAGAAGATTACACCGAATAGATATCCACGAGA
Organism: Aegilops bicornis; assembly: GCA_021605145.1. Lineage (NCBI taxonomy): Eukaryota > Viridiplantae > Streptophyta > Magnoliopsida > Poales > Poaceae > Aegilops > Aegilops bicornis. The sequence goes on along the minus strand of JAHIAL010000014.1, from coordinate 4,239,183 downwards.
ATCGTGGAGAACTTTGTATTGAGATCCAAAGAGAGAGAAGAAGCCATCTAGCTAATTACTATGGACCCAAAGGTCTGAGGTAAACTACTCACACATCATCGGAGAGGCTATGGTGTTGATGTAGAAGCCCTCCATGCTCAATGCCCCCTCCGTGAGCGCGGAAAAAGGCCCCAAGATGGGATCTCACGGTGCATGTAAGGTTGCGGCGGTGGAATTAGGTTTTTGGCTCCGTGTCGATAGTTTGAAGTACGTAGGTATATATAGGAGGAAGAAGTACGTCGGTGGAGCAACATGGGCCCCACGAGGGTGGAGGGCGCGCCCAGTGGGGTAGGCGCGCCCCCTGCCTCGTGCTCTCCTGATTGCTTTCTTGACATAGGGTCCAAGTCCTCTGGATCACGTTTGTTCCAAAAATCACGTTCCCGAAGGTTTCATTCCGTTTGGACTCCACTTGATATTCTTTTCTGCGAAACTCTGAAATAGACAAAAAAACAACAATTTGGGCTGGGCCTCCGGTTAATAGGTTAGTCTCAAAAATAATATAAAAGTGTATAATAAAGCCCATTAACATCCAAAACAGTATATAATATAGCATGGAACAATAAAAAATTATAGATACGTTGGAGACGTATCAAGCATCCCCAAGCTTAAGTCCTGCTCGTCCTCGAGTAGGTAAATGATAAAAACAGAAATTTTGATGTGGAATGCTACTTAGCATAATTTTCAATGTAATTCTCTTAATTGTGGTATGAATATTCAGATCCGAAAGATTCAAGACAAAAGTTTAATATTGACATAAAAATAATAATACTTCAAGCATACTAACCAAGCAATCATGTATTCTCAAAATAACATGGCCAAAGAAAGTTATCCCTACAAGTATTTAAATCATGCACAACCCCGATGACAAGCCAAGCAATTGTTTCATACTTTTGGTGTTCTCAAACTTTTTCAATCTTCACGCAATACATGAGCGTGAGCTATGGACATAGCACTATATGTGGAATAGAATGGTGGTTGTGGAGAAGACAAAATGGGAGAAGATAGTCTCACATCAACTAGGCGTATCAACGGGTTATGGAGATGCCCATCAATAGATATCAATGTGAGTGAGTAGGGAATGCCATGCAACGGATGCAATAGAGCTATAAGTATATGAAAGATCAACAAAAGAAACTAAGTGGGTGTGCATCCAACTCGCTTGCTCACGAAGACCTAGGGCATTTTGAGGATGGCCATCATTGGAATATACAAGCCAAGTTCTATAATGAAAAATTCCCACTAGTATATGAAAGTGATATCATAGGAGACCCTCTATCATGAAGATCATGGTGCTACTTTGAAGCACAAGTGTGGTAAAAGGATAGTAACATTGTCCCTTCTCTCTTTTTCTCTCATGTTTTTATTTGGGCCTTTTCTCTTTTTTATGGCCTCTTTTTTTCCGGTCCGAGTCTCATCCCGACTTATGGGGAATAATAGTCTCCATCATCCTTTCCTCACTTGAGACAATGCTCTAATAATGATGATCATCACACTTTTATTTACTTACAACTCAACAATTACAACTCAATACTTAGAACAAAATATGACTCTATGTGAATGCCTCGTGTGTACAGGATATGCAATGAATCAAGAGTGACATGTATGAAAGAATTATGAACGGTGGCTTTGCCACAAATACAGTATCAACTACATGATCATGCAAAGCAATATGACAATGATGGAGCGTGTCATAATAAACGAACGGCGGTATGTTGCATGGCAATATATCTCGGAATGGCTATGGAAATGCCATGATAGGTAGGTATGGTGGCTGTTTTGAGGAAGGTATATGGTGGGTGTATGATACTGGTGAAAAGTGCGCGGTATTAGAGAGGCTAGCAATGGTGGAAGGAAGAGAGTGCGTATAATCCATGGACTCAACATTAGTCATAAAGAACTCATATATTTATTGCAAAAATCTACAAGTTGTCAAAGCAAAGTATTACGCGCATGCTCCTAGGGGGATATATTGGTAGGAAAAGACCATTGCTCGTCCCCGACCGCCACTCATAAGGAAGACAATCAATAAATAAATTATGCTCCAACTTCATCACATAACGATTCACCATACGTGCATGCTACAGGAATCACAAACTTTAACACAAGTATTCCTTAAATCCACAACTACTCAACTAGCATGACTCTAATATCACAATCTTTATATCTCAAAACAATTATCAAGCATCAAACTTCTCATAGAATTCAACACACACATAAGAATTTTTTTACTAATCTTGGATGCCCATTACTTTAGGACTAATTTCTCAATTTAAGCGAATTACCATGCTGTTTTGTAGGACTCTCAAAATAATATAAGTGAAGCATGAGAGAAAAATAGTTTCTATGAAACAAATCCACCACCGTTCTCTAAAAAATATAAGTGAAGCACTAGAGCGA